>VBSM01002121.1:26854133-26902758 GCA_008086735.1 Cheirogaleus medius
AAAAAAAAAACACACATTAGAGAAACTGAAGATCGACAAAAAGAAGAGCTTAACTATAGCCAGTAAGAAGGGAAAAAACAACTTATCTACAAACGATTGCAGATTTATTCTTAAGCACAAACTTTTAGGGAGAAAATAACTGTCATCCTAGAATGTTATATTCTCCTAAACTGTCCTTCAAGAATGATTGCAAATAAAGCTTTTTTAGGATAAATAAAAACTGAGTTTATCACTAAGAGACTCTCAGTGAAGGGATGGCTAGGATGTTCTTCAAGAAGCAAAAAATGAATCTGCAAAGAGTTGTAACCCAAAAACAGTGAACAAGAAACTAGTAAAATGTGGACAAATCTAAAAAGAACTAATTCTATGAGATCAAAATGTCTCATTTGAATGGTAAAAAAGCAAGATGGAACTAAAATACTGAACAACTATAACTTGTAATTTGGGAGGGAGTGACTGGAGGTAGAGGGTTCTCAGGTCCCTGATAGTCAAAAGAAGGGCTAGTTAATAATTAATTTTTAGATCCTACTACTGTAGATATGCATGCTGAAAATGTAAGGCAATCATTAAAATAATAGAAATAGAAGGTACAGGGGTAATCACTACAATAACAGAAATAGAGGCTATAACTTTATGATGTTTTTTGGGGGGGGTTGTTTGTTTGTTTTGTTTTTTTTGAGACAGAGTCTCACTCTGTTGCCCGGGCTAGAGTGCCATGGTGTCAGCCTAGCTCACAGCAACCTCAAACTCCTGGGCTTAAGCAATCCTTCTGCCTCAGCCTCTCAAGTAGCTGGGACTACAGGCATGCGCCACCATACCCGGCTTATTTTTTCCATATATTTTTACTTGGTCAATTAATTTCTTTCTATTTTTAGTAGAGACAGGGTCTTACTCTTGCTCAGACTGGTTTCGAACTCCTGACCTTGAGCGATCCTCCCGCCTCGGCCTCCCAGAGTGCTAGGATTACAGGCATGACCCGCTGCAGCCAGCCTATGATGTATTTTTAAAACTCAATAAATCATCCCCCAAAGAATGTTAGGAAAGAATAAAAAAGGACAAATTAGAACAAATAGAAAACTCAATATATGTTGATATTAAATAACGAAATAATCACTACAAATGTAATTGGACTAAATTTACCAGTTAAAAGGCAGAGATAGTTAGAATGAATTTTTTTAAACTCATCAAGACATATGTTATTTAAACAAGCAATACACATAAAATATAAGACCGGGAAAAAGGTTGGAAAAAAAGATGAAAAATACTTTTATCAGGCCAAATAAAACTTGGGAAGCTGTTTTAATTATCAGTCAAAATAGACTGTAAGGCAAAATCATTGTTACAGAGAAAGAAGAGCACTAAAAAAGGATAAATATTATATTTATTAGAAGGATATAAAAATTCTAAAATGTGTGAGTCTGATAATACAGCCTCAATATACTCTCTCTCTCTCTCTATATATATATATATGTATATATAAATATAGCAAAAAGTGACAGAAATACAAGGAGATAATGGAAATTAAGAAAATAAGCCCATTTATAACAGCAACAAGAAGAACAAAATAATTAGGAATAAATTTAACTAATGAGGTGAGAAAGACCTATGCTGAAAACTACAAACATTGATAAAAGAATTAAAGAAGACAAATAAATGGAAAGACATCCAAGTTCATGGATTCAAAGACTTAATATTGTTAAAATGTCCATACTACACAAAGTGATATACAGATTCGATGCAATTCCTATCAAAATACCAGTGGCATTTTTTACAGAAATAGAAAAGACAATCTTAAAATTCATAAAGAACCACAAAGGATTCCAAATAGCCAAAATAAACATAGGAGATAGGCTTTACAACACTGGTCTTGGCAATGATTTCTTTGATAGGACCTTGAAAGTACAGGCAACAAAAGCAAAAATAAACAAGTTAGACTAGGAAAACGAAAAAGCTTCTGCACAGCAAAGGAAACAATTAACAGAGTGAAAAGGCAACCCACAAAATGGGAGAAAATATATGCAAACCATATATTTGATACAGCAGTAATATTCAAAATATATAACAAATGACAAAAAAACCAAATAATCAGATTAAAAAATGCAGAAAAGACTTGAATAGATATTTTTCCAAAGACATACAAATAGACAACAGGTATATGTAAAGATGCTCAACAACACTAATCATCAGGGAAATGTTAATCAAAACTGCATGATATATAACCACACACCTCTTAGAATGGCTATTATAAAAAAAAAAGACAAAAGGTAACAAGTGTTGGCAAGGATGTGGAACAAAAGGAGCCCTTGTTAACCACTGGTGGGAATGAAAATTAGTTCAGCCATTATGGAAAACAGTATAGAGGTTCCTCAGAAAATTAAAAATATAACCACACTATGATCCAGCAACTCCACTTCTGGGAATATAACCAAAGGAAATGAAATTAGTATGTCAAAGAGCTGTATGCACTCCTATGTTCAGAGCACTATTATTCACAATAGCAAAGATATAGAGTCAACCTTAGTGTCCATTAACGATTGAATGAATAAGAAAAATGTGGTATATACATACACAATGGAATATTATTTGGCCTTAAAACAGAAGGAAATCTGTCATGTATGACAACATGTATTAACCTATAGGACATTATGCTAAGTGACAAAAGCCAGGCACAGAAACATAAATACTGCTTGATCTCACTTGCATGTAGGATCTTAAAAAAAAGTGAACTCAGGCCAGGCGCATTATGATAAACGTGCTTACCACAATAGAAGAAGAAGAAGATGAGGAGGAGGAGGAAAAAGAAATTCCATGGAAGATATTATAAGTTTCAGCAGGGAGCTCTGGAATCACAAGCATTCAACATCATCCTTTTTAAGCAAAGGATCTGAGACTATAGATGTGAATTGTGGAGCACCTCATCATTAATACCTTTTGCCTACAAATCTCAAATGGTGAATGACTTTACTATTTTGAAGAGAATAGTATGTGGATTTTTTAGGAAATAAAGGAGAAAACTAACTTAAAAAAAAAACACAAGGAGATATTAACAGATCCACCATCAGAGAGAGAAATTTTGACACATTTCCCTCAGTAATTGAAAAATTAAGTAGACCAAAAAAATGAATAAGAAAACATCAGTCCATATTTTTATAAATAAATAAGTTAAAAGTATTATGAAGAATAAGATATTTGCATAGTTTCAAAGTACTACCTTTCAAAACATTTATCACAGTGGGAAAAAAGTAAATTACTTGCAGAAACATGGAAGACACCACTTAAATCAAGTGATCAAAGTGCACATCACCAATAACAGTACGTATCAAAATTGTGCACTGCCTGATAGACTTCACTGAGAAGAACACAGCATCGCTGCTGTGATCTTTCTGCCAAAGATGTAAAAACTCTAATCAATAGCAGACCAACTCAAAACTGAGGAACATTCTACAAAATAACTGGCCTGAAATTTTCAAAAATGTAAAGATCATGAAAGTCAAGGAAAGACTGAGGAATTGCTCCACATAAAAGGAGACTAAAAAGACATAACAACTAATTGCAATGACAAAGACAACATGTGATTTTGAACTAGATGTCTTTAATATAAAGGGTGCTATTGAGATAACAACTAAAACTTGAATGGGGTCTGAGGATTGGATGGTAGCAACATAGCAATGCACATTTCCTAACTTTGATGATTATACTTGTGGTTATATAAGAGAATGTTCCTCATTTGTTTTAAATATACATTAAAGATTCAGGGGTGATGGTATATCATGTCGTCAACTCATTCTCAAGTGGCTCACCAAAAAGAGTTCTACATACTTTCTTGCCACTTTTCTATGAGTGTGAGACTGTTAAAAAATACATATCACAGCCAGGGGCAGTGCCATAGTCCCAGCTACTCAGGAGCCTGAGATAGGAAGATCACTTGAGGCCAGGAGTTTGAGGCTGTAGTGAGCTATGACTAAGCCTGCGAATAGCCATTATACTCTATCTAGCCTGGGCAATATAGCAAGACAGCAATTCTTTAAAAATATATATATATATATATATGTATATATCATAAAGACAAGATGTACTAAACACTTATGGAACTGAATATTGAGATCTTAAATATATACTTCTATGGAAGAGAAAAATATGGAATATTCCTAACTTATTTTATGAATCTTGAAATCAAAGACAGTATGAGAATTGAAAATTAAATCTCATTTGTAAACAGAGAAATGAAACTTCGAAACAATATATTAACAAACTGACTCTAGTAATGCAAGAAAAAAATCAATCCAGAAATCCAAGGATGGTTTAACATTACGAAATACATAATAACATAAATCATCACATTAATATATCAAAAGCAAAAAACAGTGTCTAATTCAATAGATGCAGACAAAGCATTTAATAAAACCTAATAATTATTCATGAGAAAAATTCTTGGAAAACAAGAAATAAACAGAAATTTCCTTAACTTGATAAAGAGTATTTACCAAAACCCAAAAGAAAATATCATACTTATTGGAAAACTGTTAGAAGCATTCCCTTAAGATCAAGAACACGACAATGATGTCTGCTTTCTCTGCTTCTATTCCATTTGTACTGGAGGTCCTATCAGTGCCAGTAAGACAAGTAAAACAAATAAGAGGAAGATCAGAATGAAAGAAACAAACTGCCATTATTCATGAATGACATTATTATCTACATGGAAAATCTAAGAGAATCTGTACTCAAATTATTAGAATTAAGAAGAGAGGTAAGTAAAGTTGCTGGATATAATATCAATACACAAAATTACTTTTCTATACAGTAACAAAAAATAAAAAGTAATTTTTTAAAAGTTGTTACTTTACAAAACAATTTAAACAATGACAATAATTGTAAGAAGAGCAAGGTAAATGTATCTAGTTATTGAGTTACCAAAACTTACTAGACCGAAAGCTATAGGAAAAGATACTGTGATGCTAGTGCAGAAACAGCCAAATAGACCAATAGAACGTATGAAAAAAGCTAGAAACAAGCCAGCACATATTTGGACATTTGCTATAAAAGAGACAGAATTGATGATCTGTGGGGAAATGATGGAATATGTAATAAATAGTGTTAAGATTACCTATCAATATGCAAAAAAATAAAATTAGAACCATACTTTATACCATACACAAAAAATAATTAAAGGTATCTTGGCAATATAAATGTCAAAAGCAAAAGTTCAAATTTTAAAGGAAAATATATCTTTTTACTTAAAAATGGGGAAGACATAAAAAGCACATCCCATAAACGAAGATGATAAATTCAACTACATTAAAATGCAAAACTGTGCATCAAGTCCTCAAAAAGAGTGAAAAGATCCCACCACCTGGGTAAAAATATGTGCAAAGCATATAACCAGCAAAGCATTTGTATCCAGAATATATAAAGAACTTCTATAGACAATGAGGAAAAGACTAAGAGCCCAACACAAAGACAAAAAATACAAACAGGCACTGCTTAGGAAAGAAAATCCAGGCAGCTAGTAAATACCAAAAAGATATTTAATCTCAGTTGTAATCAAGAAAATGAAACAAGCCCCATCATTTTTATATCTAACTACTCTTTGTATAAGGTGTATTAAAGCAACATAAGAATCATTAGAGAACTTGTCCTCGTACTACCACCAGTATATTTATAATCTTGTCTAGGTTTTATGGAAAGTTATCTGCAAAATTAGCATTATGTTTTTAAAATGCTATTCAAATTAAACAGAACATATAGAAAAATATACCTATTTTTTTCCGTAAATAGAGAACTCTGCCCTAAGATGTGGAAATAGGTCTAGACAGTCAGAAACTAATTCTATAGCTCAACATACATTTTGTGAATCTAAACATCTACATCATACTAATTATACTAATATTTTCAATAATGCCAGATGACATAATCATTACGAAGTCTTTTTAAAGTTAACAGTTGTAAAACTTCTAAAATTATCTGATTTTTTCTATGGTCCTTTGTATTCTACTCCAATACAGCATCCAAGCAACTGTATTTTTTTTTAAATCACATACAAGTGATGAGCTAAAGTATTGTTTAATTTTGTTTTATTTACTTTATTTGCTTTTTTAACTACTATACTCAGAAAAGGCTTGAAGAGATGAAATTATCTTAAAAGTTATGCAAATTAACAGTACCTCACAATGCTGGCGAGAAGCTTGAATTTCACATTCATACTTGTTCTTTACAGATTCTAAGCAGAGCTCTCTATAGATTCCTGCAACCAAACACAATTACTCTGATTATGTTAGCAATAAGTTTTATTATCACCTCCCTATAGGAATTCTGTTCTCAGTGTATTTTATAAGATGAATCAAGAAGAAATTGACAAGTGATTCTAACTTTATCTTTAAAAGGCTCGTTTAAAATATATATGCAAAAAGAGTAGAAACTAAGAATTTAAGAGCTAGAAACCACACTGCTAAATTTTTTTACCCCATTCTTCTAAAGAATACTCCTAAATGTTTGATAGAGAATGATCAAAATGAAAATAAAACTCTTTTCCTATGAAAAACAATCTCAGGTTTCTCAAAATAGAAACAGAGCGACAATAAACTCTGGTTTCATCAATCACATATACTCAAAGTAACAAATGGATATTATAACCCCATCAAAACCACTACTTTTAGACTATTATTTATTTTCAGAGTCCAAAGCTTCCAAGAGGATTAAATGTACAAAATCATATAAAACAACTGATGATATTTGGAGTACTCCTGATGGGGCTTTACCTAGAGGACAGATGCCCAAGACAGTTTAACTCAGCGGTAACAAGACAATAGTATAAAATAGACAACACAGCCATGCAAATATGCCACTACAAAAATGGCAAGCAAAGATCTCTAGATGTGTATAGTAAAGGCAAGGGACAGTTATCTGGAACTATGCCATCAGCAACACATTCACACACACTACTCTTTGCAAAATCAAAAAATAAAAGAGGCCACAGAACAGAATAGTGAATAATGTACTCAAGTAGTATCTACTGATCATCCACTTAGTATAAAAGAACATAAAGAAAATTAGGGACATTTTTATTTTAAAGGTATGCTGAGTCAATATGCAAAGACAGCAGGTATCATATTAATATTATCCACATACTTAATATCAAGCACTCAAGAATAAAATTTAGTTTAAGGTGGATTTAGTACAAAAAGAACTTATTATCAACAATGCCTTAGGTATTATTTAACAGGTACCTGAGGATAAATTAGTGTCCCATAAAATAATCAGTATCTCCACTAATTAAAGTTTAGTTTTTAGTTTGACTATGAAAAATCATATATATCTCCTGATCATGAGTGCTAGGACATAATACTGAGGCTGGATCCCAGTTACAAACAAAAGACTGAAGTATAGCCATACAAATACAGGACATCTTCATATTCATACCCGCAGATGAGTAATCAAACTTATCAAAATAAAAAAGAATCATTAAATGATCTGGTTAAAGGCTAATTCCCTATTCTCAATATCCTGATCAAACATTTTTTTAAATGTTTTTATAAATTTAGAAAAAAAAACCTTACCAGAATACTGGTGAAAAACACCAAGAGTAGTTAAATTAAACCTTAATTTATCTCAGGGAATTAAATTGTGATAGTAACAGTATCTCTTAATGAAAGTATCATAGTTTCTAATTGTTTCACCACATATGGAAGTATTTTCTTAACAACATTGTAAGCAACTGGAGATTTTTTTTTTAATCCTCCACAGCAGCAGAGAAAAACAAGGAGCATTTAATAAATAACTGTGGGCTGACCGACAGTAAAATATTCTGGTCAATATAAATTTATTTGTAATTCCATCAACAACAAACACTTACTTGACAAATACCTTTTAAAGCTACTGTAGAGTTTATATTCTATGTATGGAAAAAATGTTTCATTTTCCTACCTGCTACCTTTGTACGAATTTGCATATTTTCCTGTAAAGTTGCCAGTGGTTCCAAATATTCTGGTGCTTTTCCAGCTATGACTTCTTGTAGTTTTGCATCCACTTGACTTAATCGTTCTTTATAAAGTCTTAATAAAGCAAAAATTAAGATGTTAACTTAAAAATTCCATCAAAGGCTAACAATTTGCCATTTCTATACATTATTCCTTCTTAATATCATTCTTGTTATAACCTATCAAATGTATTGCCTCGATCTCAAGTGGAGATCTCAGTTACATTATTTGACTTAATGCACATAATCACAAAATAGATATCTATCATTTTTTATCAGTATCACTCTTTAATGGTTAATCCACAATACAAAAAATACAATTGAAATAACTACCTTTGGCACTCTCAATTTTTGTTTTTTTCTTAACTACAGAACAATAAATTAATTCTAAGAGAAAAGATCATTTAAACATTGAGTTTAAAAAAAACAAAGAAGTCATTTTGAATAGATATAGACATTACTAGTTGTCAAAATAAATAATTCCCTGGCTTCTCTCTACCTTTCCTGAAAAAGAGCATTACAGTATTCAGCCTACTTAATTTTTAAAAAGAACAAAGAGAAGTAGAGTGATGAAGGTCAAACCAATGGCTTTGTGACCTGGCATACCTAATTCATTTCAACTTCAAATGAAGAAGCTATAACAAAATGAACTAACTGCTCAATGGACAAGGAATTGAAAAATGGGGCAGGTGGTCCCTGTTGCCCCCATTTATGAGTCCACTTACAAATACTCTAATTTGCCAGCTGTCACACCAATATCTTTAGATTATCAGAGTATAAAACAATTAGTGGTTTTATTTTGGCAATAATCCTGTAGGACAGAACTAATTATTTTTAACAGGAAAATCTTAATACAGGCTGAATATCCTTAACCCAAAATGCTTCGGACCAGAAGTATTTTGGATTTCAGATTTTTTAAGATTTTGGAATATTTGCATTATACTTACCAGTTGAGCATCCCTAACCTGAAAATCTGAAATGCTCCCATGACCATTTCCTTTGAGTGTCAGGTTGGTGCTCAAAACATTTCAGATTTTAGAGGATAAGATTTCAGATTTTTGGATCTGGGATGCTCAACCTGTATTGCCATCCGTTATGCAAAGCACTTCTAATCCTAGTTTTATGGTATTTTAAGGATGTCCTAAAAAGTTCAAAGCAGATTAACAATTTAAGATCATTTTGTTAATTTTTTTTCCATTTGTTACTTTTAACATAAGCAAACAAAATGTCAAAATATGTCAAAAGTATAGTATGTTGTAACTTCCAAAAGAAACCACTGATTATGCTTATAGGTGTTAGTATAACTAGCAGTTATCCTTTGTAAACACTATGGTACCTAGCATTTATATAAAATTCTGCTCTTCCCTCTTGTAAATATAAACCAATACAATATTAATTGTCTATAATTGATCATTATAATTAGCATAAGAGATTCATATGATGATTCTTATGGGGCAAAGCAAGCTTGAGTGTTAATATAATAAATATTCTTTTTATTCTAACAAAAACAGAAAAAATTATCTGAGTTAACTGCCAAAATAATACATCATCATGTCTGGGTTAAATTTTTCTAAAACTCAAGATACAATGATAAACAGATGTATAAAGTCAGAAAAGTACAACATGATACTTTCACTTTTTGAAATTATGACCCAACTTTAGGCAAAATGCTAAAAATCTGACCCAAAAAATAACTACACCTGAAAAACATCAAATATATATAAAATATTGACAAGGTATCCAGAGTTTGTGAATCAACATCTTAAATGAAGAGGATATATGAATTAACAATATTCAATTAACTAACCTTTTAAAAGAACAGGTTCTTCAAAATCGGTATAATTTTTACAACTTTGGGATTCAAGTATAAATTCATCAAAGGCAAGACTCATGAGTCCCTCAGCAGCAACCACAATATTATTTACAGAGTTGATGCTCAATTAATGGTTGTTGGATGTTGAATATTAAAATGAATGGAAACTTGGATGGTATAAATTTCCTCTATCTTTTGAAGGAGGTGGAAGAACTCACCTTCCACCACTATAGAAACTGCAAATGGTGGGTTTTCTGCCTTATGAAGGGAGTGCTATTGTACCCTGTGATGCCAAAACAGGAAAAGCAGGATAATTACATTATTATTATTATTATATTTCCCACCTCTTCTAAAGAGGATTTGAGACAGCTTACAGAGATACACAGTACAACAGAATAAAAATAACAAGCAAGGCAATTAGGGCAAGAGGAAAAAATAAGATGATTGTAAATTTGGTATGAAGATTAATTTTTTTCTGAAACATATTTCTGAAAACCAAAGCCCATTCGTGGATTATTTTTGTTGAAATATAAAATACAAATTTGCTTCCTCTTTTCCAGAATGATCCTGGGTAAATTCTCCATATTGTCCAAATAATCGATTCTTTCGAGATCCAAACTAATTTTAATTTAAAATAAGTAATGTAAATCTTTAAAATAAGATTTATACCATGTTTTTCAGAGCCAAAAAAAACCAGTATCTAATAGGCACCCACCACACAGAGGCAAATGGCTAAGAATTTTACATACTGTTCACTCAGTCCTCGCAGTAGACAATAATGAAGCTATCATCCCCTTTTAATCAGTTAAGAAAGCCTGGATTCAGAGCCTATGCTCTTTCTGTTCCACCACATGACCTCCAAAGTCAGGTGCCTTAGTAGAAGGAACACAATAGCACCAGAAGGCAAAAACCCTGGCTTAGATTATCACTTTCTGATGAACTAAGGGCAAATGGATTAACCTCTCTGAGCATCAATTTTCTCACAGGTAGAGTGGAGATAAGACTATTTATCTTCCAACCTTACAGAGTTGCTGCAAAAAGCAAACTAAATAATGTACACGAAAACATATAATATACATACCATCTAATAATGTAAGATATAAACAAAATCACTTTGCCAGACATAGAATTTGGGGGAACTATTCTATTTTATTCTCAAATTTTAAAAATGCTATGTTTATCCAATAACCTAACAAAGGAATGAATGAAGCAGATTAGGGTACAGCAACCCAGGGAAAACATTTTAATCACCAACATCCACACATAAATATTATACACTACCCCACCTCCCAAAAAAACCTGCCTAAAAACTCTCACTTTAGTTAATGAGGTCTTCAGCAAACAAACAATAGTTGAAGCCTCTTTCAGATCAGTCTCATAAAATACAAAAGGGAAAACAGTTGAGACTGAAAGTAATTGCTCTTGTGCTAGTATACATGTGATACTGTTGAGATTCAGTGACAATGACCTTCTAAAGTCACTACTTACTGATCTTTGAGATCGGTAAACTGTTTTTCAAGATTGGACATTTCATCTAAACATTCCATTCTTCTTCTTTCACAGTCTTCGTCATCCATTTCTGTTAACAGAAAGGCAAAGATAAAATTAATTTTATGTTTCAAATATATCTGAATGTTGATTCAAACAGAAAAAACTGAAATATGAATTTAGATGCACAAGGCCTATTATTAAGCCTTAAGAGAAAATAAACTTTATCCAAAATAATTTCCACTATAGAATTAATCTAAAATGCAAATGAGAGTTAAAAACTAGAGCTCTTTTAACCACTTCAGTACAAGCGTTGACTATAGTTGACAGCCACAGATGAACGCAAGTGTCGACTTTAGCCGACAGCCGTGATATGAAGGCGCACGGCCGAGCGACGACTTTAGTCGACAGCCAAACGCTTTTACTTTTATAGCTTTTATCTCTGCAGTTGCAGTGTGTACGTTCAGCTAGTAAGTTACTACGAATCTGTGACCTTTTAACAAGTCCTTAGTAGGAGTTATTATAGTTATTTTCCTAAAGCTGCCTGTAAAGTAAAACAAGCTTCCAGTGCTTTAAAGCTTTCCTCATCACACAAGAGCAAAATGGATCGTTGTCAATGCACAGCACAAACTATCGTGCAGACTATGAGTGCCCGCTGTGGGCAAGGTTTCTCGGACCGTGAGCATGTACCAAAGTGGTTAATCCTCTTTTATCCATTTTTAGATCATTTTAAAAGATTGACTATAAGCTATGACTATAAAGTAATTAACCAACTTTTGGTTTGTTTTCCACCAACTCACCAGAATTTAGCACCAAAATGATTGTGTCCTTTAAAGGTTAACATTGCTCAAAACACTTGTGGAATTCTTCTTTTGGAACTGTCCACATAGCTGAATTACCAGTCAATACAAAAAGATAACTAATCTCATTACTTTTACCACAGAATATCTTGGTCTGCCACTCTTATGCTCTCATTGTTCCCTCTCCCCAAATTACTATCATTCAGTGAGAAAGAGGCAAATGAGGAGAAAAACAAGCAAACTTTTTAAGGAACACAACTGTTAATTACCAGGTCTGTCCTATATTCCACATCTTCTATTTTTACATCACATATATTCAACACATCAAAATAACTGAAGGATAAAGTGATCTGCATCTTGATCTTCATCAAATAAAGGTCAAACTATGAGAAAGAGTTAAATTATGTTTGATTATTTTCATATATCAAGGAAGTATATGATTCATTTTTTTAAATTTTCTAAAACAGATTTAAAATATTTCTGGCTCTTGATATCTTACTCCTTGGCTACTTAAAACTTGGTCCCTCAAGATAACTCACTCCCCTCTGTATAGTAGAGGTTTTTCTGTAGCCTTAGGATCTGCCTAGTACCACGGTTTGAGAAGAAAAAAACTGTGGAAGTTTAATATGCAAGACATATGGTAGAATAAAAATGCTTTTACAAGAAGCAAAACTGCAAAATGTATTTTAAAAATTTCTTTGCACTTAAAAAATTTGACTTGAAGTTCAAATTATTATTATATTCTTCACAAATTAAGTTGTCCATTATTTTCTGGAATGAAATAAAAACAAGTTAAAAATCACAACAGTCAACATAAAAATTACAAGGGACGAACTTTAACAAAGAGATACAATTTTGTGATCCTAGCTGCCATCAAAAAAGCAAGAACACTTGAAGACAACGCTTTACAGATTAGGAAATGTATTCACATACAGTCTAGATGTTCTTTTTTCTCTTTATTCCCCACTTTTGAAACCTCACCTACTTTTGTGGCTAGGCAGCTGACTTCCAAATTATTCTTCACATCCCAGACAGGTTCCAATGCCACATGTCCATCTGTCAGTTGGGCATTCTTACTTAACACATTGACTGCCACACTAGAAAAAAAAAATTTTTTCCCTGGGGCCATGATGTTTTATTAAAACAAAATGATACTAATTTGTTATTTTTTATTGTTTTCTGTGCATGAGTTATATGCAACACAATTCATGTTTTTAGAATCAAATTGTCAGTATTAATTGTAATAGGAACATCAACAAGATTTTCAAGAACCAACTGCAGGGTTTTGCTTCACAAGGCCCTGGGCTCAAAACTAGCCTGAGTTAAATACAACTCACATGACAGTCAATGTGTCAAATATACCCCCATCACCTCAAAAGCAACATGTCTAAAATACTCTATCTTCTACTTTCATGTCAAATCTTTTACTTTCTATTTCTGTTAACATTACCACTATTTTCCTTGTATTTTCTCTTACCTTCACTCCCAAACTTGCTTTCAACAATCTTGTTTTGTGATTTCTTTGAAATCCTTCACATCTATACCTTCCAAACCAAACTGGTTTTCTCACTCTTTTGAATAAGGCTTAAGTTCTGGCCTTTGCACTTTTTCTTACATTCCTCTCCCAATAGGAATACCGACCACCCCAATACAAATTCTACTCATTCTTCAAGATAATTGAGGTAATCTCATCTTCTTCAGATAGCCTTTGCTGATCACTCAGTTCTGAAAAGATTTCCTCTGCCTTTGAATTCCTCCCACAGCACTGTCAAGCATACATTTAGCAATTTAATCAAGTGGTGATTTATGACAGCTCTTTGAGACCACATCATAACCACTTATTTATACCTCATATTGAGTAATGCCCAGTGAGGCACAAAGAAGTCACTCATAAATATTTATTTTTGAATGGCTGATTTATTGATTGAAATTGCATCCTTCCACGGAGACTTGCTTTGAAACAGAAATATGAAAAGAAGATATCTGGTGATACTAGGCTGTCATCAACCTGTCATCAACACTTCCTTTACATGGTCAAAATCAGGCCAAGGCAAATAAATCAGTCTCATCCCCACCATATGGCTAGAAGGAAAAGAATCCAGATAATCACAAATTCCACTCCCTTTTTAAATAATCATTTCTAAAAGTTTGCAAAATTTGTGGTGTTAATCTGCCCTCCCGCGACCCATAATAAAAAAAAAAATCTAAAACAGCCCAAAGTTGGAAAGGATGGAAGGGAAGAAAAATTGTTGAATTTCAACGCTGCCAAAAGTCAGCCAATTTATAGGCATATGAAGACCCTGATGTTGGTCCCTTCCTCTGTTTTGAAAACTTCAGGGAGCTACTGTATAGGGACAGCTCCCAAGTTAGCCCCAAAAGAGTACTAAACTGCGGACTGACAGGCTGACTTGGAAGCTGAGGTTAATTAGTTCTAAGCCGACAAATACCAATACAAATGTACCCTGGGCCCCAACGACACACCCACGCTGAGATAAGGGTTACAAAGGTGAAAATATGGAAAGAAGTCGGTGGTCTAGGGAGAGGAGGCATTTCCTGGACCTCCCAGACAAGCTGCCAGGCGTTCACCGCCTGGGTCCGCATCCCCAGGGTACCACCGGGAGTAGGATCGCGCCGCGTCCCGGAGCCGGGCGAGCCAGGCCCGCGCCCGCCCCGCCGCGCCGACCGGGACCCGTCTGGAGCCAGGCAGCGCCCCGCGACCCGTCCGGGTGCAGCCGAGGGCCGGGAGCCAGTCTCCGCCCCTTCCTTCTTTCCCCGCCCCGCTCTCCCGGCAGGACGCAGCTGCCTGGCGTGCAGAGAGCGGCCTGTCGCGCACCCGGCGCGGGGACTCAGGGTCCCAGCCCCGCGGGGTCGCGCACCTGAACTATCTCCATCCTCAGAGACCGAGGAGCTCTCTGTGTCCTCGTCCTCGGAACTGCTCCCCTCGTTTTCGGCGTAGTCCACCTCCATCTCATCGTGATGGTTGGTCTCCTTCTTATCCCCTCGGGAATGGACTGGCATCTTCCAGCCGCGCCGTCGCTTCCCACTCCCGGCGCCCAGCCCGGCCACTGCCGCTTCAATGAAGGGCGCGCGGAACGCCCCGACCCACCCAGCGGCCGAGCTTGCTCACCCCCTTGGCTCCTCCCCGCCCCCGGCTCCGGCCTCACAACCTAACCCGCAGGCTCTGCGCTGGGAGCTCTGCCATTGGCGGAGGCAGTCCAGAACCTGGGGGCGGAGCTTGCCCTGCTCTGCCGCGGTTGGTTGCCCGTAACGACGGCGCGGCCTTCCGGTGTGTGCTGGGAATTGTAGTCCTTAATGCTTAGACCTGCGGGGGCTGCGGGCTTCCATGCCTCAGCAGCTTTGATCGCTTCTTCTTTCTGGACTTCAAGTCCCACAAGGCACGAAAGCTGACACACTCGATCGCAGTTTATAAACTAAACAGAAACAGATTGAGCGAATTTGGTCTGTATTTATCATTTTCCCGCCAAGTGATTGTTTGACCTCTCTGGCTATCCAAGATGTTACTGTCAGAGATGAAAAAGTCTTTTTTCCTGAAAGGGTCTTTGCCTGCTCTTTGAGCCTGGAGAACTGGAAAACCGTCTCTTTTGCCTAAGTACCTTTATTACCACTAGTAAACTATTATGTTGACTTATTAACTGTAGACAATAACTTGTACTATGTTACACAAAAATCTTTAAATTGTTCTTGAAACTTTTATAATCAGTAATATAGAAGGGAAGGAAGTATTATCTTGGCATTTTCAATCTAGTATTTGTTGCATTTGTTTTTTATTAAATGCAGCTGGAATATGACACTAGTCTTGATTTAACTTCAGTTTTCAATGAAAAATACATAATGAGATGTTATATTTCTCAAAGATAGGGTACATAGATAAGAAATACTCAGTATCATAATTGTAATAGCTCATGTTAATTGACCACTTATACTCTGTATCAAGTATCTTAATAAGCTCATTACTGGGTTATATTGAGTTTAATTCTCAGTATAATAGCCCTCAGGTAGATGCCATTATTATACCCATTTTACAGATAAGGAAACTTCATCTGCAGACAAATCTTCAAACTATATTTTATTTTTAAAAAACTATTTTGCCCATTTATAGAGACAGGTTCTTCTTGAAGTGGCAATTTGCTATTGAAAGATAGTTCATAGACTGTTGCAGATTGTACAGCATTGCTTTCTCAAACAGGAGGTCCAAAGAAATTTGATGGAGGATGGTAAGGGTATCCTAGCATAACTGCATTAAAGTTAGATTTGTAATTTAATGACGGAAAACATTTCAAGAGCTATCCACCTCCTAGAGTAAAATCCAAATTGGGTGGGGTGCAGAGGCCCACACTTAATCCCAGCACTATATAAAGCCAGAGCAGGAGCATCGCTTGAGCCCAGAATTCGAGACCAGCCTGAGCAACATAGCAAGACCCCGGTCTCTACAGAAAATTAAAATTAATTAACCAGGCATGGTGGCACATGCCTGAAATTTAGCTACTCAGAAGGCTAAGATAGGAGGATCACTTGAGCCCAGGAGTTCGAGGCTGCAGTGAACTATGATCAATCATGCCACTGCCACTGCACCCTAGCCTGGGTGACAGAGAGAGAACCCGTCTCAAAAAAAAAAAATCCAAATTAAGGGACTTTTATTATTTAGTGTCAGCCTACTTCTCCCCTTCTCACTATACAGTATTCTTCAAAACTGAACTCTGTATAGTTGCTAAACACACCAGCTGTTTCCCATTTCAGTGTCTTTGCGCATTCTTTTCTCTCTGCAACCCCCTTCCTCTCCTTTTCTTTTTCTAGGCAACTTTCTGACAACACACATCACCACTGGCACCTCCATCATTCAGTACCTTGCAACCTTGTACTTGTTCCTATCACAATGTATTGTAAATTGTTTGCAAATGAATCTCACCTATTGGATTATGAGTTCCTTGACAGCAGGGATTGTCTTAGTCTGAGATGCAAATTCAAAGGCATGCAGTAATCAGGCAGATAAAGTAGAAAGATGGAAATTTTATGTGAGCGGTAAGGCAGCTGCTTTCGGCTCTAGCCAATTGTTACTACCTGAGAATTCTGACCTAAAGATGTCAAACCGTCCCATTTTCAAGAGAAACTGGAAATTCTATGTGAAATACCCAGTCTTGTAAACATCATCTCAAGTAGTGTTTTTTGTTTTGTTTTGTTTGTTTCTTAAACCCCAGATCAAACAAAAACAGCTGTGAATAGAACCCCGGCTTCTGTTAACCTTTGTTATATAGTATCAGCAGCTAGCAGAGTGTGTGCTAAAAGGTAACAATAGCATAGATTTCTGGTCACTCTATGTGCCAAGCACTATTACATGCTTTAAGTATGTTAATTCATTTAATCCTCATAATAACCCTATGAGGTAGATAGCATTATGCCTTCCATTTTACAGATGAGAAAACTGAGACACAGAGCAGTTAGATTACCTGGCTAAGGTCACACAGCTAATAAGTACCTAATCTAAAATTTGAGCTTGAGTTTTCTGACATGAGAGCCTGCACACAACCGCTGGCATAGAATGCCTCTGTAATGGGTGCTTTCTATTTCTGCTGTTCCAAGAAAAACAGAAAGAAGGTGGAGAGGAGGTATGGGTTCTAGCCCTGGTTCTTATGGTATCCAGCTGATAAAATTTGGCAAACCACATAATCTCTGGTCAATTGTAAAATGAGAATGTTACATTATGTTATTTTTAAGTTCTCTTCCAGCCCTAAAATTCCTGTCATCATTAAGTTTGTGTTTAAGGTATATAGAATAATAGGAAATTATGCAGTTAGAATTGCATGATGGTATTTTGCCTAAGGGAGGAGTTTCTCTTTCCTCTCCCCAAACAAATTTTAGAAAAAATGTGTAGGAGTCCAGGCACAGTGGCTCATGCCTGTAATCCTAGCACTCTGGGAGGCCAAGGTGAGAGGACTGCTTGAGCTCAGGAGTTCGAGACCAGTCTGAGCAAGAGCGAGACCCCCTATCTCCATTAAAAATAGAAAAAGTAGCAGGGCATGGTGGCTCACACCTGTAGTGCCAGCTACTCAGGAGGCTCAGGCAGGAGGATCCCTTGAGCCAAGGAGTTTGAGGTTGTGGTGAGCTATGTGATGCCACTGCACTCTGCCTGGGGCAACAGAGTGAGAATCTGTCTCAAAAAAAAAAATAGATGTTTAGGGAATGTGAGAGGAACTATAAAGGGGAAAATTTAATAAGGCTAGACAAGAATATTGTCAATGTAGAAAATATAAATTAATATAAAGAAAATCATGAAAGCAGAATGAAGCTTCCTCAAACAAGGCAGTTAAAGAGGTAGTGATGATGCCTTACATTTATGTAGCACTTTATATTTTACATACACAAACATTAGATAAGTCTCACTTTTTATCAGTCCATTCATTATAGGCCTTTATTGAGAGCCCTCTGGAACTCATGGTCAGTCATCAGCAAAATCTCTTACATCTCCGTCCTCTTTTCTGAACTGTCCCTTCAACTTTCTTATTCTAAAGGAAATATGGCTCTCCCTTAGGACCCTGTTTCCTTTGTACCCTTCCTCCTACTGAGCCTTGTCGTAGAGTAGGTGTGTGCTTTGTACTCTTTGTTCTTTCCAGATGATCCCCCTTCCCTCCTCCCTGAAACTTCCCAGTTTGTCATCAGGATATACCCCACATTGTCTCTACTGTGCCTGTCATCTTCATACCCCCAGATTGACTCCCCCTCATTTTTTAAAGATTTTAGCTCCTGGCTCAGTGTCATTCTCTCCAATGGTACACCGATCATAATTCTTGATAAGTAATCTCATTCCACTTCATTTACCACTCCATTTCCTACCGGGTTTGCTCTGGTACAAAGTAGACATATAATAATTTTGGAATTTTCCTTCTAGTTTTCCTCTCATGCCTTCTTTGGGGGATACTTTTTATAATCTGTCGTATTGAATACTTTAATATTATATAGTAATTTAAACAAAAAGAAAGGTATTCAGAATTTTGTGTCTATAATACAGGACAGATATACTGCCTCTAAGCTTTGTCAAATCTTGGCATCCTACCACATTAGCTTCAGACCCCTCTCAATTCCAGTTCTCTCCTTCCCTTTCTAGAGTAACCATTATCCTGAATTCAGTGTTTTTGATTACCATGCATGTATACACACTATTTTTGTATATGTATGTATCCATAAATAATATGAGGTCTGTCTGGAAAGTATCCAGCTATTGTTAATATAATGAGAACAGTTTGCATGATATCAATGTAACCTGGCAGCCATGGAGAGTGGACTGGAGTGTGAATGTGTGAACAATGATAACTTCACTGTACTAGTCAGTGGGACGCTAGTCGCCATTGAGTGAGCATGTGTACTGTGTGACCATCGCATTCAAACTGACTGAGCCAGTAGAGCAACGAATCTACATCAAAATTTGCATTAAGCTTGAACATTCCTCAGTGGAAACTATTCAGATGATTCAGAAGGCTTTCAGGGACAATGCAATGGGTGCAGCACAAATAAAAGTGTGGCACAAATGCTTCAAATATGGTGGATAATCTGTTGAAAGTGATCCACGGGCCGGGTGTGGTGGCTCACGCCTGTAATCCTAGCACTGTGGGAGGCTGAGGTGGGCGGATCGCTCAAGGTCAGGAGTTCAAGACCAGCCTGAGCAAGAGTGAGACCCCGTCTCTACTAAAAATAGAAAGAAATTAATTGGCCAACTAAAAATATATAGAAAAAATTAGCCGGGCATGGTGGTGCATGCCTGTAGTCCCAGCTACTTGGGAGGCTGAAGCAGGAGGATTGCTTGAGCCCAGGAGTTTGAGGTTGCTATGAGCTAGGCTGACTCCACGGCACTCTAGCCCGGGCAACAGAGTGAGACTCTGTCTCAAAAAAGAAAAAAAAGAAAGTGATCCATGTTTTGGAAGGCCTGCAACAAGCAGAACACCTGAGAATGTTGAACGTGTACAGGCTGCAATCAACAAAGATCAGTGACTGACAGAGAACTAGAAGCAGATCTGGGGATTCCAAAATCTACTGGGTCCAAGACTTTGATGCAGGATCTTGACATGAAACATGTTGTGGCAAAATACGTTCCGCAGCTTCTACTACCAGAGCAGAAGGAACATTGTGCTGCATTTGCTAGTGACTTGCTTCAAACAGCTACCAATGAACTAGATTTCCTGAGGAATGTCATAACTAGAGGTGAATCGTGGGTCTACACCTATGATCCGGAAACGAAGGCCCAGTCATCCCAATGGCAGTTGCCTGGTTCTCCACACCCGAAGAAGGCGCTGCAAAGTCACAGCAAGATCAAAACCATGTTAACTGTGTGTTTTGATTGGGAAGGTGTTGTCCATCACGACACACTCCTCCAGGCCAAATAATCAATAAGGAGTACTACCTCACTATTCTTCGTTGGTTGAGAGATGCATTGTAACGAAAACAGCCACAGATATGGGCAGCTGGTGTTTGGCAGCTTTATCACAACAACACACCCACCCATGCATCATGCCTTGTGCAGAGCTTTTTGGCAAAACATCAAATCACCCAGGTGACTCAGTTCCCTACGGCCCAGATTTGGCACCCTGCAATTTCTGGCTTTTCCCCAAACTAAAATCACCTGTGAGAAGGAAGAGATTTTTTTTTTTCAGACTGTTGATGAGATTCAGGAAAATACGACAAGGCAGCTGATGGCAATTCCAACAAAGGATTTTGCAGAGTGTTTTGAACAGTGGAAGAGACACTTGTAGAACTGAGTGCTCTCAAGGTGCCTACTTTGAAGGGGACTGAGGCATCATTGTCCTATGTACAATGTTTTTAGTACCTTGTATCTTCTTCAATAAATATCTCCTATTTTCATATTACATGGCTGGATACTTTCCAGACAGACCTTGTATATAGTATTGTTTAGCATGCTTAAAGTGCTCATTTTAAAATGGTCTCATACACTACATATCATATTACAACCTAACTTTTTCCTCAGTGATGTTTTTGAGATTTAGCAATTGTGATACAAGTAGCTCTAATCCAGTTATTTTTTACCTGCTCTAACACATTCAATTTAGTAAATATGTTTCATTGAATGAATATTACAAATTACACATTCACCTGATAAGGGACATGTAGGTTGCTTCCAGGTTTTTAACTATTAAAAATAGTTGCCTGAGTGAACACCGTTGTGTATACCTTTTCTTCAAGCATATGTGTGAGAATTTCTCTGTCTCTGGTCTCCAAAGTGGGGTGTGTGTTTCCAGGGACTATATCCTGGGGTGCAGGAATAAAATATTAAAACTTCTCCCCCATAATATGCTGAAATAAAAAATAAATAAATAAATAAATAAATAAATAAATAAAACCTTCTATTTGTAAAATTGTTAACGTTATCTTTGGAATAAAGTAGATACAGGAAAGCAGCTAGAATTCCATTTTTACTCTGATTTACCCTCACTATATTCCTCACGCTTACTTAGATGCAAAATGAAACAAACATAATTCCAAGCTTCACCACATGGTGGGGCTGAGTCATCAGCTACACAATCCACAAACCTTGTCACTACCGATTGACATAAGCCAGATGCTGGTAGCTGGAAAAATAAAGGCAAGAGATCAGAGGCTGACTAATAGCTTGTACTAAAATCAGTGTAAACATTTTCATCATTCAAACTGAAGGAGATTTAGGGACCTCCACTGACAGCTAGATGAGACCAATTTATACTTATACCAATGATATGAGACTATGATTTCAATTGCTTAAGAATGAAACAACCTAAAGGTGCTTGAAATAGCCTGTTCACTAGGACAGGACCCGTCTTACATTATTTCTCTATTTACAGAAATTAGTTCTGGGATTAGTTCAACTATAAATTTTATGACATTTCTGTAGGCATATTTATTATGTTATTGTTATTATTTCATGGTTCAAATTATCATGTGCTTTTCTGGAATCAATGCCTCATTTTTTTAAGTAGAAAAATTTTTCTTTTCTCTGATTTTTCTCAAGGGTAAATATTTTATATGTCATTTTTTGAAAATCTGTATTGTTCTTCAAAGAATTTTTCTGTGAGGCAGGGCGCAGTGGCTCACGCCTGTAATCCTAGCACTCTGGGAGGCTGAGGTGGGAGGATTGCTTGAGGTCAGGAGTTTGAAACCAGCCTGAGCAAGAGCGAGACCCCATTTCTACTAAAATTAGAAAAAATTAGCCAGGCATGGTGGCACATGCCTGTAGTCTCAGCTATTCGGGAGGCTGAGGCAGGAGGATTGCTTGAGCCCAAGAGTTGGAGGTTGGTGTGAGCTGTGATGATACCACAACGCTCTAGCCCAGACAACAGAGTGAGATTCTGTTTCAAAAAAAAGAATTTTTCTGTGTAGTTAGAATGGATAACTTTTGTTTTGGCCTCCCCCATATTCATCCCGTTTGAGGTAGTACTTCCCTGACTTTCCTTTCAAGAACTGCCTCAGTTCAGCCCATGTGGTTCAGATGACCAGTCGGAATATTATATTCTCCTGATTCAGGAATGGCCTGGAAAAAAAAAGTTTGTGGAAAAATGGAATTAAAAGAGAAAAAAGTATAAACTTTTTTTTTTTTTTTTTGAGACAGAGTCTCACTCTGTGATAGCCCCAGGTAGAGTGCAGTGGCATCATCATAGCTCACCACAACCTCAAACTCCCCCAGGCTCAAGTGATCCTTCTGCCTCAGCCTCCCAGAGTGCTAGGATTATAGGCATGAGCCACCACACCCGGCCAAAATATAAACTTTATTTCTCAACATAAGCTCCATCAAGTTTAAGACACTTTTATAAGAAATGAAACCAGCCATTTTGTCCATCCTGAAAGAACTAACAGTCCTGGGAATTTAACCATGTAAATGTAGTCTTTTTCCATTATTAACTGAAGAAAATGGATACCATTTGAAGATTTTTCAAGATTAGGAAACAAAAAGAAGTCAGAAGCCAAATCAGAACTGTAAGGTGGATGCCTAATGATATCCCATTGAAACTCTCAAAAAATTGCTCGTTTGATGAGAGGAATGAGCAGGAGCATTTTTGTGGTGAAGAACTTTCTAGTGAAGCTTTCTCAAAACACTCTTGATAAGCAGATGTTATCTTTCTTTGGCCCTCCAGAACATCAGCACACAAAATGCCTGAGCATCCAAAAAGATTGTTGCCTTGATCTTTGCTCTTGACCAGTCCACTTTTGCTTTGACTGGATCACTTCTACCTCTTGGTAGCCATTGTTTTGATTGTGCTTTGCCTTCAGGATCATACTGGTGAAGCCATGTTTCATCTTCTGTTACAATTCTTCTAATAAATGCTCCAGGATCTTGGCTGGGCTCAGTGCCTCATGCCTGTAATCCTAGCACTTTGGGAGACCAAGGCGGGAGGATCACTTGAGGCCAGGAATTCAAGACCATCCTGAACCAGAACAAGACCCCATCTCTACTAAAAAATAGAAAAATTTGCCAGGCATGGTGGTGCATGCCTGTAGTCCTGGCTACTCAGGAGGCTGAAGCAGGAGGATCACTTGAGCCCAGGAGTTTGAGGTTGCTGTGAGCTATGAGGATGCCACTGCACTCTAGCCTGGGCAACAGTGTGACACCCTGTCTGAAAAGAACAGAACAGAAAAGACAAGACAAGACAAGACAAGACAAGACAAGACAAGACAAGAAAAGAAAAGAATGCTTTGGGATCTTGATCCTATGTATTTAAAATTTTTATTGAAAATTCTGCTCTTGTCTGCAGATAATCTGGGTGCAACAGTTTTGGCGCCCATTGACTGAAAAGTTTGCGCAATTTTAATTTTTCAGTCAGAACTATGTAAGCTGAACCAGTGGAGACGTCTATGGTGTTGGCTGTGGTTTGTGCTGCTAATCATCAGTCCAATCCTCTTCAATTAGGGCACAAATAAGATTAATTTTTTTCATCTCAAATTGATGTGGATGGTCTGCCTCTGAGGGCTTCATCTTCAAAATCATCCTTTTTTTTTTTTTGTGAGACAGGGTCTCACTCTGCCACCCAGACTGGGGTACAGTGGCATGATCATAACTGATCTGGATGATAAGATTAGATCATTGAAAAAATTACATTGATTTAATACTAGATCTTGTTAAAAGATCAGTGGTTGCTTAGTGAAAAATGGATTGGATAGGAACAAGGGAAAGGAGTAAATCAATCAGATGTTGAGGTAAGATATATTGACAGCTTGGATGGAGTAGGGGCTGTGTGGTGAAAAGAAATACACAAACTTGAGATATTTGGGAGGTAAAATTGACAAAACTTAGTAATAGATTAAATCTGGGGCATGAGAGAGAGGATATAGGGTATAGTTTACTTGTCTTTGTATTTGACTCATTTCTTCATGCTACTAAACAATGTCAGCAGCCATTGCTTCAACAAATCTCCTTTTCATATTTTGCTTAAGAAGTTCTATACTTATTGTATATGATTTTAAGCTCTCTCTGATCTTAATCATAATATTTCATTTAATGCTTCTTGATTTGTGTGTGAATGTTATCTGCTTTCTCTAAAAATTAAATATAAAAAGGTAAGTAAGCACAATAAATCATGATCTATTAAATTACAATAGGAAGCTATTACAAAATGTATTGACATTGGAACTGATGTGCAAAAGCAATGATGGTAAAATTGCTGGTCCCTTAGCATGAAGGCAGTGATACCAAACTGCACTGATATACTAATATTCATTGTATTCTTCACTGCCACACACAGTAGAAAAAAAAAAAGGCTAGTTTCACTTAAGAATGTCCTTGATGAAGCGATTCTTTTTTGAGACAGGGTCTCACTCTGTCTCTCAGGCTGGGGTGCAATAATACAATCAAAGCTCACTGTAACCTCCAACCACAGGGCTCAAGTGATCCTCCTACCTTAGCCTCCCTAGTAACTGGGACTACAGGCATGCTGAACTAGACTTAGCTAATTTTTTTACTTTTTGTAGAGACGAGGTCTTGCCATGTTACTCAGGCTGGTCTTGAACTCCTGAGCTCTAGTGACCCTCCCACCTTGGTCTCCCAAAATGCCAATTGTTTATGAAATTCCAAGCATCGAGTGCATGTATTTTTAATATTTTCTGTGACAAAATGGGAAGTAGCATAAAGCACTATTGCTGCATACTAAAGTACAATGGTGATCTTAATAAAAAAAACACTTGTGCAATTGAGGTGTGAGCTGACCTAACAACTTCATTTTTAAAATGCCATTTTTACATGGAAGAACTGACAAACTATAGTTATTCATATGTGAGTATCTGGCATATTTTCACAAAAATAAAGAAAGTGAGGGTATCACTTTTAGCAAAACAATTGACAGCATGGATAAAATTCACACTTTCAAATAAAGTTAGAAATTTGGAAAACTTTTATCCACTATGGTTAGCATGACAACTTTCCAATATTTAAAGGATTTTCTGATGTGATTTTTTTAATGTTGATTATGTAACATCTTATTATTTAAAAGATCTGTATAATTCAGTGAGCAATTATTTCAATGAATGCATAATGTTACAAAATTATGCACAGGTAAAAGATATATTTGAAATGCAAGATTTTAATGTAAAGAGTACAAAAAGCTTACTGATAGGCTTTCATATTCCACACTGCAACTAATCTTTAAGAAACAACTACTTGGTGACTTTCAGTGTAGTGTCTATAATTATCTGAAAAAGCTATTAGAATACTCGCCTTTTCCAATTTTATATATACATATATAGCTGATTTTTCTTCATATACTTCAATCGAAGGAGCATATTGCATCATAGGAATCCAGCTGTCTTTTATTAAGGCAAAATTTAAAGAAATTTGCAGAGAAATGGCATTTTTCTCATTATTTTTTGTTTTGAAAAAATAGATATTTTAAACAATAAAAAGTGTTTAATTGACATACTCCTATCATTGGGAATTGACACAATTGATTCCAGTCCTAGAATCAGCCATTATTCCAAAGAACCTTGGTTCTTTTTATTGGAAAATGGTATTAAAAACCAACATCTGCATGTTAGGTATCCTCACTGTTTCTGGGTGTCATTGCTTCTAAGCCTTTCAGCTGACAGAGCAACAAAATACAGTTGTCCATAGGTATCATAAGAGATTGGTTCCAGGCCCTCCACGGATACCAAAATCCACAGGTGCTCAAGTTCCTTATATAAAATGGTGTAGTATTTGTACATAACCTATGCACACCCTCCCATATATTTAAAATTATCTCTAGAATACTTATAAGACCTAATGCATTGTAAATGCTATGTAAATAGTTGTTTTTCTGTATTGTTTAGGGAATAATGACAAGGAAAGAAGTCTGTACATGTTCAGTACAGATGCAATCATCCATTTTTTTTTCCTGATCCTTGGTTGGTTCAATCCACAAATGCAGAACCCATGGATATATAGGGCCAACTATACATACGTGTTTACTAACCCATCCACGTAACTATTTCTACATGTAACAATCTGTATCTATATTAAGCTAAACATGAGTTCATACCTATGTAGTATTTCAGCTCTAATCCATTACCAGATGGGGGTGTTCTACCTTCCTCCCCTTACTTGCCTGTAAATTCCCACTCCAACAATAAGAAACTTTGTTCCCACCATATACCATACATTTACTTATTTAATTCCAGTATATATGTATGGCAGTACCAGAATTATTAATGAACACCCCCATGAGAAACAACTTTATTAACTAGAGTACAATGCTAATGTACATTTTCTTTTGCTTTTAGTCTTAAATTCTTTCCCAGATGAGTACCTTTTCCTCCACCTTCTTCAGTGAGGTTGTTTCATACGTTGTAATACAGTTAGATTATTTTGTCACATTTTGTGTTCCATCTTGGGATGATTTTTTAAAATTGCATATATTAAGGTTCACTCTATGTGCTATAAAGTTCTATGAGTATTGACAAATGCATAGGGTCATGTATTCACAATTACAATACCATACAGAATAGTTTCACCATCCTAAAAAATCTCCTGTGCTTCACCTATTCAACCCCCTCTCCCTCCCCTCAAGACCTTGGCAACCATTGATCTTTTTACCATAATATTATCTTTTCCAGGATGTCATATAATTACAATAATAGAGTATGTAGCCTTTTCAGACTGGCTTCTTTCACTTAACAATATGCTTTTAAGAGTCGTCCATGTCTTTTTGTGGCTTGGGAGCTCATTTTTTATTGCCAAATAATATTCCACTGTATCAATATACCACAGTTTATTTATTCATTCACCTGTTGAAAGATATCTTGCTTGCTTCCAGTTTCTGGAGTTATGAATAAGACTACTATAAACATGTGTGCAGATTTTTGTGAGGACATATTTTCAAATAAGTTGGATATATATTTAGGAGCATAATTGCTGGATCGTATAGTAAGACTATGTTTAGTTTTGTAAGAAACTGCCGAACTGTCTTCCAAAGTGACCTGTATAATTTTACATTCCCACCAGCAATGAATAATAGTTTCTGTAGCTCCATATTCCCACTAGCATTTGGTGTTGTCAGTGTTTTAGCCATTCTAATGGCTTTTAGCCATTCTAATGGGTTTTAGCCATTCTAATAAGCGTGCAATACTATCTCACTGTTGTTTTAATTTGAAATTCTCTAATGACAAATGCTTTGTCTTGAGGATCTTTTTATATGCTTATTTGCCATCTCTATATCTTCTTTGGTGAAGTGTCTATTCAGCTCTTTTGTTCATTTTTTAATTGGTTCGTTTGTTTCTTACTAAGGTTTTAGTTTTTTTGTTTTGTTTTTGTTTTTTGAGGCTCTATGACCCAGTGAGGCTCACCTGGGTGCTAGCCAGCTTTCAGCTTCCAGGACCCAGGCCTTATTGATAAGTTTTAAGAGCTCTTTGTGTATTTTGTTTTTTTGGGTTTTTTTTTGAGACAGAGTCTTACTCTGTTGCCCGGGCTAGAGTGAGTGCCGTGGCGTCAGCCTCGCTCACAGCAACCTCAAACTCCTGGGCTCGAGCAATCCTCCTGCCTCAGCCTCCCGAGTAGCTGGGACTACAGGCATGCGCCAGCCACCATGCCCGGCTCATTTTTTCTATATATTTTTAGTTGGCCAATTAATTGCTTTCTATTTATAGTAGAGACGGGGTCTCACTCTTGCTCAGGCTGGTTTCGAACTCCTGAGCTCGAGCGATCCACCCACCTCGGCCTCCCAGAGAGCTAGGATTACAGGCGTGAGCCACCATGCCCGGCCGAATTTTAGTATTTAAATCAGTGGGAAAAGAAAACCAAGCAATGGGCTTGACAAAAAGGAGCACTTTGCAAGAAGATTGGGATACAATTTTAAACAAAATCTACATGGTCTTTGTTCTCAGGGAGTTTACAGTTTAGTGGGAGAGCAAATCTTTAAACAATTACACAAATTACTCTAAAGTCTAAGACAAAAAGGAAAGGAATGTTACAAATGTGTCAGTTATAGAAATAACTTTCAATACCTTTTTAAATCTAATTATCACAGTCACTGATGTGGTTTACATGTAAGGAAAATAAGACTGTAAGAGACTATATATGCTGAGGGTCCCAGACCAGTAAGTTTTGAAACAGAATGTCTAATTTAGATCTATGTAATCCTAAAGGCCATCCTTGAAAACATTGTATTATTGCCTGAGATTTACAAAACCAGGAGGGACAGACCTTTTGATTTTACTAATAAGAAAACTGATGCTGAGAGGAACTAGAATGCCAATCTCTTGAATAATTTGCTTATTTTCCTACTATATCATAATGCTTCCTCAAAACAAGCTCTGTAACTTTGATAATACAAACATATGAACCATACATGTAGGGAGTAAATAAATTTTTTATATTTTAAAAAATAAATTATAGGATTATTGTGGAATGAACTACCATTAAGCAAAGTACTGTATTTTAACATAATTTTGGTAAATGTCCTACATCTCTCTTTTTCACTGACTTTGTTTTTCTATGCTAGTCAAATATTTCATTGTTTTGGACAGGTCTATTGCTATGGGTGAGATCATAGGAGGAAACAGTTCTTTGAACAATCAGGCTGACTCTTAAATTATTTTATGGAAGAAAGTTTCCAAGAACAATTTTCATTTATATCATTCAGAATTTCACTGATCTTTTTCAGCTATTGCAGATTCTTCAGATGTCTCCATCAATGTAATAGAATACCTTGAATTTTTCTTTGCAGAGGAAAAATTGACAACATATTCATCTTTATGTGGGGTGCAGATAGGGGGGGAAATTTAAAAAACCACAAGTAATAGAAAAGGAAAGCAAGATTACTTTTATAAAAAAAACCTGGGCACGGTGGGTGGCTCACGCCTGTCATCCCCACACTTTGAGAAACGTGAGGATCACTTGACTTGAGCCCAGGAGTTCAAGACCAGCCTGGGCAATAAATACAGTGAGACCCCCATCTCTACAAAAAATAAAAATTTTGGCCGGCTTTCTGGCCGGCCTGTAGTTCCAACTACTGGGGAGGTTGAGGCAGGAGGATGGCTTGAACTCAGGAGATGGAGGTTGCAGTGAGCTATGATCATGGCACTGCACTCCAGCCTAGGCGACAGAGAGAGACTGTCTCTAAACAAACACAAACAAAAAACCCCAACACCCACAAAACCTATATAGCTCTGCTTAAAAGTCTTTTTGTTGTCAAGTTGCTTGAGGCAAAAAAATTGGGATATGATATAGCAAGTAGAAAAAATATGAAAGGAAAACATAAATAATGTATGAAATATTCTTAGTAATAGATTTAGGACAGAACGAATTGCCCACACTCGAGCTCCAAGTTATCTTTCTGCTGGAGTCCCTGGTGATCACAACTTAAGCATATTTTCATAAATCAATCATGGAAATGGTTAATAAAGATGACTTCCCTTTGCTTACTGTCATCCCTTTGCTTACGATGGAGCACGAAGTAACTACCTTCGTCGACTTTCTTGGGCTCCTCTCGTGGCTGCCTGGGGGGAGTAGTGCCACGGATGATATCACGCCGACATGACGTCAGAGCCCTTGACGTCAGAAGGCGGTTGCCACGGGGACCGTTCGCCACTGACGGCAGAGTCGTGAAACCCCATCACCACTACACTGCTCGGCTTCGCTTCGGCCTCTGCAGGGTCTAAGCTGCTAAAGAAGCTTTAACCTTAAGGGGGCCTCAGGGAGAGAGGAGTTGTGCCTCTGCCGTTGGGAGCTCCACCTCCGTGGTTCTCGGTCCTGGGCCCCGGCCTGTGGCGGCGAGCGGCGGTCGCTGGAGGCAGGCGGCGGCGGCGACGGCAGGCGGGCCGCCCGGGTCTCCCTAGCTTCGTACAGGGCCCGGAGAGGAGAATCCGCCATATTGGAGCCGGAGCTGGAGGTGCCTTGGAGCCGCGGCGCGAGGCGGGTGGAGGTGGCGGCCCTGGCCTGAGTCGGGGAGGAGTCGGCTCTGCCCGGGCCCGCAAGGCTGGGGAGTGAATGAGCCGCTCGGGCTAGTCTCCTCCCCGCCCACTCCCTCCACTTTCCGCCGCTGGGATCCTACCGGGAGCTGGCTGTGGCGGCGGCAGGGGCAGGATGTTCTCCAAGAAGCCGCACGGGGACGTGAAGAAGTCTACCCAGAAGGTGCTAGACACCAAGAAGGACGCGCTGACCCGCCTCAAGCACCTGCGCATTGTCATAGGTGAGGAGCGAGGGGTGGCGGCGCTGAGGCCTGGGTGGCTCCCTCCCCTTGGGCTTCCTTGGGGACTCTCCCTCAGGACCTGGGGCGGTGCAGGAGTAGAGGGCAAAGCGTCTCTGCAGAGACGCGGGAGGGCGGATAATTTGGGGAAGGGAAAACTTGGCAGTTGGCAAACACTAATAACCATTAACACAGGGATATCTAATTTTGAGTTAATAGTCCGAACTCCTTTTTAAACATTAGTATCATTCTTAAAAACTTAGATCTTTCGGAGTTTAGGGAGACTTGGTGTTGTGAATAGTGGTGTTTGTAGGACATATTTGCCAGATGACTACTGCCATCTCCACCCAAGTGAAAAGAAAAACAAAATCTTCTCAGACAATACAGACCTTACTCTTTCAAGTTTCTTGGCAGATGAGCTCAAGGAGGAAGCAGTTATACCTCTTTGGGAAGTGGGTGGTTCCCAAAAAGCTTGTGGGAAAGAGCCCCGCCCTTCTGTTAACGCACCTTATTCATCATCACTGTCATTTAGAGGGAGAACTGTTAATTATAGAAAACAAGTTTATCACTTTCTTTGCTTCTCGAGAATTGTGCAGAATTCTGTTTTTATTAAAAATTTCTTACCGCCTGCTGCCTTCAAGTTCTGTTTTGCTGGCAAACCAAACAGTGTTCTGAGTTTTGGGTATAATGTTAAATGAATCTTTTGGATACTTGGGTCATTTAGTAGGCTGATAAGGGCTGTAATAATACTTATGGAACATTTGGTCCAGTATTTGGATTTTTTAGATGAGGAAATTTGAGGTGAAAAGGAAAGTTCGTTTGCCTGTGTTAATACAAACAGTTAATGGTAGAACTGAATTTAGAAACCAGATGCCTGAATCCATCAGAGTTTATTATCTCAAGCTGTCTTTCTAATTTGTTTTGGAAAATGACGTTTATTTAGTGATATAAGTTCTTTATTTGAGGTGCTTGTTTCTTTACTATGTTATTTACCACCAGGATACCCAACATTTATATGGTGCTTTAATGTTTACAAAGTGATTTCAAATCAATTATTATAATTAATCCTTGCAATAACTTTAGAGATAGATATTACTATCTTCCATTTTTTACAAATAAGTTAGGGAATGTTAAAAGTGGTCAGCCAGCTATTAGGAGGCTGGGTCAGAACTGGAGCCCAGATTTCATGTCTCCAATTTGTTTTCTTAGTCTTCCTACATTTATGAAAGCTAATCTTATCACAAGTAAATTATATTTATTCCTGTGGAATAGTAAAAAAGCAATTCATCCAGTTTAGTGATAAAAAAATAAGCTCAATTTTCAAGAAAATATAAAGTCTTCTAAATATAATAGAGATTCTGATCTTTTTGTTTTCATTCTACTTGAGAGTTAAGTCATTGAAGAAAAGATTTGGCTGAGAGAGTGGGACATAGAAAGTTAAGGTGTGGAATGTAGGAAATGTATCTCAGATAATGAAAGTTTGAAATTGAATACTTAATGAAACTTGACACCTACTAGGGACAAGCTGTTAGCTGGGTAATGGCAGAGCTATAAAGTTGAGTTCCAATAGAGTATTGAGATTTCCTAAATTAATGCCATAGTTCTTTAGTTACGGAATGGTTAAGGAATGGTTTGTATATATTTCTTTGGCATAGAGATTTTTTTCCATCTGGGAGACATGAAAAATTAAAAGGTAAATTGAAAGGTCACACATGTAAGATATTTTATAGGGCCTACCTGTCCTTCCTCAGTTTGACAACAAAACAATTTTAAAAAAGAAAAAACCCCAACCTTTTACATTTTAGTAATTTACAAACTTTTCTTTAAATGGAGCATATACTGGGGGGAGCATGTATGTGTATGCAAACATTTAAAATACCCTTAAGAACTTTCAAATGGTGAACATTCTGCTTTCAGACTCCCTGCCCTATGAGTGGAGGAGGACCATACAGAGAGACTACACTTTAGAATTTTAGAATAGTAGTTCTCAACCAGGGACATTTTGCCCTATAGGAGGAGACAATTGGCAATATCTGGAGATATTTTTCACAACTGAGGGGGTGCTGCTGGCATCTAATGGGTAGCAGGGATTCTGCTAAACATTTACAATGCACAGGATAATCCCTCACGCTGATATTGTAGCCCTAAATATTACTAATGCTGAGGTTTAGGAACCTCATCAAAACAGAGTAAAAGATGGACCTCCAAGATCCTATATTTAATTTTAATGTATTAATTAAATTGAATAAAGTATTTTGTATCTTTGAATGGTTGTAGTTATTTTGTTTGAAAGATAGTTAATATAATTTCTAAGAAAATGAGTGGGAAAGTAGAATGACAAAAGCTAAACAGTGTCTTAGAGGTCTTCCAGTCAAATATTTGATTTTTGCAGATGAAAGAGCCACTTTAAATCTTTTTTGGAAGTAGGTGTGGGTTTTAAATAAGGTAAACTGACAATGAGGAAACTATTTAGTTTGCTGGACATTGCCAATTACATGGATTTTGATTTTTGTTTGGTCCCATATAGTTCATAGGGGATGAAACAAAACTTTCATTCACTTGGGGTGCTTATGGGAGAATTCATTGCATCCACATATATGAGAACATAATCATAATTTAAACATCCAGTGTAAACTTTTTTTCCTGGCCTGTCTTCCCCATTGTAGGATAATTCCAGTTAAATTTATAGAACTTGACTCTGAGGATTTAGATTTAAATCTGTTCTGTTTATTAATACTGCTACATATTTGATTTGTAGAAACTGGAAGTCAGGGCTTTCTTAACACCTTTCGTACCGCATAGAAATCTCTAAGACATACGCCAGGGACCACACGTTTTTGGGCAAACTGCATGTTATTTAAATCATCATAACTACAGTGAAAAACGAGAAAACTCGTGAGTGGTCTTTAACAGATGACTCGGGAAACAGGAGAAAACTGTGAGCGGTCCTTAAGGTGTTAAAATAGAAAAAAAAAGCCTTGTCTCTAAAGCTGTTGTCCTTTTTATCTCCCCTACCCCCCATTTTACAACTAACAGCCTTAAGATAATGATAGTAAATTAGCACATGTAAAGTGGCTAACATAATGCTTGGCATATAGTGGATATTGACTAAATGTTAGTTTTCTTCTACTTTAAAATAGCAAGCTAACAGTTAAGTCCTCTTGACATAAAAATAAAAAGATAAGTGCTTATTTAGCTAAAAATATATTGATTATTAGATTGTTCTTTCTAACAGCTTTATTGAGGTATAATTGGCATATAATAATTTGCACATATTTAAAGTATATAATTAATTTTTACATACATATATCTCATGAAACCATCTTAACAAGATTAAAAATATCCAATCAAGATAACAAACATAGCCAATCAAGATAATGAATATATCTATAACCTCCCAGAGTTTCCTCTTGCCCTTTTGTTAATCCCTTCTTCCCACCCCTACGTGAACCTTTTCCTGAGCAACTACTAATCTGCTGTCACTCCAGTTTGTATTATCTAGAGTTTTATATAAATGAAATTATACAGTATATAAGTGGAATTACGCAGTACAGTTGTTTGTTTCTTTTTTTTTTTTAAGAGACAAAGCGTTTCTCTGTGGCCCAGGCCAGAGTGCAGTGGCATGATCATAGCTCATTGTAACCTTGAATTCCCAGGCTCAATTGATCCTCCTGCCTCAGCCTCCCCAGTAGCTGGGACTACAGGAGTTCCCTACTATGCCTGGCTGATTTTTTTTTTTTTTTTTTTTTTTTTTTTATAGAGTCAAGGGGATCTTACTATATTGCCTGTGCTAGTTTCGAACTCCAGGCCTCAAGTGATCCTCCCAAAGTGCTGGGATTACAAGTGTGAGCCACCTGGCTACAGTGCAGTTTTTTCTTTTTTTTATTTGGTTAGTTTCTTTTACTCAATCTCATTATTTTGAAATTAATTTATCTAATATATTGTGTGTGCTTTGTCAGTAGTTCATTGCTTTGTATTGCTCAGTAGAGTTCCATTGTATGCTGTACCACAATTTGTCCATTCACCTGTTGATGGACATGTGGGTTGTTTTGGGCTGTTACAATTAAAGCTGCTATGAAAGATATATGCTTTCTTTTCTCTTGGATAACCGCCTAGGAGGGGAATGGCTGGATCATGTGCCAGTTACATTTAAGAAGCTGGCAAATTGTATTTCACCATTTTATGATCTCACCATCATTCTCGTTCCTCCACATATGTACCAACACCACTCAACGTAGCCAGATTTCTTAATTTCAGCTACTATAATAAGTGTATACTGGTTATTAATTACTATTTCCCAGACATTTAATAACATTGAATATCCATTCATTGTGCTTATTTGCTTATAACTTCTTTGAAGTTTCTGTTCTAATCTTTTATCTATGTTTTGATTGAGTCTTTTGCTATCTTACACATTTTTGAAAGGTTTTTATATATTCTGGATACAAATACTTTATCAGATGCATAATTTGCAAAGATTTTTTTTTCTAAGTCCTGGGGCTGTGTTTTCATTCTGTTAATATTTTGTTTGAAGAAATAGAAATGCTTGATTTTGATTGCCCATAAATCAGTTTTTCTTTTATGCTTCGTGTTTTTTGCTGTTGTGTCGAAATTTTTTGTCTAACCCATACTCACAAAGATTTTCTTCTTTGCCTTCTTCTAAAAGTTTTATAGTTTTAGGATCTGTTTAGTTCTGTGATCCATCTTGAACTGTAAATGTGGTATGAGGTGGATTGAAGTTTATGTTTTTGCATATGGATGTCCAGTTGTTCCAGCACCATTTGTTGTAAAAGACTGTCCTTTCTCTACTGACTGCCTTTATAATTTTGCCAAAACTTAGTTATCTAAATATGTGTGGGCCTATTTCTGGACTCTCTGTTTTGTTCCAGTGATCTGTTTATCTGTGTTGGTGCCAATACCACAATGTTTTGATTACTGTAACTTTATAATAAATCTTAAAGTCGGATAATGTCCCTCTAACTTTGTTCTTTCAAAGTTAGTTTGTTTGCAGTGCTAGGTCCTTTGTATTTCCATATGAATTTTAAGATTAGCTGGTCAATGTTTGGGGAAAAAAAAACAAAAAACCCTGAGGTTTTGATTGGGATTGTGTTGAATCTATTGATCAATTTAGGAAAAATTGATGATATTGAATACTCTGACTTATGAACAAAATATGTTTTTCCATTTATTTAGGACTAGATTCATTTCTCTCAGCAGTGTTTTATAGTTTTCAATGTGCAGGTTTTACACATCTTTTGTCAGACTTATCCTTAAATATTTTCTACTTTTAATGCTCTTGTATTAAATAAGTGGTATTTTTATATCCATTTCTGATTGTAGCTAGTGTAGGGAAATACAGTTGATTTTTGTATTATATAGTGAACTTGTGTCCTGCAAGCTTGTTAAATTCACTTATTCTATGAGTTCCTAAATAGATTCTTTTGGATTTTTTACGTAGAGAATCATGTTGTCTGCAAATAAAGACAGTTTTACTTCTTCCTTTCTAATGTGGATGCCTTTTATTTATTTATTTATTTTTTGAGTCAGGGTCTCACTCTGTTGCCCAGACTAGAGTGCCGTGGCATCGTCAACCTAGCTCACAGCAACCTCAAACTCCTGGGCTCAAGCGATCTTTCTGCCTCAGCCTCCCGAGTAGCTGGGACTACAGGCATGTGCCACCATGCCCGACTAATTTTTTCTATATATTTTTAGTTGGCCAATTAATTTCTTTCTATTTTTAGTAAAGACAGGGTCTCGCTCTTGCTCAGCCTGGTTTCGAACTCCTGACCTTGAGCAATCCACCCGCCTCGGCCTCCCAGAGTGCTAGGATTATAGGCATGAGCTACCACGCCCGGCCTGGATGCCTTTTATTGAACTGACTAGATACAGGCGTCTTCAGACTACGGCCTGCGGGCCACATGCCGCCTGCCTAGGACATTTATCCGGCCTGCTGGGTGTTTTTGCCGCAGCTGCCTGTCCTGCTTAGCAGCGGACTCATCCCGGGCCCACAGTGCGCACTCTCCAATGGTCTGAGGGACAGTGAACTGGCCTCCTGTTTAAAAAGTGTGAGGACCCCTGGACTAGAACCTCTAATATGATATAGAATAGAAATGGTGAGAGTGGACATCCTTGGCTTGCTCTACATCTTCATGGTAAAGCAGTTGGTTTTTCGTCATGTAGTATGATGTTAACTGTAGGTTTTTCATAATGCCTTTTATCAGGTTGAGAAAGTTTCATTCTTTTCCTAGTTTACCAAGAGTTTTCATCAGGAATGGATGTTGGATTTGTCAAATGCTTTTTCTGCATCTTTTGAGATGAAAAGATGGATTTTTAAAAATTTATTCATGTGATGAATTGCATTCATTGATTTTCAAATGTTAAATCAACTCTGCATTCCTGGGATTAAACAAAGTTGGCCACGATGTATTGTCCTTTTAATACATTGTTGAGTTTGAATTGCTAATATTTTGTTTATAATTTTATATTTATGTTCATGAGGGTTATTGGTCTGTGGTTTTCTTGTAATGTTTTTTATTTTGATACCAGGTAATGCTGGCCTCATAGTATTGATTGGGAAGTAGTTTTAACCTTTTCAATTTTCTGGAAGTGTTCATGTAGAATTGTTAGTAGTTCTTTGTTAAATGTTTGCTAGAATTCGCCAGTGAAGCCATCTGGACCAGGAGTTTTTTTTGAGGGAAGGAGTTTTGGTTGTGTTTTGTTTTGTTTTGTTTTGTTTTTGAGATAGGGCTCTGTTGCCTGGGCTAAAGTGCAGGGGCATTGTCACAGCTCGCTACAGCCTCAAACTCCAGGGCTCAAAAGATCCTCCTGCCTCAGCTGAAACTACAGGTGTTCCCACACCCAGCTAAATTTTAAATTTTTTGTAGAGACGGTATTGCTCAGGCTGGTCTGGAACTCCTGAACTCAAGCAATCCTCTCGCCTTGGCCTCCCAGAGTGCTAGGATGACAGGTGTGAACCACTGCACCTGACCTTCTTGTTGTTAACTGTAGTCACCCTACTGTGCTGCCAAATGCTAGAATATATTCTTTCTATCTAACTGTATGTTTGTACTCATTAATCAACCTGTCTTCTTCCCCTGTCCTCCACAATGGATTTTTCATGCTATGGTTTGTCCTGAAAAGTCTTTACTTTGCCTTCTTTTTTGAAAGATACTTTCACTCTGTTTAGAATTCTAGATTGCTGGCTTTTTTTCTTTGTTCAGTAAAAATTTTACTTCACTGTCTTCTTACATTGTTTCTGATAAAAAGTTGGCTATTGTCTGTATTTTACTCTATATGTAACATGTCACTTTTTTCTCTAGCTGCTGTTAAGACTTTCTCTTCATTACTGATTTTGAGCAATTTGATTATGATGTGCCATGGTTAGTATTTTTCATATTTCTTGGCTTGAGGTTCATTGTGCTTCTTGGATTTGTGAGTTTATTTATAGTTTTTATCAAGTTTGGAAAAATTCTGGCTATTCATTATTTTTTCACTCTCCTCCCTTCCTTTTGAACTTGATTATTAACATATGGGGAAGTATTAATATTAGATTAGCATATTAGGAAATATTAATAGTATAATGGAAGGTCTCATAGCTCACCAACGTAATTTACATTTTTTGAATTCTTTTTTCTGTTTTATTTTGAATAATTTCTATGTCTTCAAGTTCACTAGTCTTCTACATGTAATCTGCTATTAATCCCATGTGCTTTATTTTTCATCTCAGAAGTTATAGTTTTTATCTGGATCATTTGGGTCTTTTTTTATATTGTCTATGTGTCTTTTTAACTTTTCAAACATATGGAATACAGTACAAATAACTTAATATGCTTTTCTGCTAATTCTCTTTCAATTCTGGGTTAGTTTTAATTGATTATGCTCCTCATCCTGGGTTTTCCTGCTTCGTTGTGTGCCTGGTAATCTTTGGATATCTGATACTCTGAATTTTACTTTTCTTATATTCTGGATATTTTTGTATTCCTATAAATTCTTGAGCTTTTTTCTCGGATGCAGTCAAGCTTGAAAACATTTTGATCATGTTGGGTCTTTTACAATTTGTTGGGTGGGTCTACTTAGGGTTAATTAATGTCTACTATGAGGCAGTACCTTCCTAAGTATTCTACCCAACGTCCCACGAATTATGAGGTTTTATTTGCAGTCCAGCTTTTGGGAACAGGCATGGTTCCCATCCTTGAATAAGCATCTGGTACTGTTTCTTCTAGTACTTTAGCATGGTCAGTTCTTCTGACTTGGGTAGTTGCCTTAAAAGTATATTATGATCACAGGCCAAGTGTGGTGGCTCACTCCTGTAATCCCAGCACTTTGGGAGGCTGAGGCAGGAGGATTGCTTGAGGACAGGAGTTCAAGACCAGGCTGGGCAACATTGTGAGACCCTATGTCTACAAAAAAAAAAAAAAAGAAAAAAAAGATTAGCCAGGCATGATGACGAATGCTTGTACTACTTGGTAGGCTGAAGCAGGAGGATTGCTTGAGCCCAGGAGTTTGAGGTTGCAGTGAGCTATGATGATGCCACTGCACTCCAGCTGGGGCAACAGAGCAAGACTCTATCTCAATATCAAAAAAACAATGTTACTGATGAATTTGCTTAATAGAACAAGCTTTTTCAAATACTGTAAAGGATCTTTGCATTAACATTTTGTTGATGAAGGATTTTATTTCATGTGAAGGATTTTATGTATCTTATAGGATTGAATAAAATGTAGACTAGAACAATTAGTGGTAAAATGAACAACACCTGAATAGCCATCACTTAAAGAAAGGGAGAATTATCAGGTTTCAGAGATGAGCCGATTACAGCTGAAAGGCTTTGAATTTGGTTCTTAGGTTTCCTGGCAGGTAAGGTGAAAAGAGAAACATGTTAGATTACAAGTTGTTGGTGTCTTAGAAAAGAAAGCATCCTTTTTTTGTTTGTTTTGGTTGAAACATTCTTTTCTTTGGTTCTAAATTTATTCACAATTTGTGTGTGTATTTATATGTGTTCATGTGTTTTCTAATGTGTCTTCTTACTGAAGGATTTATGCTATAGAAATAGACCTTGGAGAAAATAGCAAAATAGGTGATTAGTATAATATGTTTATTTTGGTAAATGGCCTCACCATCCTCCAGGTTGCTAAGACATGAAACTATCATCTTTGACAATGTGATAGAAAAAGATAAATTTAGTTTGGGACTCCAGTTTGAAATGTCTATGGGACAACCTCAGATCTCCCCAGCCAAGACCTGTTCCTTACTGGCTTTATGATAGTATTTGAATCTGTTCCATTTTTCTCTGTTTTTGTCATTTCCTTAGTTGAAATTTTTGTTTCTTGAACTTTTGCAGCAGCTTACCAGTTGGTTTCCCTATGGGGATCTTTTTTCCTCTCGAATCTGTCTTACATGGTGCTGTCACAGTCTTTCTAAAGCACATTACTGAGCATGTCACTCTAACTGCTTTAAAACCTTTCATGGTTTTCTATTGCTTGTAGGATGAAGTTCAAAATCCTTAGCTTGCATTCAAGACAATCTATTATCTGATCCTAGCCTGCCTTTTCAACTAAGTATTATAGTTGAATTAGGTGAAGAAACAAAGAAATATAGTAGTACTTCATTGTAATAAAGCTCCTCAAGATGCTTATTATAGAAATGATCCTTAGATGACACTGTTGCAAATGTATACTTTTTTAACGTAAATATTTTACATGTTGTTTTATGTTAAAGTAAAAGACGTGTTATATATACCCTTATCTGAATCCTAATTCTACATTGAAGACACAGATTCCCTTGTATCCCCACTGTAATAAGTGACACATTCTCCCATGCCTGAAGAAGTCAGCATTCCTACTATTATAATATTACTACTGTTATGCTTATGCTGCTACTATTGTACTCCACGAATCTGAAAATCCATCTTGGTTTGGGATACATATTGTTTGATCACACTGTCCTTCAGACTTTGTCACTGATCTTATTTTTCGACCACCTGGTTACTTTATTAAGTTTATCAAAGACTTTATGTTTTTTTATTTGAGACAGAGTCTCACTCTGTTACCTGGGCTAGAGTGCCGTGGCGTCAGCCTAGCTCACAGCAACCTCAAACTCCTGGGCTCGAGTGATCCTTCTGCCTCAGCCTCCCGAGTAGCTGGGACTACAGGCATGCGCCACCGTGCCCGGCTAATATTTTCTATATATTCTTATTTGGCCGATTAATTTCTTTCTATTTTTAGTAGAGATGGGGTCTCGCTCTGGTTTCAAACTCCTGACCTTGAGCGATCCGCCCACCTCGGCCTCCCAGAGTGCTAGGATTACAGGCGTGAGCCACCGCGCCCGGCCTCAAAGACTTTATTTATTTTTTATTTTTTTAATCTATGGACTTCCTGTCCTAAAATGTCAAAGACTTTAATACCTGGCTTATCATCATAAGACTGCTTCATCCTTTGCTATCATCTTACAGGACTTTAATAGATAATGAAATGGCTCTTTTAACTTCCTGTGTTCCCTGTATTTGATATACTTAACTTTAATAACCTCACTGCTACTCCATTTAAGCAGTTACCCACTTTTGTAATCTCCCTCCTCCCCTGGGTAGTGGCTTTAATTTTATTTTTTTATTGATTAAATTTTTTCCCCTTTTAAAAAATTTTAATAGATTTAGGGGTCATAAGTGTTTTTGTTACATGTGTCAACAGAAAAGAAGCCAAACTCTGTGAAATAATTTAAACAGGTTTATTCTGAGCCAAATTTGAGAACTGTGACCCGGAGCCATGCCCAAGAAGCCTTGAGCAAGTGGACTTGATGTGGTTGGGTTATAGTTTGGTTTTATATATTTCAAGGAGATAGGAATTACACGTAAAATCATAAATTAATACATGGAAGGCATACATTGGTTTGGCCTGAAAAGGTGGAACATCTCACAGCAGGAGCTTATAGATTATAGGTGGGTTTAAAGACTCTTTGATTTGTAATTGGTTAAAGAAATGAAGCTTTGTCTAAAGGCTTGGGAAGTTTTAAGTTAAGAGAAAGAAGTCTGTTAAGCAGAGAAAAGCCATATATCCAGATTCAAGTGATTTGTTATGTAAATTGAGGACCTGTAGGTTTGTCTTGGATAGTCTTAGGCCTATTAATGAGTTACAGAGGATATCTACAAGAAGGGATGGGGGCATGATGAGGCATGTCTGACTTTCCTTCTCTTGGCCAGTAGCTCAGTTTTCAGATACCACCTTGGCCAAGAAGGGGGTCTGTTGTTACCGAAAGTTCTGCACTTGTCCCTGAGGCTGCATCAGAAGAATGAGGAGAAGCGGTTTGAGGAGAAGGAAAGGGGAGTTTATTAATTTGCTAGCAAATGAGGACAATGACAGACTTGCATCTTTTTTTTTTTTTTTTTTTTGAGACAGAGTCTCACTCTGTTGCCCGGGCTAGAGTGCCGTGGCATCAGCCTAGCTCACAGCAACCTCAAACTCCTGGGCTCAAGCGATCCTTCTGCCTCAGCCTCCTGAGTAGCTGGGACTACAGGCATGTGCCACCATGCCCGGCTAATTTTTTCTATATATTTTTAGTTGGCTAATTAATTTCTTTCTATTTTTAGTAGAGATGGGGTCTCGCTCTTGCTCAGGCTGGTTTTGAACTCCTGACCTTGAGCGATCCTCCCGCCTTGCCTCGGCCTCCCAGAGTGCTAGAATTACAGGCATGAGCCACTGCACCTGGCCCTAGACTTGCATCTTAAAGTACCATTGTCCTATCTATAAGCAGAAAGAGCTTTTAAAAAGGGAGTTTTCATCTTGGGGTGTTGCTTTTTAAGTATAGTTGATGGTCACAATTGACCCCATCTCTGGCGAAGAAAATCTCATGACATCTGTCGAACAATTCCATTGAGCCATCTCTTGTGGTATGAAAAACAAAAGAACAATCCCCTACCCCTCTGATTACTGGCCTCGGGCAGGGATGCAGGTTTTAATTCCCAAAAAGAGGAGGGAGGGCGTAAAGAGACAACTCTTAAAACATTTTACCCTTTTTAAGGCTGTTCCCTGTATTACATGTTCAGTCAGCTGGGGTTGGGACCTTAAGATTTTATTTTAGTTCACACATGTATGAATTGTTTAATGTTGAAGTCAGGGCTTTCAGTGACTTTTGGAGACTTTTCTTATGAAACTAAATCCTTCCTTTAATGTTTGCATTTTCCAGTTTTCCATCCTGAAGCTCTTTTCTTCTAATTCTGTATTATCCTTGGTTAAACTGCCTTTGGCTTCACCTGTTTGTATGTTTTCCTGGTAATTCCACCCCATCCCCCCACTGTAGCTCTGACCTGCCTCTTAAACTCTAGACCATTATCTCCCCTTGAATGTCCCACTTACACCTCAAACTCTTAAGTGTCCTAACATAAATTTATCTTTTGTACCTCATTGTTTTCTTTTTAACCCCTTGTTACTCCTCTCTGACATTTTACACTCAGCAGTGTTGAACCAGTTGTTTCTTTGATGCCTATGCCAGCTAATGATATTTACAGTACCAGACTGCCTTCCTGTCACTCTTACTTCTGAAACCTTCTATTCTTCTTTCAAATCTAAGGGTAGAATCTATAGATAGATTCCATGAAGCCTTCTTTCTCAGGGAGGTGTGGGGGCTTTATGTACACTATGCATATTTATTACCTCTTGTAATTTGGTTCTTTTATTATAACATAATTATTTATCAGCATGCCTGTACTATATTCCTGAGGGCAGACATATGTCTTTTCATGTTCATATTCCTAGACTTAGCATAGTGCCTGGAATATAATAGGTGCTCAGTAAATACTGTTCAGTTCATCAGTGAATTTAATAGGTATGAGAAGAGCAAAATTGCTATTTTATGAGCAACTTGTAAGCAACAGTGGTAGAAAAAACATTTGAAGTCAGCATTCTTGGCTTTTCTTAAGTACCTGTGCAAAAAAAAAGTTCAGAAACTTAAGTCTGTACTATGTGAAATAGAAAAACAAAAACAAAAAACAGGACATGAGCTGAAAAATGTTTATGGCATTATGGCAGAAATTATCTGATAATCTCCCTCATTGTTGAAAAAAATTTTCATCACACCTTATATAACATCCAATTTTTAGAAAGCTTATATCCTGGTAAGCCCAGCAACATGTTAGTTCCCCCATGCCCCCTGCCACCATTTAATAAAATGAACTGACCTGTAGATAGAGAGTAGAAAGTGATATGAAGACAGAGCAGAAAGAGATTTGAAGATGCTGGCTTTGATGATAGAGTTATGTGGCCACTAGACAAGTAATGCCAGTAGCTACCAGAAGTTGGAAGAGACGAGGAATGGGTTCTCCCCTAGAGCTTTCAGAGGAAGCATAGTTCTGCCAACACCTTGATTTTAGCCCAGTGATACTGGTTTCAGACTCTGGTCTTCAGATCTGTGAGAGAATAAGTTTTTGATGTTTTAAACCACCATGTTTATGGCTGTAATTTGTTGACAGCACCCTTGAGAAACTAATACAAGTCTATTGGGTGTTTTAGCCTTTTGTCCTTCCACATGAATTTGAGAGTCAGCTTAATACATGCCATGAATAATATTGCTAGGATATTTTGGTGGATTGCGTTGAAACCACAGATTTAATTTACAGGAGGTGAGGCCAGGCATAGTGGCTCACGGCTGTAATCCTAGCACTCTGGGAGGCTGAGGTGGGAGGATCGCTTGAGGTCAGGAGTTTGAGATCAGCCTGAGCAAGAGCGAGACCCCATCTCTACTAAAAATAGAAAAAATTAGCCAGGCATGGTGGCACAACCTGTAGTCCCAGCTACTGGGAAGGCTGAGACAGGAGGATCGCTTGAGCCCGGGAGTTTGAGGTTGCTGTGAGCTAGGCTGATGCCAAGGCACTCTAGCCTGGGCAACAGAGCAATACTCTGTCTCAAAAAAAAAAAGAAAAAAAATTAGAGGAGGTGATATCTGAAAGATAGCTATTAGGTCGTAAAATATGAAATGTCTGATTTTGAATCCAAAGTGCAGTTTATTACATACACCTAAAGCAAGAAGCAGTATAATTAATCAACATATGTGCCTACCAGGGATCCTCAAACTTTTTAAACAGGGGGCCAGTTCACTGTCCCTCAGACCGTTGGAGGGCCGGACTATAGTTTAAAAAAAAACTATGAACAAATTCCTGTGCACACTGCACATATCTTATTTTGAAGTAAAAAAACAAAACGGGCAAAAACACCCGGCAGGCCGGATAAATGTCCTCGGCGGGCCACATGTGGGGTCGCAGGCCGTAGTTTGAGGACGTCTAGAAACTGTCAACACAGTTTTGCCATCTTACCAGTAGCATGTTTATGCCAGCAGTGAAGAAGCCTGGAGGGCGAGTGGCAATGAAATCACCAAAGCCCTTTTCCACAGGTTGTTGAGAATCAAATATTTTTCCTTACAAGAAATGGTCCAAAGCCTGGAAGAAGTGGTATTCAGTTGGTATGAGGTCTGGTGAATATGGTGAATGACAGAGTTTCCAAGTACAGCTTTGGTAGTTTGAGCAGTGTTGTTTGTTTGACATGTGGTCGAGTGTTGTCTTGCAAGAGAATGGGCCTATCCCTATTGACCATTCTCAGCTGCTAATTGCAAGCATCCTCATAATTTTGTCCAATTGGTTCAGTAGACATCCACTATAATTGACTGAATAGGTTTCATGAAGCCGTAGTGGATAATACCAGCTCTGGACCACCAAACAGACATCATTAGCTTTTTTTGATGAATTTTCAGTTTTGGACTGTGTTTCCGTACTTCATCTTTATCCAAACATTGTGTTGAATGCTTGAAATTGTCAAAAAGAATCCATTTTTCATCACACATAACAAAACAATGTAGAAATGGTTCACCTTTATGTCATGAAAGCAAGGAAAGGCAAGCTTCCAGATGATTTCTCTTCTGATGCTCATTTAATTCATGTGGAATTCATGTATCCAGCTTCTTTATCTTGCTGATTTGTTTCAAATGGTCCAATATTGTTGGAATAATAAGGTCAAACTTTGCTGCAAATTCACATGTAGGTTGAGGTGGATTTGCTTCCACTACAGCTTTTAGCTCATCATTTTCCACCGTGATTTTTGGTCGCCCATGTGGCTCATTTTCAAGATTAAAATCACCAGACTAGAACTTCTCAAACCATCCACAAACTGTGCGTTCATTAGCCACATCCTTCCTAAATACTTTGTTGATATTTTGAGCTGTCTGTGATGCATTGGTTTCGCGACAGAACTCAAGTTCAGAAATAACATGAATTTTTGACTTATCCATGGTTTTGCAAAAATTGCTCTAAAAAATATTTGAAAGATAATCACAAGCCAAAACATGCCTCTGAAAGACTGAGGGTGTACCTTCACAATAAAAATAAAACAAGAAGTGTCAAAGTGAAATGTCAAAGTTATCAACTGTCAAACTTAATACTTAAGGAAATTGGACATTTCATACTTAATAACCTAAATAGTCTTATGCCAAGGAAGTCTCCATTTGTTTATTTAGCCTTTCTTTAATGTTTGTAAATAAAAATGTAATATTTTTTCAAGAAAAGTTTTGTACTTTTTTATATTAATATAATCAAGAATAGTTACATTTAAAAAGGATATTAATTGTAAAAAGGATGATTTTCTGTTTGCTATAGGAGCTCATGTGACCAATGCATGAAGTGCTTATTTAGATAAAGATCAAGAACAGTGAATGCTCATCTTGATAAAAACATGTAGGCTACTACTTTATCTTTTAGAATAAATTCTAAGTAGTTGACATTCTTAAGTATAAGATGTTAAACTCAAAAAGTACTGGAATTAAAAAATAGGCAAGTTTTAAAAAATACTAGAGTAGTAAAGACCACCCTTAAAACTTGTACAATAGCTAGAAACCATCAAGGAAATGATAAATTTGTGTGAAATGTTTTATATTTTTTAACAGTAAAATCCATCATTAGTGGAGTTAAAAAAACAAACAGCAAACTAAAAAACATTTACAACATGTTTAAAAGAGTTAATTTCCTTAATTTATGGACTGTTACAAATTTATAAAATTTGGAAAAGATTTTAAAGTATGTTGTCAAGATCTGTGAAAACATACATTGCTGATGGAATGCAAATAGGAGGGCAGTTTAAGTATCAAAATTTAAAATGTACATATGTATATCCTTTGAAATTTACATTTCTTAGTATTCTGAGAAAGTAAATGGGTAAGTGTGCAGGATCACTGAGCTATTGTTTAAAATAGTGAAAAATTTGAGCCAATCAAAATATTATTTGGGGATTAGCTTCAGAATTTAGGCATATTTCTACATTTCAATGTTGTGATTCTCAGAAATTGTCATTCTAATAATAACTCAGTAAAGTAGGCTGACTTTTTCACATGAATACAAAGTACTTTTCAGATATGGTTGCATTTATAAGCTATCTTTGAGAAGATTTTAGGAGTGAACATTTTTATAGAAGCAGCTGTAATATATTGGTAATAATAGTTAATGTTTTGTTGTGTTTTTCTTTTTTTTTACCACTTATATATGGTAGACCCTCTACCAAGCATTTTACATGTGTTACTTTACATAGTAGATAGTAATTCTTCCCCAAGGAAACCTGAGTATTAAATATCTAGGAAGTGTACTGAGCTACATGGAGAGAGTTCGAAGATCCTGGTTCTGATCTGAGCTATATTAACACTCTGATCTTCAGTTTACCTTCCTATAAAAGTAACATAATAACATCTCAAATATTTCATGTAAGACTACATGAAAAAAATGAATTTGAAACTCACACAGAGTTTGTGGAAGAATTTAAAACATTAATTGGATTTTAATTAGAACCTCAAAGGTGATGAAATTGAATCAGATGTTGTGACCTACTCAAAGTCAGGGAATAGAATTTGTTCTTAAAAAATAAACTAAGTAGAAACCCCTGAATAATCTTGATGGTGATACTGTACTTTAGTGTCAGATTCTATAGTTCAGTCTCAGTCTCTAGTCTGTTAAAAATGGGTAAATTAGAAATTATTAAAAAGATATGTTAGAAAACAAGGGAGAATTAAGTGAATGAAAGGAAATAAAATTAATTGTTGGTATTTTATTTCAAATAAATCCAAGGAAGTCACTTAGCAACTATTACTCTTTCCCTCTCCACCCAAACCTAAAATAGAATAGCTAGAATAAGCTGTGTTTGTGTTACCAAAAATTTGTTGTCATTGTTTGAATTCTTTTAAGTTCATTGTAGCTTCAGGATTCCCAGTCATCTTCCTTTTTCTATCAGTTGTTTTTAGGGCCTTCTTGAGGCAAGTAGGTTGTTACTATAAGCCACTTCTCTTAGATACACCATTTCTTATAATGTGTTTAAGAAAGATAATCACCCATCTGTGCTTACATCTATTTCTTTGGAAATCTGAAAATGATGGATCTGAGCCACCATTTGAAACTAATTGTAGTATTTTGCCAGGTTTTAGGTAACTGCAAAGGAGTAAAGGAGTTGATGGTCTAGTAAAAGAGAACCATAGGTCAGATGTGAAAAATAAATATAAAAGAGAAGAATTGTATCTAAATGAGTGGCTTAGAGAAAGATTCATAGGGGTGGGAGCATTTGAACTGTGCCTTGAAAGATGATTAGAATTTCAATAAATAGAAGTGAAGGAAGAGCAGTTTGGGTGAAGGTAAGGGTAAGATCACAGACATGAATACAGGAAAGTAGAAGGCAGCTTTTAAAAAGTAAAGATATCCACCTCAACCTTGAAATTGTGATTTAATAACAAGGTGAATAGAATGGAGTGAGTTTTGTGGGTGGTACTGTGGAGAGAGTAATACTGTCTAAGCAGCAGTCCTCAACCTTTTTGGCACCAGGGACTGGTTTCATGGAAGACAGTTTTACCATGAATGGGGTGGTCGGTGGTATAGGGAATGGAGGAGACGGGGGTGGGG
>VBSM01002121.1:26905647-26919164 GCA_008086735.1 Cheirogaleus medius
AGCGATCTTCTCACCTCGGCCTCCCAGAGTGCTAGGATTACAGGTGTGAGCCACCACTCCCGGCCTGTCTAGTGTCCTTTAATTTTAGCTTAATGGACTCAGATTAGTATTTTTTTTTTTAGGGCAGGCCTACCAGCAACAAATTCATTCAGTTTTTGTATACCTGGAGATGTCTTAATTTCTTCTTAATTTTTAAAGGATAGTTTTGCTGGGTATAGAATTCCTGGTTGCCGACCTTTTTTCCCCCAGCTCTCTGACTACGTTATCTTATTGCTTATGGCCTTCATGTTTTCTAATGAGGAATCAACTGGTTTTTTTTTTTCTTCCAAAGGTATTTTGTTTTGTTTTGTTTTTTGTATAAACTTGTAGGGTACATGTGCAATTTTGTTGCGTGCACAGATTGTGTTGTGGTCAAGTCAGGGCTTTTAGTGTTATCTGTCATCCAGATAACGTACATTGTACTCATTAAGTAATTTCTTATCATTCACCCCTCTCCCACCCCTTCACCCTTCTGAGTCTCCTTTGTCTGTTATTCCACTCTCTATGTCCATGTGTACACATTTTTTACCACCCACTTGTGAGTGAGAACATATGATATTTGTCTTTCTGTTTCTGGCTTGTTTTGCTTGAGATAATGTCATCCAGTTCCATCCATGTTGGTGCAACTAACAGGATTTCATTCTATTTTTTAATGGGTGAATAGTATTCCATTTTGTATACATACATTTCTTTATCCAGTTATCCATTGTTGGACACTTAGGTTGATTCTGTATCTTGCTATTGTGAATATTGTGAATAGTGTTTTGATAAACGTGAGTGCAGGTATCTTTTAGATACATAGATTTCTTTTTTTGCGGGGGTAGATACCCAGTAGTGGGATTGCTGGATCAAAGGGTAGTTCTATTTTTAATTCTTTGAGAAATCTCCATGCTGTTTTCCATACAGGTTGTTCTAATTTACATTCCCACCAACAGTGTGTAAGGGTTCCCTTTTCTCCATATTCTTGCCAACATCTGTTGTTTTTTGTCTTTTTAATAGCCATTCTTATGATATCTTATTGTGGTTTGGAGTTACATTTCTCTGATTAGGATGTCAAGCATTTTTTCATGTACCTGTTGGCCATTTGTGTGTTTGTATGTCTTCTTTTGAAAAATGTCTATTCATGTCCTTTGCCCACTTTTTAATGGGATTTGTTTTTTAGTTGTTTGAATTGTTTGTATATTCTGGACATTAGTGCCCTTGTTTTATTTTAAAATTTTCATCTTCATTTCTTCATTGACCCAATCATCTCTCAGGATCATGCTGTTTAATTTCCGTGTATTTGTGTAGTTTCCAAAGTTCTTCTTGGTTTTGATTTCTAGTTTTATTCCACTGTGGTCCGAGAAGATTCTTGATATGATTTTGATTTAAAAAAATTTTTAAAAGATTTGTTTTTGGCCCAACATATGATCTGTCTTAGAGAATGTTCTATGTTCTGATGAAAGTGTATTCTGCAGTTGTTGGTAGAACGTCCTGTGAATGTTAGGTCCATGTGGTCTAATGTCCAATTTAAGTCCAATGTTTCTGTGTTGATTTTCTGTTTAGATGATCTGGTAATGCTTTCTTTACATATAAGGTGAGTTTTTTGTAAGCAACATTTATTTGGATCATGTTTTCTTAATCCATTCAGCCAATTTATATCTTTTAAATGAAGCATTTAATCCATTTTACGTTCAAGGTTCATATTGATATGAGAGGTTTAGTTCTTGTCATATTGTTGTTGTCTATTTGTTTTATAAGTTCTTTGTTTCTTTTTTTGACTGTTTGTCATTGTGGTTTGCTGTAATTTGGTGATGGTGCCATTTGATTTCTTTCTCTTCATTTATGTGATTGCTTTACCAGTGAGTTTTATGCTTTTGTTTGTTTTTATGATGGTGAGTGTTGTCTTTTTGCTTCCAAGTTTAGGGCTCCTTTGAGCCTTTCTGTTAGGGCCAGTCTAGTGGTGACAACTTCCCTCAGCATTTGCTTTTCTGGGAAAGACTTCCCAGAAAAGATTAATCTTGTGAAGATTAATTTGTGAAGATTAATCTTGCTGGACATAGAATCTTTATCTGGCAGTTTTTTCTTTCAATAGTTTGAATATGTCATTCCTTTCTCTTCTGACCTATAAGGTTTCTGCTGAGAAGGCCACTGTTAGTCTGGTGAATAGATGCTTTAAAAGTGAATAGATGCTTTTCTCCTGCTAATTTTAAAATTCATTCTTTCACTTCAATTTTAGACAGTCTTATTACAATGTGCTATGGTGAAGTCCTTCTTGCATTGTATATATTCCTGTGGTTCAGTGAGCCTCTAGTATCTGGATCTCTTTTGCTAGACCGGGCAAATTTTCATCTATTATTTAGTTAAATAGGTTTTCTAGGCTTTTTGATCCCTCTTCACCCCTGGGAATACCTATAATTCATAAAATCAGTCACTTTATGTAGTCCTAAATGTCTTGAAGGGTTTGTTCATTCTTTTTTCTTTATTTTTGTCTGACTGAGCTATTTCAGAAGATCTATCTTCAAGTCTGAAATTCTTTTTTCTGCTTGGTCTAGTCTATTGTTGTAGCTTTTTAATGTATTTTGTATTTTCTTCAATGAATTTTTCAGTTCCAAGATTTGTGTTAGTTTTTTGTTTTTTTAATACATCTGTCTCATTGGTAAATTTCTCATTCATATCCTGAATTGATTTTCTGAGTTCATTATATTGGTTTTCAGATTTCCCTTGCATATCATTGAACTTTAAAATCAATATTTTGAATTCTTCATCTGGGATTTCAGTGATTTCTTTTTGGTTAAAGTCTATTGCCTAGAGAATTATTATGTTCCTTGGAGAGGGTGTCATATTACCTTGGTTTTTCATTTTTCCTGTTTTATGTTGATTTTTGCACATTTGGATTAACAGTTGCTTCTTATTTTGAATTTACTTTCATTAAGGGGGAACTTTTTCTTGAAGATGTGACTATGATGTTGGTTGAGTAGGGCCTTTTGGCTTTGCTTACGTGTGCATGCAGTAGGGAAGACTCTGATTCCTTTGGCTATAAACAGTGTTTGTGGTAGCTGTGATTTCCTTGGTCTGTTAGGGTACAGTTATTGGTGGAGGCTGTGGTGAAGTTGTGCTGCAGCCTACCATGCTAGATGGGCCTATCTTCAGGTTTCAGTGGTAGCAGTGATAAGGTAAGTGTGCCTGTCCTTGTGCCATGGGGCAGCATAAGCTGGAACTTATGATGGCAGTTGCAGACAGGCTGATTCTTGGGCCTCTGGGTGGCTTTCTTGGATGCCAGTTTTAGTAGCAGTGTATTGGGCAGGTGAGAGGGCTCTTCTCTTCCTAGGTAGACAGTATGGCATGGGTGATGGCTGTATCAGTGTTGGTGAAATGCTCTTCTGGATACCAAGCACTGTACACTTGTGTTGGCAGTGGTTGTAATGGTGTGCATAGGCTGGCCTCTGGGTCAGTAGGTGACATTTACGTGTAGGAGTCAACTGAGGTGGGAGCGGTAGGGTGTTTATGCCTGACCTCTCTCCCATGGGAGAAGGACTTGGGTGTCCCAGGTGGTAAATTGGGTTGTGGAACTCCCAGGACCCTGAATCCTTCACTTTTGTCTCGGGAAGGGTTCGTGAAGCTGGGTGGAGTTGTACCAGGCAAGCTTACACTTAGGCCTTCCAGTGGGAACTGCATATACCATCTGTGATTGGGGCAAGGGGATAAAGGGTGGGGGTGATCCTCCTACCCCTAGTGAAATGCTTCGGTGAGAGGTAACTGCCTCTGCATTAAGGTCCTGTTACAGGGAGGATGTGGCCAGTCCCAGCAGCCATAGCCCTGGTCAGCAGTGGAGGACGTGAGTTCCTCTCATGCCCTAGTTCCAACAGGGCTCCCTTTCCCATCTTGGGTGTTGGATTCAACCCAGCTGTTCAGTCAGACCTGGCAGTTCACACCTAGCCTGCAAGTTAGGCCTGGACTGTAGGAGCCTCCACTCAGCTCGAGACCAGATCTCTTTGGCAACTTGTCCTACTGGGGTCCCAGGGAAAGGTGCCTGCTTTGAGCACCAGTTAGCTGCAGCCCACACCATGCTTGCTTCTCAGTCCTGGTTGCAGGAGCCCACCTAGTACTCATGCCCTGTTTCCATAAGCAGCAGTCCGAGACTCCCTATGGTTTAGGACTGGCAACACTGGTTCCTAGGATTGTGCAGTCTGTTAAGAGCTAGGATCGAGAATTGTATCTTACTGTAGCTACTTAGGTCTCCGGAAAGGTGTGAGACCAGGGGCATGTTCCTTCCCTGTGGCAGTTCCTTCTCATAGTCTCTCCCAGCTGCTTCCTAATTTAGCTTCAGGGTTTGGGAGGATCAAAGTTCTCTCCCTTGGCCTAGACTGTATGATTCCCCAGTGGGAAAGTGGACTGTGGAGGACACTCTCTTACCCTTTCCTGTATTGAGGAGTCACTCCTGGTTCGTGGCTGGTACCAGCCACGCAGGCTGCCTGTTTTCCTTCTCCTTCCTAGATTTTGGTGTCTTCTTTCTCTTTTCTGTTGAACTCCTGTGTTCCCTTTTGGATAATGTATTTACAGTGTGATCATCTATACTAGTTTGGTTCTAAGTGGGTGAGGTGTGCTTGAAATGCTTCTAGTTAGGCATCTTGAAACAAAAAGTCAGTTCTTTTTCTTATTGAGACTTTTCTTGTTAAGTGATGCGTTACTTCTCTATTGCTGCTTTTAAGATTGTCTTTCAACATTTTTATTATAATTTGTCTAGATATGGGTCTTTTTGAGTTTTCTGTACTGGGAATTCATTGAGTTTCTTGAATGTGTAGATAAAATGTTTTCTATCTAATTTGGGAAGTTTTCAGCCATTATTTTTTGAAATATCCTTTCTTCCTCTTTCTCTCCTTTCTCTCCAACTGGGTCAGTGTGTATATTGTTATGTGTGATGGTATACTCAGTGGTGACCCTAAGGTTTTTGAGGCTGTGATCATTTTTCTTCACTCTTTTTCATTCTGTTCCTCAGACTGAATGCAGTAGTCCCCCTTATACATGGTTTTGCTTTCTGCATTTTCAGTTACCCACAGTCAGCTGTGGTCTGATGCTTTTTCAGTACTTTGAGAGCTACAGAGACAGCATTCATGTGACTATTATTACAATATAATTATAATTGTTCTATTTTAATATTAGTTTCTGTAATATTTTGCTATGCCTGATTTATAAATTAAACTTATCATAGCTATGTTTGTATAGGAAAAGACACATACATATGATACTATCTTCAGTTTTAGGCATCTACGGGGGACCTTGGAATGTATGCCTTGAAGATAAGGGGGGAACTATTGTAATCTCTTTTTTTTTTTCTTTTTTTTCTGTTGCCTGAGGTTGAGCACAGTGGTGTCATGAAAGTTCACTGTAACCTCAAACTCCTGGGCGTTCAAGTGATCCTCCTGCCTCAGCCTCCCGAGTGACTGTGACTGCAGGCGCACACCACTATGCCCAGCCAATTTTTCTTTTTTTTGTAGAGATAGGGGGTCTCACTCTTGCTCAGGCTGGTCTTGAACTCCTGACCTTAAGCAATTCTCACACGTTGACCTCCCAAAGTGCTAGCTAGGATTGCAGCGCCCATCCTGTAATCTTATGAACCTATCTTCAAGTTTGCTGATTTTTTAATTTTGCCAGTTCAAGTGTGATATTGAACTTTTTTAGTGAGTTTTTCATTTTACTTATTGTAACTTTGAAGCCCATTCTTTTTTTCTTTCTCACTTAAAAAACCCAATTTCTACATCACTACTGATATTCTGTACTTGATGAGACACTATCTCACACTATCATTTAGTTCTTTGTACATGGTTTTCTTTAGTGAGTTATTACTAAAGGAAAACCTTCTAGTAAGTTTTGAGATATTTAAAATAGACGATTTATAAAAATGAATTAATACCTTTTGTAACAATCTGGATGGGATTGGAGGTCATTCTCCTTAGTGAAGTATCACAAGAATGGAAAAACAAACACCACGTGTACTCACTATTAAATTGGAATTAACGGAACAGCACTCATGCATAGTTGGGAATAAAACTTAACGGAAATCAAGCAGGTGGAAGGAGAGAGGAGGGGATGGGTAAAATGAAACCTTATGGATACAGTGTACACTATCTGGGTGATGGGCACACTTATAACTTTGTCTCAAGCAGTACAAAAGCAATCCATGTAACCAAAACATGTACCCCTGTAATATTCTGAAATAAAAACCAAAATAGATGATTTATAATATTTATCTAGCAAGTCCAGTGTCTGTGCTTCCCCAGGGAAAGTTTTTTTTGACTGCTCTTCATACTACATATGGGAATTACTTTCTTATTTTTTTGCATGTTGTAGAATTTTTTGTTGCAAACTTGACATATGCTACCTGTTATTTTAGAAAAATGCCCTCAGGAAAAAAGTTTGTTATAATGGGCAAGTTCTGAGTTAAGTCAAGTAAAGACAAGCTTTGCAAGGGGTGGTTTTCCTAGGAACCACTAGGCAAGTCAGATAATGACAGTTCTCTGAGAATGAGGCCTTGAAAGAGTTCTAGTCCTATTATTACTTCATGAGTAGCTGCTAGGCTGCTAGTTTTCACTGTGATCATTGGCTGTTGGTTTTCAAGGCTGCCATAGAGCTGGGGAGAGGGAGATGGATATAGGATAAGTGAAAGGGCACAGAGCTCTTTGTTCTAGTTGACATTCACCCATTTTTCTTGAATAAATGTCACTGATTGTTACAAGCCTTGGGTTAATTTCCAGATTTCTGGAAAAGTTGATTTTGACTGCTTTTGCCTTTGTTCATATATTTTCATGGAGGAGGAGATTTTTGGAAGTCTCTACTAAATCAAGTCACTGACATAAGAAATATGTGGCTTCTGTGTCACATGAAGGAGCTCAGTCTTTATCCTACACATAATGGGAAATCTTGAAGTATTTTAAGCAGGACAGTGATGCAAGTGATTGCACTTAGTTTGGTTAAATCATTCTGGCAACTGTGTGGAGGATGGCTAAAAAGGGGGCTAGAATGGTGTGAGAGGGATTAGGTAGACTAGAATATAAATCAGGCAAGAGACCATGAGGCACCAAACCAAGTATCAGTGGAAATGTAGATAAAGAACTATATTGGAGAGCTAATGAGGAAGGTAAACTTGGGCAAAAATTATTAGTGATTTGTTGAAAGGTGTGGGATGGGGTGGGGTGGAGGAAAATGAAAGGCCAGGGGGATGAGTCTGAAATGAATCCTTGGCTTAAGAGATAGGTGGTACCACCAGTCTCATTAGGAAATGTAGAAACTAGAGAGGATAAATGTTGGGGGGGAAGCAGGGAGGAGGTGGTGGATTCATTCTGAGGCTAAGTTGAGTTTGAGATACCTGTGGAAAATGTAATTGGATAGGTAGAATTTCAGGGAAGGGCATGAAATGGTGGCTATAGATTTGAGAGGTATTAGTATGTGGATTGAATCAAAGTTGTAGTATTGGATAAAGAAGGAGGAGGACGGATTCCTGATAGCAACATTTAAAGGTTTGACACAGAGGAAGAGAAGCTCATAAGGGAGGTGGAAAAAGGTAGGGGTAAAAAGAGAAGGGAGCACTAACATCCTTTTCTGAGTACACCAAAATTTTAACAGGTCATTGTTCCTAACATTTTCCCAGTATTTTTTTTTTTTTGTATCCTTTGCCTTCAACCTTTAATGTCCTTGTTCAGCTCTAAACTCCAATATCAAACCCGTATATGCCTGTCTGGGGGAGCAGCATAGTGTAAGACATAGAATATTTATTTACCTTATACATAGACCAGCTTGGTTGTGTTAATTGCCGTTTGAACTGGTGTCATGGTTTCTTTGAATCTTTTTTTTTTTTTTTTAACTAAGTGAGAGGTAAAATGAAGATAATAGGACTTATCAACTTTTCTATGAGAATTAATGAGACTGAAAGAAAAATGTCTAGCATAGCCCTTAGAAAACAGTTGATCCTCAGTAAATGACATTACCTTCTTTCCTCTCCTTCTTCACACCATTATCAGAATTCCTCTTCTTTGCTATATATTACAAGGAAAGCAGTCTGTACCAATTTATACTAGTATATGAATGGTGCTTAACTCCTTATGCTATGTGTTGGAATAATTTGCTATCACAAATGAATATAAATAGTAAAATTTTAGGTATTGTGATTAAATGAAGAAGATGTAATCAGCCAATGTAAGGAGAGATACTGTAGGTTAGTATGCGTACTACTGGACTAAATCTTCTGAATTCTTCATATATTTCACTGTCTACCTATCACAAAACTTCACATTATCCACCCTAGCCTCAGCAGTATTGTGTAGCTCTCAGATAATTCTTAAAAGTACCAGTTCTCTCAGAATGATCTTGATAAAAATTGACCACAAGGTTATTTTATGCTCTTGGCCTACTTACTGCTTAAAGTGTGGCTATTCTGGTGGCATTGATTGAGGGCTCAGAAGAGCTGATGTGGAGCCGTTTAATAGTTTTGTGTGACCTGGGCAAGTCACCTAACTGCTCCTTGGCTTAGTTTCCATATAAAATGGAGATAATATTTCCATTTCAAAAACATTTTTGTGAAGAATAAGTATAATCATGTTATGTGTAACTGTAAGAGTGCTGTCCACACAAATGTCAAATATTAAGTAAGTGTGATTATAACCGTTTGCCTTTGGCTTATCCTTATATCTTCATGGTGTAGAATTTGATAAAACACAGAATTGACTTTGGTCTGAAACATTGTATCATTGTGTATAATTAGGTTTTCTTTTTCATTATTTTACTCATTTCTGTGCCTGTTGTAAAATCCTTACAGACAGGAGAATGCTTTTATTATATTTTATTTTGTGTTTATAAATTTCAGTGAGGTACAGTTGCTTTGAGATCATGATCGCTTCTTAATGCCTCCTTTAGTGCTTTTTCTTTTGGCTTTTTGGTTCTAGGAAATATTATTTTGCTATCAGTTGTAACTATAATCATATCTCAGGAGCTTTTCTGTAATAGTTTTGAAATATCAGTTTGATGGAAAGATAAGCCACATTTCTTAAACTCTTTTGCTTGCTTTGAAACTTCAGTAGGTTTTTAGTGTAGTTTCCACCAGGACTTCTGTTATTTGTATCTTTATCTTGTTCTTCATAATGGAGGACTAATGAATAATATGTATTTGAAAAATAAAAACAGATGTCTTAAGTATTTGTACGTAAGGGTCCCTAGCTTTAATTTTGATGAATTAAAACATTCAGGACAAATATCAATTGGGAAATTGACTTGTCTGCTTGCTTCATTATTAAGTGCAAGAATGAGTTAGCAGTTTACATGAGTAGTGGCTTATTATATAAAAATAAAATTTAATGATTATTTTCTGAGTTAATTTTTTTGGTTGAAATTATTTTTTTTATCATTAGTGATGGAGCACTGGACAATTAATTAATTAATTAATGAGAGAGACAAGGTCTCGCACTGGCGCCCAGGTCAGAGTGTAGTGGCACCATCAAAGCTCACTGCAGCCTCAAACTCGTGAGCTCCTGGGATCTACCTGCCTCAGCCTCCCAAGTACCTGGGACTACAGGCATGTGGCACCATGCCTAGCTAAATTTTTTTTTGTATTTTTTGTGGAGACAGGGGTCTTGGTTTTGCTCAGGCTGGTCTCGAACTTCTTGTCTCAAGCAATCCGACCACCTTGTCCTCCCAAAGTCCTAGGATTATAGGTGTGAGCCACCACACCCAGCCTAGACTTTATATTTGTGAAAGCCTTAAGAAAAAAGTGGTTGTCATTTGGTTTTGTTTGCTCTGCATTAAGTTCCTTCATAAAATGTGATATGCATGTTTTAAATCAGAGGTTCTCAGGTTTCTTATGAAGAAGACATTCATATGTGCAACAAACTTCTGTGTGCATAGGTGGGCATAAGTTTAGATGTTAAAAAAATATTCTGTGGATCAATGAAGTTCCTAGAATGAATGATACCAGTAACTCCACTTTTGGAATAACGTGGTTCCATTTCTCATGTCTCACTTCAGAAAACATAATGAAATGAAAATGAAAGTTAATAGTCTTGAATCTGTAGTAAGTAGATTTTTTTTTTTTTTTTTACAGCTTTATCAATGCATAGCTGACATATAGTAAAGTGCATGTGTTTTAAGTGTATAATTTGTATTGTGGGCAACACTATTCGGGGTTTTTTTAAAATCTATTCTGACAATCTCTGGCATTTTGTTGGGGACCCTTTATATTTAATATGATTATTGATATGGCAAGAATGTATCATGTTTTCTGTTTATCCCGTTTGTTGTTTTTCTGCCTTCATTTGGATTAATCAAGTATTTTTTGTGATTCTCTATTACTTTTTCAGTTTATTACCAATACCTTTTTTGTTGTGTTATTTTAGTCGTTGCTTTAGTATTTATAGTTTTACATCTTTAACATATCACAGTCTACCTTCATCTGTGATTATACCACTTCTCATATATTAGTAATATAAGAACCTTATAATAGTATACTTCCATTTCTCCCCTTCTGACACGTATACTTTTGCTTTCATGCTTTTTACTTTTACATATGTTTTATACCCCAAAATGATTTATTATTTTTGTTTTAACAGTCAATTATCTTTGCAAAAGTTTCAGATAGTAAGGAAAAAACTGACACATCTATGCTGTTTGTTCTTTTTCAGTGCTCTTCATTCTTTTGTTTAGATTTATATTTCTGTCTGATATCATTTCCTTCTAACTAAAGGACTTTATCATTTCTGATAGTATGTGGATCTACCAGATCATAGTACCAGCTGATGAATTCTTTCAGCTTTTGTGTGTTTGAAAATGTCCTTTCTTTTGCCTTTGTTTTTGAAAAATATTTTTACTGGATATAGGATTCTAGCTTGACAGTTTTTTTCTTTTAGTACTTTAAAAATATTGTTGCCCTTTCTTTCTTTTGATTTGCATTCTGATGAGAAATATAATGTCGTCTTTATCTTAGGTACTCTGTTTGTAACATGGATTTTTCCCCCCTCTGGCTGCTTTTAAGATTTTCTTTCTCATTGGTTTTGAGCAATTTGATTATAATGTTCCTTGGTGAATTTTTCTTTATGTTTCTTGTTCTTGGAGTTTGTTGAGCTTTGTGCTTCTACGGGTTTGTAATTTTCATCAGGTTTGAAAAATTTTGGCCATTATTTCTCCCAATTTTTTGCCCCTCCCCCTCCTCAAGGGTTTCGGTTTATTCTTATATTAGGCCACTTGAAATTGTCTCACAGTTCATTTATGTGCTTTTCAATTTGGAGAATTCTTTTTTCCCTCTGGGTTTTTTTTTTTTTTTTATGTTTGTTAAGGGGGATAGTTTCTATTGGTATGTCTTTAAGTTCATTTATATCTTCCACATTATCAGTCTGCTTTTAATTTTGTCGGCGTACTTTTCACCTCAGACACTGTAGTTTTTAATCTATAGAAGTTTTATTTTGGTTTTCCATTTTTTTTATAGCTTCTATCTTCCTTAACTTTTTGGACATGTAGAGGACAGTTATAACTATTTTAGTGCCTTTGGCAACTCATTCTAACTTCTGTGTCAATTCTGATTTGAATTTGATTCATTGATTATTCTCTTTATTATAGGTTATGTTTCTCTGCTTCTTTGCATGTCTAGTAATCTTTAATTATATACCAGACATTGTGAATTTTACCTTGTTGGGTGCTGGATATTTTGTATATGTATACATTTTCTTTACTGTTCTGGGATGTAGTTAGTTAGAAACAGTTTGTTCCTTTTGCATCTTGCTTTTATGATATGTTAGGTTGCTCTGAGGTAGTGTTCAGTCTAGGGCTAATAACTTCTACTATTGAGGTAATACCTTCCTTAGTCCAATGCTCCATGAATTGTGAGTTTTTCTAGTTTGCCTAGTGGGAATAGGCACTCTTCTTGGCCTGTGTGAATGCTGAGGACTGTTAACCTCTGTTCCTATCTGGCATTCTGGGTGTTAGCTTTAATTATTATTTCTTAATTTTATTTTGGACAGAGTATGGTATGTGCTATGTTATTCTTGATACTTTGTCTAGTTTGTGTATCTGTTCGTATTTTATAAATATCTCACTTTTGCATGGAAAGAATATTCTCTGTTGGATTTAGAGTTTTATGTGTAAAGTACTATTTGTGTTCAAATCTTCTGTATACTTACTAGTCTTGCCTCTGATAAATCTCAGAGATATATATATACTTTTATTTATTTTTTTTTTTTTTGAGACAGAGTCTTGCTCTGTTGCCTGGGCTAGAGTGCCATGGCTAGCACACAGCAACCTCAAACTCCTGGGCTCAAGCAATCCTTCTGCCTCAGCCTCTCAAGTAGCTGGGACTACAGGCATGCACCACCATACCCAGCTAATTTCTTCTATATATTTTTAGTTGTCCAGCTAATTTCTTTCTATTTTTAGTAGAGACGGAGTCTCACTCTTGCACAGGCTGGTCTTGAACTCCTGACCTTGAGCCATCCTCCCACCTCGGCCTCCCAGAGTGCTAGGATTACAGGCGTGAGCCACCACGCCCGGCCAGTCTCAGATTATTAAAGTTTTACCTCTGTTAGATATGAGACAGATACGTTAAACTCTACCATGCTACTTGGCGTATTTTTTCTTTTTAGAATTCTTTTGGTTTTTACTTTTTATGTTTTGAAATTGGGCATGCAGTTTTGGAATTAAAGCTTTTTGGTAAACAGAGCCTTTTGTCAAAATATATTAACCTTCTTTAATTATAGTAATTCTTGCCTTAATGCTTACTTTGTTTCTTTTTTTTTTTTTTAATTTTTTTTTCTTTTGTGTTTATTTATTTTAATGGGTAACCTCTGTGTGAACTTTGTTTCTTACTGATTAATCAACATTGGTATTGTTCATTAGGGCCTAAATGATACATTTTTATTCATCCCTTTAATTATTTTGGGTTTTAAATTTGTAAGTGTTTTAGTCAATACTTTATAGCTTGATTTGTGTGTGTGTGCGTTTTAAATCCTGTATAACAGCCATCTTAATTGGAGAGTTAGTCCATTAACTTTTTTGTAATTACTAATATTTTTATATTTCTATCATTGTATACACTTTGTGCTTCTCTTTACTCATCTCTGTGAAATTGAGAAGCTTTTTCTATATTCTTTTTCCCTCTAATGGTTAGAAGTTATACATTCTGTTATTCATTTAGTGGTTACTCATAAAATTTCAGTAGCATACTAATCGTAAAGTCTAGAGTTCATCAGTACTCTTACCATCCTCTTAAAATAATATACTAAAATACTCTTTGCAACACTTCTGTTTTATCTTCAATATTATTGTCTATTGTTTTACTTCCTCCTTGTTAGTAATGCTTTGCATTAATTTTTTTAAACAGTGCTTATTTAGATTTCCTCATATTTTCCCACTTTCTGTGCTCATCTTTGCTTCCTATTTTCCCTTGTGCATTTATTTCTTTTCTTTTAGAAATAGCTTTTGTAGTTGAGAGTTTTTGAGTGGTAAACTTTTTTTTTTTTTTTTTT
>VBSM01002121.1:26925372-26936835 GCA_008086735.1 Cheirogaleus medius
TTTTTTTTTTTTTTTAGTTGTCCAGCTAATTTCTTTCTATTATTTTAGTAGAGATGGGGTCTCGCCTCTGCTCAGGCTGGTCTTGAACACCTGAGCTCAAAGGATCTGCCCACTTCGGCCTCCTAGAGTGCTAGGATTATAGGCGTGAGCCACCACACCTGGCCTAACCCCTTGTTCTTTATTGTATCTTTTAGAGTAAACAATCATAGGAGTATTCTGATCTTTACTGAGAATTTAGAGACCTGTAGAAAGCCAAGAGTAGAACTTGTGACTTGAAAGACATAGGAAAGAATTTGGAATCAGTTTCTAAAGATTGAGCTATTCTGTCAGGTGTTAGTTAAAGATAATTCACTCTTTTATATTTTGAATACTTTGATGTAGTTTAGAAGAATGTGAACAACCTGATTGATATCTCCCTTAGCTGTTGATTTAGTCATAGGTAAAAAAAGAAATTTTCTTTTTGAATAGACAAGGTCTTGCTCTGTTGTCCAGGTTAGGGTACAGTGGCGTCATCATAGCTCCTTGCAACCTCAAACTACTGGGCTCAAGCAGTTCTCCTGTCTCCGCCTCCCAAGTAGCTTGAACAACAGGTGCACGCTACCGCACCTGTCTAATTTTTAAGTTTTTTGTAGGGACAGGGTCTTGCTATTGCCCAGCCTGGTGTCAAACTCCTGGCCTGAACCAGTCCTCCCACTTCAGCCTCCCAAAGTGCTAGGATTACAGGCATGAGCCGCTGCAGCTAGCCAGAATTTTTTTTTCCTTTGAGTTCCAGACTGCAGTAACTGATGTTGGTATCTATTCTGCATTTAATTTTCCATAACCATGACCCCTGTGGAATTTGTTTATATTTACCTCCCCAAGTGTTTGCATGAACTGTTTACAAGGGGAATATTGAAACATAGATGTTTTGAGAAAGAATGAAAATATCCACAGTAAGGTAATGATTCCTGGAAAGTATTCTTTCAAATGTTCATGCTTGCCTTATATTCAGGAAACTAAGATGATTGATTAGTTAATAGAAGTCCTTTCAGGATATTCCTTCTATTAAAAAATAGTATCTGTTTTTCTATATGTATATCGTTGTTATATGATAATAATATGGAACAGGGTTTATCTTCTCTTTTTTCTGTGTACTTAAGGGCTCATACAATTTCTTTCATCTTTTATTAACCATGTAAAAAAGATATAAGGGCTAAATCTAAAGTTTAATTTAATGGTCATAATTTAGGAATGCTTTTGAATAGTTTACAACCTTGTCATTTCAACTTTTCTGTAATTTTATCTCTTTCCATATCAAAATGAATATAATTATATAATTGTTGACTAATTGTGGGAGACATATGGAAGACAAAGTTAAAGTTTATATTTCTCATGTGGAACCCTCATTTGTCTTTGTAGAACTTTATAATTTCTTCATCATTGTGTTATATGGGGTGGACTAGAGAAAATCATAACCAAGGGAAGATAGAGAAGTATAAAACATGCATATCATCCTTTGATCAGAATAATATTAAGGCAGAGATTTTACAAATAGGCATATTGAGGTTGCAATCTCTGTTCTTCCACTTTATAGCTTTCTAACCTAAGCATGCTACTTCCCACATTTCCTCATTTGTTGAATGAGATTAATAAATTCTCCTTTGGTATGATTGTAAGGATTAATGAGATACCATTATATATATGTATAAGTGTCTCATTTAGACAGTGTCTCATTTCAGCCCTTATGAGCATTCAATTAATGGTGTTGCTAAACAATAATAGTAATAAGAGCAGTAGTAACAACAAATACACAAATGTCATTCACCAAGTAGATGAGTATTGAGAGCATAGTTCATCAGTTAGGTAGCAGTTGATTTACGTAATTCACACAGATGCAGTAGTAAAGGAAATAAAAGTCAGAGTTTCAAATATGTTATACGTAATAAGTATTTATTCCCAATTAATGGAAATCTGTATATGTTAGCTTAATTATAGGGCTCCTAAATTTTTAAATTTTGTTTCATATCTATATCTATCATAGCATCTGAGTACCTCTGGAGTCACATGAATTAACTCAGTATAAATAATTGATATGATTTTCATGAAAGGAAAATATTTTCCCTAGGTTTATCAAAACAGAAAGAACCACTGGAAGAAAGTGTAAATGGTGCAAATATCAGTATGTGAAAGAATTTAAACTCATCATTGATATCCACAATACAGAACTTCTAGGAATTGCCAGGCATAGTGGCTTGCACCTGTAGTCCCATCTATTTGGGAGGCTGAGACAGGAGGATTGCTTGAACCCAGGAATTCCAGGCTATGGTGTGCTATGATCATGCCTGTGAATAGCTACTGCACTCCAACTTGGGCAACATAGTGAGACCCCATCTCTGAACAGAGAGAGAAAAAGAAATTCTAGGAATAGTAAATAAACATTCTGAAATATATTAGAATTAGTATTTAATCATTAGGAAGAAATATGCTTATACTTTCTATATTATTGTAAAAGATAAATTTTGTTATTTTCCTGTCCCAAGTCTTTGTTAGTATTCCTTGTTGTCTTTTGGGGTTTTCAAATATTGATCAACGTGCCAGTGCTGAAATAATGTCAGTACTACCATAAAAGCTCAAAGACTGTTTTGTATTTACAATACTATCTTTTACATAGAAACTCTTAAGGACTTGCTAAGCCCTTTAATTTTTCACATTTCACAGGATGTGAGCTCATTACTTGATTTTTAATCTTTTCTTTGTTTATATTGATTTTTAGAAAATTTTACAACTTCTTCCAGAAAGAATTCATCAGCGATGGCAGTTTCATAGTATTGGTAAGTAATTTAAATATATAATATATATATTTCATGTTTGAAGCAAATGATAATATATGAAAATGTTGTTTAATTGTTTGGTTCTTTTAAGTGAATTCATACATAGTATGTGCTTTAGTGAAAACTAAAGAATACAGGGACGATGACTGAAAAAGTAAGAAAAAATATAGATGAAGGATTTCTAGTCAAAACTGTGTAGTAAGTTTTTTTGATCTGTGAATACATTAGCATTTATGATAAAACTATAAAACAAAAAAATAACAAAGCAGGCTCAGTATCAAGATAAGTAACTGTGTGAATCAGAAATGGAAGAGAAATACAAAGTACCAAGTAGAACTGGAAACTATGGGCTCCAGATTTGGAATCAAGCAGTGTGAACTGGCAGTTTGCTCCATGCACAGAAAAGGCAAGGAATGGGGCTAGAGTTAAGCTTACTGCATCAAGCACCAAAATAGGGCTTCCAGGCTCATAAAATGAAGCCGAAGAAAACAAAACAATAAACAAAACCTTGCTGCAGTTTACTGTCACAGACCAAGTAGGCAGGAGGTCACAGATCTGTTATCAGGAAATAAGCCAAAATGCTTGCTGGCTTGGAATCTGGTTCTTCAACAATCACAGTATCACCCACAAGGCTCTTAGACTCTCATTATAAAGCTTATTTTTTCCCTGTCAGATTAAAAAAGGGTCTGCAGGGAGGCAGTTGTTGACTTTGGTTCAGTGTTTCAATGATGATAGGGTTAGTTGATAGTTATTCTCATGCGCCTTCTCTCCTGGGGAATATACAGCCACCAGGTCTACATTGTTGAATGTTATATACACCTTACATTCATTTGTAAAATTGTATTTGTGTCTCTTAAAAAAGAGTAATACATTTATTTAGGCTCTACATTGCTTAATCAGTTCTAGCAAATAAAATCTTCTCCGAGGCTTTGAAACTATAGGCTATTCCAGTTAGCAGTTCCAGTAACAGAAGGAGTTCTGGACAGGTAGGAAAGACACTGATGCAACAGCTAAAAAAGACAAAATCCTAAATAAGAAAGCCTTTTAAATGTTTTGGGTGAGTTTGAGACTAAAAATGATGTATCCTTGTATATAAAGAAATCTTAAAACAGAACATAGCCAGAAGACAAGTCAATTTTTAAAATAGGCAAAAAGATTTGAATAGACATTATATCAGAGAAGACATATGAATTGGTAATAAGCACATGATAATGGTGTTCAATAGAATAGTGAAATCATATTTTATATTTCATAATCATAAAAATGTTCTTGAAGGTTGTCTATGAAGAAGCTTTTTTTTTTTGAGACATCTGAACTTAAAAGATTTATTCTAGCCCCTGAGGAATATAGCCAAAGGACTTCCAAAGGACCTTTAGGCTGCCTACTTGTTCTGATTAACAATATTCTAAAAAATATCTGTAACTTGAGAAAATACATAAATGCATAAGTGGTCATTTTCCATTTGTCACTCAGAAGAATCCTACAACTCTTTCATATTGTGTATAAAAGAAAATAAATCAATGACTCTTGTTGATTTTTTAAAAATAGCTTTATTGAGGTATAACTTACATAGATAAAATTTATCCATTTAAGTAAACAATGATTTTTAGTACAAGTTGAGTATCCCATATCTTAAACACATGGTACCAGAACTGTTTCAGATTTCGAATTTTTTCAGATTTTGGAATATTGGCATAATACATAATGAGATATCTTAGGGATGGGATTCAAGTGTAAACACAATTCATTTATGCTTCATATACACATTATACACATAGCCTAAAGGTAATTTTATATAACATTTTTAATAATCTTGTGCATGAAACAAAGTTTGTATACATTGAACCATTGAAAGATGTCACTGTCTCAGCCACCCATATGGACAGTCTGTGGTTGTTTGACATTACAAAACAGCATCATTTGCATCACATACAAAACAATGAGTAATGCATGTAGGTCTTGACCCCATGTGGGGCATTGTGGAGAACCTGCTGTTGGCATGTCTGGCCTGCAGATGAGCCATTTTATTACCCTTTGTGGGCATGCTTGTGCAGGGGAATCTGGGCATGCACAGAAAATATGTATTGCAATTAAAGGGGGCTGTGAGGGTCTTTTTTCCTGTGGGGGTGCTCAAGAAACTGTGTTGTGTGCCTGCGATTTGACTGTGACACATTACGTAAGGTCAGGTATGGAATTTTCTATTTGTTGTGACATATTGGCTCAAAAAGTTTTGGGTTTTAGATTTTCAGATTGAGGTTGCTCCACCTATAAATATATAAAAGTCACTACAATCTGGTTTTAGAACAGTCTCATCACTTGTCCAAAGTATTCCTGATGAATTTCAGGACCTAAATGTGAAAAGCAACACTTTAAAACTTTTTGAAGAGAATATTTGGTTTATCTTTATAACTTAAATGTAGGGGAGGATTTTTTTTAGACACAGAAAGTACACATAAGAAAGAAAAACATTGGCAAATTGACTACATTAAAATTTAAAGCTTGTGTACATCAGAAAATACTACCCTACCCCCTACAGTAAAAACATGACTGAGTTGTTTGGGAGAACATATTTCCAATTCATAGAACTGACATAGAATTAGTAGCCAGTACACAGAAGGAACTCCTCATATTTTAAAAAAGGAAAACCCAATTGAAAAATGTACAAAGGACATGACATGCAAATTATACACACTTGATTTGGGCAGGAAAAGATGTTCAACGTCACTAGAAAACACCAAATGAAAACATTAAGATATTTAACACTTATCAGATTATTAAATATTAGAGCATCTGTCAGTGTTTCAAGCTGCTAACAACAATGGGGTACCAGAGCATTCCCACACACTATGTTAATATTACTATTAATTATCACAACTACTTTGGAGAGAATTTTCCAATAATTGGTAAAGTTGAAAATGAGTAACTTTATTCCTATTTATATCCCTCAGGGAAATTCACATGTATACAGAGAGTCATGAAAAACACCTTTTTTTTTTTTTTAGAGATAGGGTCTCTTTCTGTCATTCAGGCTGGAGTACAGTGGCACAATCATAGCTCATTATAACCTCCAACTCCTGGGCTCAAGTGATTCTCCTGCCTCAGTCTCCTGAGTAGCTACAGATACAAGCCACCATGCACAACTAATTTTTTTATTTTTTGTAGAGACAGGATCTCGCTGTGTTGCCCAGGCTGGTCTTGAACTCCTGGCCTCAAGCGATCCTCCTGCCTTAGCCTCCCAATGTGCTGGGATTACAGGTGTGAGCCACCACACCTGGCCATAAACAAGAACATTTATACTGGTATTCTTGGTAATTGTAAGAATTTGAAAACCAAATGCCCTAATAAAAGAAGATAAATAAATTGTGGTAGATTCATACTATGGAATAGTATACAGTAGTTAAAATGAATTAACTAGAGCTACATAAATCAAGATAGATAAATTTCTGAAACTAAAGTTAGATGTGAAAACTTATAAATGACTTGTTCTGTATGATAATATTTATATTTATGGATTTATAAATGAGTAGTAATAATAGAAAACCATTTTTGGAAATGATTAATACCAAAATCAAGATACTGGTTTCCTCTGGGGAGGAAAGGAATAATATAATTTAGGCTTCAGTGATACCTGTATGGTTAAGTAAAACATTAGAGATAATGTAAATAAATAAAATTTAAAATTTGTAACAAACATGGAACTGTGTGTAGATTTCTTCAAACCAAATTTTGGGTGTCTAGATATTTGTTAATGTTATTTTCATTATTTTATTGTTGGTTTGAAATATTTCATAATTTAAGAGAAAAAAGTAATATTAAAGACTTTTTGAAATTTTAAAAAGAAAATTGGTATAATGGAAATATTTTTTAGGAAATAGAGTTATGGATGTTCATGTGGTCTACTGAATGAAATTTTCTTTAGTGGATTTCTTAATGATAAAGTAATTATATTCTTAGTCTAAATAAGAGATATATAATAAGTTGTGTATTAAACTGTAGGCTTATGTTTTGTCAATAAATCATGTTTAATTACAATGAACCATGTGTTGAAAAGGTGATTTTTTTTTTTTTTTTATATATACCCTCTGGTCCCAAGTATGGCCAGAAGGATATCAAGGTCACCAAGAATAATTTGGAGGTTGCCAAGGAATTGCTTAAAAGTGTTCTTAAATCCGACCCAGTACTCTGACATTTAGAAATAGATAATATGTGAATATTTAAAATCATGTTTTCCTTTCAGGATTGATTTTAAAGAAACTGCTCCACACAGGAAACTCGTTAAAGGTATAATATAATTATATTTATTTTCTATGACTTTTAAAAAACTGAGTAAAACATACATGCCACTTTCCTGCTTTTCCTACCTTAACTTTTCCTGAAGATTGTTGAATTGTCTTTAGTTTACTTAGTTGAAGTGAATTTACTTAAAATATAGCAATAATTTCTTTGAAAATACATATACTAGGTTGACTAGGCCATTGAAAAATTGTTGGATTTTGCTTCTGCATTGACTGATTCACCAGAAATCTTTCCTCTTTGTGTTCCCCAGAAGAAAAACATTAGTCATTCAACGAATTATTTTTCATTTTACCATAGCCATTCTTAGACATAGAGGAAAGTAGGGGATATATATAAAAACACTGTTTTTGTTTCTTTTGCATTATCTGATTGTGCTGTGGTAAGAGAAGCTGCCCACTTCAAAAACATCTTGCTGTAGGTTAGGTGTAAAATCACATATTATAGGTACTTTTGGCACCAAGCCTTCCTATATTTTTTTCCTGTTAATCTGGCTAAAAACCATGAAAGTGGCAGCAATTGCATAGCTTTGACAGCAACAGTTATCAAAGCTATAGTGTAATTTTCATTTTGAAGCTTAGAAGCAAATAAAAAGCAAATGAGATCATTTCAGAGAGCTTTAAAATTCTTCAAGTAAATATTTTAAGGCCAAGGCACGGTGTCTCACGCCTGTAATCCTAGCACTCTGGGAGGCTGAGGGGGGAGGATTGTGTGAGCTCAGCAGTCCTGACCAAGAGCAAGACCCCATCTCTACTAAAACCAGAAAAATTAGCTGGGCATCCTGGAGTGGGCCTATAGTCCCAGCTAGTTGGGAGGCTGAGGCAGGAGGATTGCCTGAGCCCAGGAGTTTGAGGTTGTAGTGAGCTATGATGACACCATTACACTCTACCCTGGGCAACAGAGCGACACTCTGTCTCAAAAATAAACAATAATATTAATAACTTTTAATAATTTAATATTTTCACTTAATTTTAATATTTTCAGAACTTTTTAGGGACAGAAACATTGAGTTAGTGGTGTGCCAGGATACCCATAACCATTCTTCCTTTTACCAAACTTGCTATTATCACTAGTAGTCATTGTCCTCTCTCTTTTTGCTTCTTGGATTAGATTGGTGATATGGAGGGAGGGAGGTAGACAAGAAAATGGTTTCTGATTTTTCACAAATAATTTCCATTTATAATTTATAATTTCCACAGAATAAAAATTACCTGATGTCTTTAAATAGAGGCGAAGTTCATTCTTGCAAAAAAATCCAAGAATTTATATTTCCAAATAATGAGAGTTCAATAGATGACATGGGTGTAATAATATCTATTTTTCTCCTCCTTCCTCTCCTCTCCCCCCTCCTCCTTTTCCTCCCTCTCTCTGGAAGGTGTCATTCTGTAATCACTGGAGAACTTTGTTATTAAAAGGAAGAAAATATTTCCATTATGAATGTAAATACTATCTGTTTTTTATTTTATTTTAGATTAGGCGGGAAGGTGTTCGTCTTTTCTTATTATGGTTGCAAGCTCTTCAGAATAACTGTAGCAAAGAACAACTCTGGATGTTTTCATGCTTAATCCCTGGATTTTCAGCGCCACAATCTGAGCATGGACCTCGGACTCTAGATAATCTCATTAATCCACCACTCAACCTTCAAGAAAGTAAGATTCATGGGATTTTATCGATTAGTATTTTTAAATTTTCTGTGTAGTCTGTTAATGTGTTTTTAAAAATATCTGTATGTTTATTAACTGGATTATCCAAGGCAATATTTTCAAATGTAGGTTTTATTATTATTCAGGTAAGGTGGGGCCAGCACATAAAGAGAGCTGTTGAAAAGATAAGTCTGTTACTCAGGGTTCCCAAGAGGAAGGGGCTATGGGGGCAAGCACCAGGCTTGATTAGAGGCAGAGGGAACAGGGAGAAACATAGGCAAGAGCATTTATTATGGTTTGTGTGGAAAGAAACAGGCAGGCCAGGGTAAGTAAATTTAGGATTAGCTAGTTTTGAATAATTTCAGTTTGAATAATTTCACTAGGCTCTGGGGCATAAAAGTTGTCCCTAGTTGTCTAGTACTTGGCTTTAGGGTAATTAGGACAGAGGAGGAGTGGCCCTGAGTGTGAGTGTAGGGGAGTTGGTAGGGGTTTGGGCTCTGGATTGGTTGATTTGAATATGAAAAGCATGCTCACAGGCTAGGCATTTACTATCTCTAGGAATTGACTAGCCCTGGGAGGGACATTCTCTCCAGAGCCAGCAAGGCCCCAGATGTCTAAGCATGAGGATGGTTAATACAGATCACTTAACATTTGTCTTTAATTTCTATTCCTTATGTATCACCTTGTATCCTGGAGTTAATGTAAATATAGATTGAAGTGCAAATGTGTTTTATTTTGTGCAATAGATGACTATAAAGATGTTACATGTAAGTTGAATTTTTATAAACCACCAATAGTATTATTAAATTTCAATTATAATTTCAGAAATGTTAAATTTCTGCTTTCATTAGTGAATCTTTGTGCTTTTTACCCTAAATTTTTCTAATATTGTAATTTTTTTACTTCTTCAATTCTCTTCTTCTCATTTTAGCACTGCTATTTAAATAACTTAAAGTGATTTTGCAGCCAGGTACAGTGGCTCACACCTGTAATCCTAGCATTCTGAGAGGCTGAGGTGGGAGGATCGCTTGAGTGAAAAGTTTTCAAGCAGTTTTCATTATATACATGGTTTGCAGTTAAAATTTATTTGGTCATATTACTGTATTATTAAATTTATTTTGTAATTATTCTTTTGTCTTTGGATAGCTCAAGTCACTATAGAGGAAATCACTCCTCTTGTCCCCCCACAATCAGGAGATAAAGGACAAGAAGATCTCACAAGCTATTTTCTTGAAGCACTTTTAAAGTATATAGTAATTCAGGTACTTCTTATCTTCTTTGATGTCACCCCCCATACTATTCTATATGGGTAATTCCTTGCCTCTCTTACCATTGTTCTGTTATAGTAGATATTTGTCTATTTTTTTTTTTTTTTTGGTTGGGGCAGAGGTGGGACCAAAGAGTCAATAGCTTGATTTTAATTAGTTTTAACCTTTAGCTTTTACAAGTGTAATAAGCCAGGTGAGGGTGGTAGGGGATATTTCCCAACACTTATCATGTAAACTGAAATTTTAGGTTCTTTAGAGTAAAACAGGGTCTTCATTGTTTACAAGGTTATTCCTGAGTTGCGAAAATTCTCTCTCCATGTTTTCCCCCTCTACCCCTCTATTCACTCTTAGTTGCCACCAATCAGACAGACAGAAAGCTCTAGAACACGTTTTTCTTACGTCTGTAGTAGAAACCTTAGTAGCAGACAGTAACTGTTCCAGGTATGTAAAATAGATGCATATATTTGCTTATTTCCTTGAAGGAGGAGTGACAAATGTATTACTATTGAAACTATGTTAGCATCCCCTTTCTGAAATAATCATTGGAGGTATGTATTTATTATGAAACTCTTAATGAAGCTAGAGAGAGAAATTTTTGTAAAGTATATTTTTGTAAAATGTGTATACCTTCTTATATGTGCCCATTTGGTTTATTTTCTAATCCTTTCATTTGTAATCAGCAGCTGTGGTACTTTAAATGAAAAGCTAATAACTGTTTGATATAGGGATCAATCTGCCAAGATGTAGTAACTAAGGAGGTGGGCTGCAGGATCGGGATTGGGGAGAAATGTAATTTACACTTAAATCTGTTTGTACCTTTTGAATTTCTAGATGCGTATGTTTTGTAAGGTAACCTCTTCACTTCTATATATGAATTGTATATTTCCTGATTGACTGGTGAGAACATGCTTAGCACATATATATTTCTTGTTAACTGTTCCAAACATAAAAATTCCCTATACCTCAGAAACAAACATTATAAGGTTAATTTGGACCCTGAACCAGATTGCCAGGATTTGAACCCTGATTCCTCATTTTACTAACAGTGTGAGCTTTAGAAAATTACTTAACCATTCTGTGCTTCAGTTTCCTCATTTGTGAAATAGAGAAAAAAATAATATCTATCCCATTTTGGTCTTTGAGGCTTAGATAGGGCAAAGTGCTTAGAATAAAAAAGTGCACAGGCTGGGCGTGGTGGCTCATGCCTGTAATCCTACCACTCTGGGAGGCTGAGGCAGGTGGATCGTTTGATCTCAGGAGTTTGAGACCAGCCTGAGCAAGAGCAAGACCCGGTCTCTACTAAAAATAAAAAGAAATTGCATGGACAACTAAAAAAATATATATAAAAAATTAGCTGGGCACGACGGCACATGCCTGTAATCCCAGCTACTCAGGAGCCATCTGGCCCGGGACTTTTCCGTTTGGGGAGGTTTTTAATTACTGCTCCAA
>VBSM01002121.1:26936935-26990497 GCA_008086735.1 Cheirogaleus medius
TGCTATTTTAAAGCTTATGTTATCTGCAAATAGAATAGCTACCCCAGCTTTCTTAAGCTTTCCATAGTGGGTAAGTAGTTACTGTTGTCATTATTATTACTAGTTTTTCTTTTTTTAAAAAAAACTTTTGTACTTCATATGGATTTTAAAAATTGCTTTACTGGTGTATTGAGCTATAATTGATACACAGTAAACTGCAACATTTGAAGTTTACCATTTGATGAATTCTGTTACCTGTATACATCCATGAAACCATCACCACAATTAATAATGATATGTATCTATCACTCCTGAAAGTTTTCTCAGATCTCTTTGTAATCCATCCCCTTGCACTCTCCCACTCCCTTTCCATCCCCATGCAATCATTGATCCGATTTTTGTCACTATTAGTTTGCATTTTCCATATTTTCATATAAATGTAATCATATGGTAATACCTTTTTTTGACCTTTTTCTCAGTGTAATTATTTTAAGAATCATTGACCTTATTGTATGTATCAGTAGAGGGTTCTTTTATTGCTTACTCCATTGTATGTATATACCAGTTTATCCAGTCATCTGTTGATGATCATTTAGGTTGTTAAACAAATCTCTGTGTGAACATGGGCTTTATTCTCCCTTGGGCAAAAACCTACCAGTGGAATGGCTGAGTTATATATTAGGTATATATTGACTATTTATGAAGCTACCAACCTATTTTCCAAATGGTTGTACCTTTGTACTTTCTGCCAGCAATATATGAGACTTACACAGTTGCTTCACATCTTCATCAGCAGTTGATATGGTCAATTTGTAATTTTAGCCGTACTAGTGAATGGGTAGTGATACCTCATTGTAGTTTTAATTTACATTTCCCTAATCACTAATAATGTGTTGAATATCTTTTTATGTGCTTATTTGTCATCCATGTATCTTGGGTAAGATGTGTGTTCACTTCTTTTGCCCATTTTTTAATTGGGTTATTTGTCTTATAAAGTTATAACTTTTTAAATATATTCTAGATACAAGTCTTTAGATAAATGTTTTGCAAACATTTTCTCCCAATAGCGTGCCTTTTCATTTTGATAGTAGTCTTTTGATGACTGCTTTTTTCTTTTGAAGAGTAAAAGTTTTTTATTTTGATGAAGTCCAATATATCACCTTTTTGCCCTTATAGTCCTGACTTTTGGTATTGTTTCTAAGAAATCTTTGTCTAATCACATTTTACAAAGATATTCTCTTACGTTTTCTTTCTGAAGCTTTCTAGTTTTATGTTTGGCATTAAGGTCTAGAGTCCATTTTGAGCTAATTCTGATATATGAATAATGTTGACCTTGATTCCTTGATCAAGGTAGAGTCTGCCAGGCTTTTCCAGTCTATTACTCTTTTTCTTTTTATAATAAGTATTTTGTGGGAAAGTACTTTGTAAGTATGTAAATATCCCCTTCCTTATAGAAATTTCACACGTTTTTAGCACCCATTGAAGACTTTTGGCTGAATTACAACTATGATGGTTGCCAATTGGTAATATTTTAAAAACAGCTTTATTGAGATTATACATTCCACACAGTTCACTCACTTAAAAGTACAGTCCTCCTAATAAGAAACCCCATACGCATTAGGAGTCAGTCCTCTTATCCCCCAGTCCCTCCATCCCCAGCCCTAGGCACACACTAATCTATTTTCTGTTTCTATATATTTGCCTATTCTGGAAATTTCATATAAATGGGATCATACAATATGTAGTCTTTATTGAATGGCTTCTTTAACTTAGCATATGATTGCGAGGTTCATCACTGTTGTAGCATGTATTAATACTTAACTCATTTTTATTGGTGAATAATAATCTATAGTATAGGTATACCATTTTGTTTATCTTTTCATCAGTTGGTGAATATTTGAGTAGTTTCCACTTTTGGCCAAGTGGTGATGTTTTAATTCAGTCATTACTTCTACATTCAACAGTTGCCAAAATACTGTAGGAAAAAGCTTTCTCTCTCCTTCATTTATTTATTTATCTCAACATGGGCTTATGGATTCCTGTGAATCCATGTGTCAGTATTTATTACTGTACTTTAATGCTCAGATTGTCCTAGATTTGGCTAGTGGGAGCTCTTTCAAGCTGACTCATGATTTGTCTCCATCATTCTCTGATTACTTCCTTACTTCCTTACTTCCTGGCACAGCAAGATGTTCCAGTTTCATTTTGTACCTTCCTTGCCCACTGTGGAATCTGCTGTTTCTCCAAGGAACTATTATTCATTTTAATGGAGAATTGTATTTAGAATCCAAGAATCAGGCACTCAGGGTGCTCATTGCTGTTGGGAGGTTGCTACTTCTGGACCTTCTCAGTGGCCAGAGCTAGGGGATGTCTACACACACACACACACACACCCACACACTCATATCTATCACTCTATGAATTCATAACAGTACCCCAGGGTTCATTTTTTGGTGTTTCCTTTCCATATTTATAGCTCTGTTGTCTGTCAGTGAGAAATATGGCTCACATTATTCTTGGTACATTTACTTATTTAATCAGTCCTTCTTATAGATAATCAATCTCTCATTACCACCATTGCCCTCCTCTGCAGACATTCTCCTTACCTTGATCAGGCTCCAGTACCCCACTGTGGACCTTTGCCAACTGCCTGCTTAGATATCTTCCTCACCTTTCTAGAGTTCCCACACACTATATTATACTGCTGTGTCTTCTGTTGCCCCTTCCCTTACTTCATGGACACCTTTCTCACCTCTCTCAGGCTTTGAGTCCCCTCTGGGCTACTGCCTCTGCTACACCCTCTTCATGGATGTCCTGTTTCCTGTGCCCAGGCTCTGATTATCTGCATTTTACTAGTGCCACTACTTATACACACACACACACACACACACACACACACACGCATACGCATGTGGGCACACACACCCCTGGCCACATATGCCTATGTATTTTGCATTACTTTTAGGCTGAGTTATTCAGGAAGGGAAAAAGGGGAAAGAACATTAGTATCTTAGTCAATAGAACCGAATTTTGAGTCAATTTTCACAGTTTTTCAGAGCATACTTTAACTTTTTTAACATCTAAGATTTTCGAAATATATATAATATATTTGTATGATATTGGACCAATTTTAAAGTTTTCTCCATATTCTGTATATTACGATCTTCACAGTGTAACAAAGTTTTCTCCTTATTCTGTATATTATGGATTTCACAGTGTAACAGGTCGTGTATTGCAACCTTTTATAAGCTTGTTCATAACAGTTAATACTTATATATAAGAAATTCTGTCTCCTGGAATAATTTTAATTATATTGTTTATTTTTAGGTAAAAAGTTTAGAATGGAAGAACAAAGAAAACCAAGAAAGGGGATTTTCATTTTTGTTTTCACATTTTAAGAAATATTACTTGCCTTATATTTTTCCAAACATCTGCAAGGAGAACAGTTTGTATCATCCTATACTTGGTAAGTGGTGTTTGGAATTTTCTATAAGATGATACATGAGAATAAAATATCTCTCAATGTAAAGTTGCCATCTGTTACCTACAGAAAACTGATCATATTTAATACTCATATTGGTTGGTAGAGATACTATACCTAGATTCATACTGAAAGTGAATTTATATCAATAGGAAATTTTCATTTAGAAACCTATTGGATCCTTGAAGCTAGAGCTTTGTGGACAAATCCCTGGTTAGAAGCAGACCTCTGCCATGTATAGGAGGCATTGGTAGTCTGTATGTGGAAATGTCTGTTTTGTAGAAAATTGTTCCTAATGCTAAGTTTAGGTAACTAACAGGCTCAGGTAAAAGCTCATACTTTATATGACTTTAAAATATGTGTCAGTCTTAGGTTAATTGAAGTGAGTTCTCATTTTAAATGGTTCTGGAAACTTTAGTACAAACTTTGGCAGACTCATTGAACCTTTTGATGTTACTTTGCAGAAAGACATGTTTCCATATATCAACTGGTATATGTGGTTTATATATATCATGTATAACTCTTCTGGATTCCATGCTAGCATCTAGCAAATTTTAAAATGTCATTTTGGTGCTAAAGCTATTTCTAAAACCAGAGTAGCATCACAATATTTTCTCAAATGTTTAAAAATGTAGGTTTTTCTAAGCATAATTCCTTTCTTATTTTGGTGTTTGTTTTTCTTTTATTTTGCACAGATATCCCACAGATGAGACCAAAGCCACATTATGTCATGATAAAGAAAGATGCTGAAACCAATGAAGCAATCTATTGTATAAAGGAGCCTTTCATTAACGCTCGTGTTATTGTCATTCGTTGGCTAGTTTCTTTCTGGTTGGAGCCAAAACCACATACAGGACCTAATATTCCTGGGATGGAAGGTGAAGTCTTGCCAAAGAATATTCAGGTAATACACAAATGAGGCAAGCTTATTAAAATTAGAAATGGCTTTTGAGATTTAGTCCACTGATTTCGATTGCCTTAGGTGTAGAGGACATTTAAAACAAATAATGGTGATATTTATATAAATGTATTTTATAAATCCAATTTTAATAATTACAGAATTAATAATTATCTTAATAAAAACTTAGAAGGTATAGAAGATAATTTCAGTAGTTTCTCTGTCTCAGCTTCTAATTAATTTATATGTTTTAATTTTATAGTACTAAAAGTATTCTGAATTATACAAATAAATTCTTACAGGTGGAAAGAACTGCAATCAAATGGTAGGACCGTGATAGCCCTTTCTAATTTCTGGGCAGGTTTAAAGTCCTGTTCCTTCCTTCCCCCTTTTTTCAACAAAGACACCAAATATAGAAATATGATATAAAATTACACAGCAATACAATGGAAGAACTAATATTTAAAATTGGGTTTTTTGATTAAACAGTTTTCATACTTTTCCTTCTTTTTACGTTTTCCTGAATGTGTCTGTATTACAGTATTTTTACTATTTTCATTTTTCTTTTCTCAAATTTCCTTGTTTAGTTTTAAAAATCTCAAACTCTGTTTTTTGTATAACTTCTTAAACCTTTAAAAATAGGATGGAGGTATAAAGTATTTTAGTTCGAGTTCAGAAAATTTAACTTTTACTCCCCTTAGTCTTTTATTTATCTGTAGCAGACTAGATGGTGCATTTTCCCCAAAACTTTGTTCCAAGTCCTCTATTAAGAATTATTAAACACAAAAATTCTCATGCAGAACTATTTTTCTGATCCTAGAACTTAATGGACTTAAGAGCATATATGTTTTTCATTGGGAAGGTATATTTGAGATCATTTATTTAAACTCTCTTATTTTCTGGGATGACAAAAATGTTACCAAAAATTGAATAACTTAACAGAAAGTAATTTATCCTACCACAGAATAGTGCTATTCCTACTCTATTATGGTAGTAATTTACCTTAAGACTTTTTCCCTAGGGATAGGCTTGATCTTCAGTCTTTGTGAAAATTCTATTATCAGAATAGAGTTTTCTCTTAAGTTTTTCTAATATTTTCTTTTAGTTTCATTTTTATTTCTTATGTCATAAATTTTCTTCCTTTTCTTTGGTTTTTGTTGTTTGTTTAAGAAATTTTTACTTGTGTAAATTTTTGTCTAAGGTAAAATAGAGATGGAAGTCCAGTGTAATTTATTTATTCTTGAAGATCTGAGCTGCCTCTGTGTACGTTATTCTTTCACTCACCTTTAATTAGTAACTTGTTTCAACTGCAAACTTACTAAGAAACAAATCTAATTATAGATGGGCCAATGATTAGTTACCACACATTTTAGACTATCTCTGCATCACTTAGATGTTATTTGTATTGTCACTTTATTATTTTTAGAATGGATTCTAAATGAAACTCTATGCCTGGATTTTAAACAGTGCTGTAAGTTACTTGCAGAATACTTTGCATTTTGCCAATATTTGCTGTTAAAAGACAAAATACCAAGTTAAATGATTATGATATTCTTCCCCTTTTGTTTTTATTTTAGAGGGCAGCTGCTAGTTTGGTATCCAGAGAAGAAAACAAAAATGATAATGCTGATAAAGCAGACAGAACTACAGAACCAGAACAGTCTCATTCCAATACAAGCACTCTCACGGAGCGAGAACCTAGCTCATCTAGTCTCTGTAGTATTGATGAAGAACATCTCACAGACATAGAAATAGTTCGCAGAGTTTTTTCTTCTAAAAGAAGTAATGTAAATTTTGTCACAGAGATATTTCGTCAGGTAAAATACCTCTCAGTATTTTTAATTTTATAATGAAGACTTTTGTCTTTAATATTAAATATACTGATTTTTAGCTGGATGCAGTGGTATACACCTGTAGTCCCAGCTTAGGAGACTGAGGTGGGAGGATTTCTTTAGGCCAGGAGTTCAAGTCCAGCCTGGGCAATGTAGTGAGACCCTGGCTCTAAAAATATAATAATAATAAACCCCAATAATGTATTAATAGATTATAAAAATATGACTTATTATGAAAAATTATATTTACATTGAACCTTGTAAGACCACAATTACTTCATGAAATAAAGAATAGTACCATTCTGAGATATAATCGAAACAAATCTTTGTTATTTCCACTTCAAGTCAGTGTCTTATCTACCACACACATTTCTATCTTAGTGTACAGATTATTTGGAGACAAGAGACTTTTTCCAACAATGAATTGGTTAACTTTTAAAATTGTTTATATCTCACATTTTATAATAAGATAGGAATGTATGTATAGGAGGCCCTTGAATAATACCGTTTCGTTATAACGTTGGTGGGGGAAAAATAGATTCCTGACCTCTGGGGCCACTATCTATGTGGAGTTTGCACATTCTCCCCATATCAGCATTGGTTTTCTCTGGGTACTTTATTTTCCTCTCACATTCCAAAGATGTGCATGTTAGGTGAACTGGTGTGTCTAAATTGTCCCATTCTGAGTGAATGCGGGGGCGTGTGTGAATATGCCCTGAGATAGAATGGCCTCCTATCCAGAGTTGGTTCCTGCCTTTTGCCCTGAGATGCCAGGGTAGGCTCTGGCCATCCACAACCCTGAACTGGAATATTTGGGTAAATAATTATCTTACTTGTTTCTATTAATCTTTCTTAATTATATATATAGTTCACATTTATTTCAGTATTTAATATTAAGAAGTGTTTTGGTCTTTATTTAGAAATTTGGTGATGTTTTTGTGACCAGAAACATCGGGTAGGAACTTCACTCTTGTTTATATCAATTAGCCTATAGTAAAAATGGTTTCATTATAAGTCATTTTGCTTAAAGGTACACTTTCCAAGAACCTATCAATAACATTAAGTGAAGAATTACTGTATTAGTGTTTTGTAGCAAAGGAAAAGGTATCATTTTCTCTATTTTTTTTACTAGGCATTTTTATTACCAATTTGTGAAGCAGCAGCTATGAGAAAAGTGGTAAAAGTGTATCAAGAATGGATCCAGCAAGAGGAAAAGCCTTTGTTCATGCAAGAGCCTGAAGAAATTGTAATCACTTCTTCAAACCTCCCTTGTATTGAAAATGTCACAGACCATGATATTTCAATGGAAGAAGGAGAAAAAAGAGAAGAGGTAAAATTTTAAGATTTATATATTTTTGTTTAACAGATTAGAGTTTCACAAAAATGTAATAATGTTAACACAAATATACTTAATAAATGGGAAGGTAAAAATATCTTTCAGTATACTTTGCAATTTAGGTAATATGATAGAATTTAGGTAATATGACAGTTGTTGTTTTAGTACCCTATAAAAAGCTCTGTGATACTATATTTTTAAAAAATTAATGTTGAGGTTGTATACCTATTTTTAAGGCATTGTCTAGATCAAAATTAGATGCTATTATAAAGGTATAATATTTAAAGCTGTGGTGCTATTTTAAAATGGGTGTTACAGTATATACTTCATGGGGTGATTACCAAACTATAATTCCCCCTTCCGTGGAAGTAGTGTCTGTTTTATTCTAGGACTGGCTACCCAGCACAAAGCACAATATTCTAAGTTCTTCCTTGGAATCTTTTGTACTGGAGCCGATTGCAGAATGTGAAACTTCCTGGTGGTAGTGGTAAACCTGGTAAAATAAGCTGGTCTGTAATAAGGAAGACTGGAGTTTACTCACAAAGGGGAAAAGATGAGAGAAGAGAGAGTAGAGGTGGCATTTGAGTCCCTGGTTCCATTTATTCCTTAAGCCTATATGAATTTTCATCCTTTGGTGGTTCAACCCATGTCACAGGTCAGGTTCTCCAAGAAGCACGTGCTGAGATGGAGTTAGGAGTGCAAGCGTTCATTGAAAGTGATTTTTCTGTTTTGTCTAACTTGCCTTTTCACCAGAAAGTTGTCTGAGATTGATATGTATCTTGCTAAATCCAGATAGGAATGATTGGGTAATGTTGTATAAGTACCATATGCTGATTGCGCCATTGGAGTTCCAAATTGGGTAATGTTTATTCATTTTGGTGGTTAATCTAACCTCACCCATGGAATTTAATCAGGATAGTAATGTATGAATGATATATAGGCCAGTTCTACAGGGATTCAATGAATGTATGTGTGTATGTAGACAATCCTACCCTCCTCCTAAGAAGAGGAAAAGTAAGTAGTTTAAGTAATTTGTTTTCCCCGTTTTTAGTCATGCTATGCCTATGTATATTGAGCCTATCCTGCATTATTTACTATTTTAAAGAAGAATGATAGATGATATAAACTATCTACATACATAATTAAAAACAGTGGAAGGAGGGAATAAAGGGAGGGAAGGTGGGTAGGCTGATGATGTCGGTGTGTTGTATAGGTTTGTTCTATTGGTTATTCAAATACTACGACCAGCGTTGCCATTCAAGATGTGATTTTTCAAAATGCCAGAAACTCTTGCTAATGGTGTAAACCAAAACCAAAAGGTATAATCATTCATTGATTTACATTTCCAATAAATTCAGTATATATTGAAATCATTTAAAATTTTCAATGTTATAATTATAAAATGGAATTAGGTTATAGGTTCAAATTATAAATGGGTTTTAAAATTCTTATAGTATCTGTGAGACATTTAACATGCAGAATACAAGACAGTTTTGTGTATGTGTATGTTCATGTGCCTTACAGAATGTTTAGCATTCCCTGTCCCATCCCTTTAAATGGGATGTGTTATCTTTCAATTCTCTTGACAACAAATCACTCTCACAAATTTCAAAATGCCCTCTAAAGCATGATGTTGCCTACATTGAGAACGAGTGTGGGAGGTATAAACATCAAAGATACTATTTCTACTTTCACAGAACTTAAGGTTTAGCCGGAAGACAAACATACAAAGTAAATATTATAAAACAGTGTTACTGCTATGAAAGGGGGAATACCTACCTCTGCTTGTGGAAATCAGGGAATGCTTCATGAAAGTAGTAGTATAACATAAAGATCAGGTAGATAAATGGGAGGTGCCACACAATGTGAATAGCATCTGCAAAGGAGTGAGGAACCTTGAAAATATTCTTATTTGGCTGTAGCTAAGAGTAGGTGAGAAAGAGTGGTAGGGAATATGAGATTGACAAGGGGTAGATTCTGTGCAGTAACTTGTATGCCATGTTAATGAACTTTATTTACGTTCTAGACACTGGAAAGCCTTTGAAGGATTATGAATAAGAGAACAGCATGAATAGTTACATATTTCATAAGGATCATGCCAGGCCCAGAGTGGAAGATAGATTAGAGGTCAGTCTGGAGGCACAAAGACCAGCTAGGAAGAATTAGTAAAGTTCAGAAGTGCAATGATAAATATCTGATATAGGACAGTGGCAGTTGTAATGGGAATATAAGGGACAGGACAGGTGTATTAGCTTGTTTGGTGGTAAAACCAATATACCTTGATGATTAATTGGCTGAGAGAGATGAGGAATGAGGAGGTGTCCCAAGTTTTTGCAATCAGGGTAGTTGCCATTCACACGTGGATAGGAATTTTAAGCAGTGCATGTTTGCTGCTGGTGGCTAAGGTGCTGGAGGGGTTGGTTGGGTGGGACTGGGGAGGGTGTGGATAGTAAACTTATTTTTAAATACTTTGAGTTTGAGGAGCTATAGGGTCATTCAGGAAGAATTCTTCAGAAGATACTCATTTATACAGGCCTGGAGGTCAAGAGAAAGGCTAGGCTAGACCATGGTGTATTATACTGGCTACTCAGAGCTGAGTTCCAGTATTGCTTCTGATAATGGCAGAGATGTTTATATCAGACTAAATCTCCTGCATATTACAACTATGAACTCTGTATGCATATAAAAAAAACCCAGCTATTTGAAGTTACTGGTGAGTGACCAAAAGCAGGAAGAAACTAGAGTGAAATTTTTAAAAAGAGAACTACACTGAGTGAAATATGTCTGTCTGATTTTCATTGAGGGAACTCCCTTGTTTGTAAGACTTGTAACAGCTAGAACTCAAGCAGAAGCTGCAATCTTAGTGGTTTGAACTATCAGAATAATGAGAATTTACTATTCTTTTCTTTTTTCTTTAAGACTTCCCTATATAGCCAAAAATTTTACTACTCTTAAGTAGGATAAATAATAAACTATTTTCTATTTCATTTAAGGTATTTGGATTCAGGCATTTAATTTAGAACATAATTCATCTTTTACAAAGCTGTAAATAGTATAATCCCATTTTTGAATGTGTAACAGTATGGGAAGGGAATTTTATACATTAGATCTAGAGAAAAATGTTTGTGTATCTGAAATGATATAATCTCTGGCAGCTCATTATGGATTATATACTTTTTTGTCAATGAGAACCTTTCTTTTTTTACAGTGAACGTGTATTGCTTTTGTAATTAGATACTTATTTTGAGAGAAAAAAACCTGTTTAGCAGTGGGACCTAATGATTTTATTTGCATTTTCAACTTACTAACTTGCTGCAGCATTCTTATTAATGAAATATTAAAAACTTGATATTTTGCTTCAGGAAAATGGGACTAATATTGCTGATCATGTTCGAAATTCCAGTTGGGCAAAAAATGGCTCCTACCAAGATGCTCTTCATAATACCTCTGAAGAAGCCACAGAACAAAACATACGAGCTGGTACCCAGGCAGTTTTGCAGGTAGATCACTTTATGGCTATTTAGAAAAAAATCATTACATTTCAAATATTTAATTTCAGATATTTAAGTTTATATTTTTAATAATATTTCAAATATTTAAGGTCAGTATTTCACTTACAGTATAATTTTCAAATATAACAAATTTACCACCCACATTTATCAATTATTTCATATTTTTCCTTAACTTTCACTTTATAATATGTATATTAATAAACATTACATATTCTTGTTCTAAACAGTTTTAAAATTTATAACTCATATGGTGTACTGCCATCTGCAGCTGAGTTTTTACATTAACCATTTGTTTTTGAGGTTTGTTGTTAATATCCAGCCATAGTTAATTTAAATTTTGTGGTATTGTACTTCATTTCACATTTTGTTTATTCATTTTGATGGGTAGTCTTTTGTTTCCAGTTTCTCACTATTCTAAACAGTGCTACAGTGAACATTCTTATGCATGTATTTTTGTGCACATCTGTGAGAATTTCCCTAGGTTATATGCCCAAAGTGGAATTGCTGAATTTTATAGGATTTGTACATTACTAGCTTTACTTTATTATTATTGCCAAATTATTCTCCAACATATTGCAATAATTTATATTCTCTCTAGTTAAGTCTGGGAATTCGTATTTCTTCATAAGAATTGTTGTATTTGTCAGATTGTCAGATTTAAATTTTTTGCTACTCCTAAATATATAAAACTTTATCTCATTATTTTAAAAATTGTTTTCCTGTTTAATTTGCTTTTCCTTCATCAGTGCAGAATTTGAACATCTTTTCTTGTATATGAGTTAACTATCCATATGCTTTTTCCATTATTCTATTGTGTGTTTGTCTTTTTCTTAATGATTTATAGGAGTTCATTCAGGTTTTTAGGGGGTTTTTTTGTTTGTTTTTTTGAGACAGGGTCTTGCTCTGTTGCCTTGGCTAGAATGCAGTGGCATTGTCATAGCTCACTGAAACCTCAAACTCCTGGGCTCAAGCAATCCTCCTGCCCCAGCCTCCTGAGTAGCTAGGACCACAGACACGCATCACCTCACCCGGCTAATGTTTTCAGTTTTTTTGGTATACAAAATGTATACCAAAATGTATAAAGAATCTGTACACAGAATCTGACTACTACTCAACACTTAAACTACCTATTGTGTTGAAGCCTCCATAATGTTTTATCTGTATTATTGCTGTAAAGTTCTAATTAGTCTCTCTGCTTCAACTCTTAACCACCTAGCAACATGCTCTGTTCTTGACATAGTAGCCAGAGGGAGCCCATAAAATGTAAGTCAGATTATGTTATTTCTCTGCTCATAACCATCCAGTGGCTTTCCATCATCACTATCAAAGCAAAAGTCTTTGTAATGGTCTATAAAGCTATATATCATTGCTTCTCTGTATGGTCCACAGGCTAGTGCTGGCCCACAGGATATTTGCAAAGTTGAGAGTAAAAGTTTAGAAATGAAATCATTTAATATTTCTTGATTCTAATAAAAAGTTTAGGTTTGTATTTTTTATGTCTTTTTGTTTTCTCATTTCCTTTTTTCTATTAATTCATTTTGTATTTATTTAATAACAGGATTAGTCAGCAAACAACTAGGGCAAGGGGACCTCTTCTGCCACTACTGGTAGTGTGAGAAGCTCTGCTTCATATTCTGTTTCTGTTTTTCAGCATCATCTCCCTCTGCTCTCCCCCATCTCATTTCACTCTATACTCCTAGCTGTTCCTCAGACATGCTAGGCAGGCTTTCACCTTAGGTCCTTTGAACTTGATTTTCCTTTTGTCCTTTTCTTCTTCCAGACTGCAACATCGCTCAGTTTTGTCTTTTCCTTTTCTATTCATTTATATTTATATTCACTCTCTATCTCCCTCCCTCCCTTTTGTGCTCACTGGCCCTGCCCAGGACAATGAAGATAGTGAGCACTCTTGTCATCATATTGTGGCAGTACTTCCTAAGTTCTGTTGCTGTGTATACATTTGTTATACTTTTTGGTAAATGCTCTTTTTCAGATTGATGAAGTTTTGCTTTTTTCTTAGTTTGCTAAAAGTTTTTTTTTTTAGTAAATAATAAGTGCTGAATGAATGCCTTTTCTGCATACTTTGTGATAATAGTTTTTTTCCATTTTAATCTTTTGACAGGGTATATTACTAGATTTTTCTGATGTTAAAGCATCCTTACATTTCTGGAGTAAACACTACATGGTTATAAAATATTACATTTGCTTAATTAGAACTTTAGCATTTTTTCAAGATTTTCATTTCTATGAAAATCATGTCATAAATGATATTGGCCTCTTATTTACTTTTCTTATATAGTCCTTGTTTGCTTTTGATAACAAGATTATATACTTATAAAATAAATTTGGTGGTTTTTCTTCTTTGTATCTGAGAGAGCTTATGTAAGATAGGAATCATCTTCTATGAAGGTATGGCAAAACTTTGCAGGGCTGTCTAGGCCTGTTGTTCAGGGATGGGTCAGGGAGGCCTTGATTACCAGTTCAATTTCTTTCATGGTATTCTTATATGTATCTTTTCTATTTCTTCTTGAGTCATGTTGGCAATTTATGTTTTTTCTATAATCCATTTCATTAAAATTTCAATTTTATTGGCATAAAGTTACTCACTGAGTTAATTAAAATCCTCTACTGAACCTATAGTAATGTCTTTATTTTATTTCTAGTGCTTATGCCTCTCTCTTGCTTTTCTTGGTCAATGTTGCTAGATTTACAGAATTAGCTCTTTTCACTATTTTAAAAGTTTGCTTAATAATTCTTTTTTCTGGCCGGGTGTGGTGTCTCACGCCTATAATCCTAGTGCTTTGTGAAGCCGAGGCAGAAGAATCACTTGAAGTCAGGAGTTTAAGACCAGTCTGAACAAGAGCGAGACCCCATCTCTACAAAAAAATAGAAAAGTTAGCCAGACTTGGTGGCACATACCTGTACTCCCAGCTACTTGGGAGGCTGAGGCAGGAGGATCCCTTGAGCCCAGGAGTGTGAGGTTGTAGTGAGCTATGATGACGTCACTGTACTCTATCCTGGCCAACAGAGTGAGGACCCTGTGTCAAAAAAAAAAAAAAATTCTTTTCTCATATGATTTTATAACCGTAATTTGTTGTGTAGTTTTTCAAGGGGCTTTAAATCAGAATTGAGGGGCTAGAAGATGTAAATGTCCTAAGTTCACAATAAACTCTGTTCTCCCAAAGTGTACTTGATAGCCTGTGCAGCTGTTGCCATTGTATTAATTTTGTCCTCTATAATGATATACAGTTAATGAGTTGATTATAATGAATTTACTTAAAGATATATATTGATGGCTCCTCAGTAGTATTATTTATAATGACATCTGTTTATGCAGTCTGTTGTCACCACAACAGATATATACACATAAAAATAAGAAAAAGAGGATAAAATGTTTTGAACAACTCAGAATATTCTCCCAGATTTAGGTGTCATCATTTATGCTAAACTATTCGTATTTATTCATTGCTCTTTTCATTTTATATTAAAGCTGCTCAGTTCAGAAATTCTGTTTTTATACCTTGTTTATTTTCTTTGGATCTCTTCTAGTAATTTTATATTTGTCTAGATAAATACAAAAATAAGTGTAATGAGTTTAAATTTCTTATATTAAGCTGGTGGTAGAAGCAGGGTTAGAATTAACCCATAGTGCTTTTAACTTGGTTATAGGCAATCTAGTGATTAGCATCATCTAAGTTCATTTCTCTTTGAATAAGAAATTTGCCATTGAAATTACTGATAATTTCTTTTGTCTTAGGTGTTTATTATAAACTCATCAAACATATTTCTTCTTGAACCTGCAAATGAAATAAAAAATCTTCTGGATGAGCACACAGATATGTGTAAACGCATTCTTAACATCTATCGGTACATGGTTGTGCAAGTATCAATGGACAAAAAGACTTGGTAAACAATTTTCATTTATATAGAAATGTTTTATAGAAGTGTTTTTGTTATTGTATATGCAAGTATAGTAATTTTTAGAGGAATGGTGTCTGGAACAGGGCTTGTTACAATATTATATGGGCTCTTATTATTGAATAAAGAAATAATATTTTATGTAATAATCATGGTGACAATTGTCCTTTTCACTTTATCTCAAACATCTTTGTTCAGACTTCTACACAACCCCTTATACTGTCTTTCTTAAGTGAGTATATGGTAGCTTTATACCCCTTTCCTCCAAGGAATAAATGCATGCATGCATGCATGTATGAATAAATGAATTTATGCGTGTGTAAATGAATAAGTAGACGATTGAATGTGTGATTGCCCCATTCCTTAGTCTGGCATTCAGAGCCATGTACAGTCAGGCTCCTGGCTACTTTTCCTGTCTTAAGTCTAACTTACACCTTGAAGGGTAGGATCCTGCTTTTCTGGTTTATGAAATTGCTCTTTGGTGAGCATGTTCTGAACTTTTCTTTAGAAATATCTAGTTCCTGCCATCTTATCCTGTTGTCACCACAACTATCTTTTAGATTTTACCTTCCTCTTTTTGCATAGCCTTATATAAAATTTTTTCTTCACTTTTTTCATTTTATATTTTTATATCTATAGTTTTCATAAAAATTGTCTTGTCCCTGAGATACTAGTAAAAATGTCAGTTTACCTCACTAAATTAACAGACCCTAGTAGATATATACTGGTTGTCTTATTTTTATATTTCCTACATTTCTTAGCATAGTACATCATATTATTGTTGATACTCTATAAATATTTGTTAATTGAATGAAAAATGGACTTGGGAGAGATGAGAAAGTAGTTCTACAATTTTTGTAAAACTGATACATGTTTATCATAAAATTCTAACAAAGAAAAGTTTAAAAAAGAAAAAATTTGCTCAAAAACTTACTTTCTCAAGGTAATCATTGTTTGCCCTTTGATGAACATCTGGCTCACCAAACCATACATGTAGTTACATAGTATTATATCATATGTATGTACCGTAATTTTCTTAACCTGTCATTTATTGATGGACATGTTGTTATTTCTTTTTGTTTTTGGGGGAAGAGAGAACAATGAATATTCTTGCATGTATATAATTTTCCTCTTTTGATTCATTCTTTAAAAATAGGAATACTTGGTCAAAGGATATGCCTAATTTATGTTTTGCTACGTATGGAAAAATGACTTTATGTTGAAAAAAATTATTTACTAACAATAGTAATAGAATTACATGTAGAGGTACTTATTATTAACATATTTGGAGCACTTTTTGTGCCAGATATCTTTCTAAGCACTTTATGTGCCTTTTCTTAATCCTTGCAATACCCTATGATGCATAATATCCTTATTTTACATGGGTTAATTCTTAGACACAAATAAGTAACTTGTTCTTGCTCACACAGCTAGTGAGTGGTGAGCAGAGATTTGAACTCTAGCTTTTCTGATTTCAGAGCCACGTTATTATTAGCCAGAAACTATACTGCACCATTCTTTTGTTAGTCCTTTTTTTTTCTTTCTATATTCTTTGAATTATTGAGGAGCCAGGTTATAGTGAGAGACTTGCTATGTGGAACACAATTTTAGAGTTTTTTCTTAATTTTTCAAGTTCCCTTGAAGAAATAGCGTTTTGGGAGCTTACCCACATATTTATGTTGAATTTATAAATATTTTCTTTATAAATTAAAATCATAATTATTGTATTACAAATATAATATACAAAAATGAAAATGTTGTCTTATATATGAGTTATGGTTTGACCACAGTCAGATAAGATTTTTTTGGAAAATCTATACTGTCTATGTAGTTGATTTCAATTAGCACTTCATTTTCATATAACTAAGCTAGAAGCATAAAGTTACAAATGTGACCCCTTTGGTTTTTATTCTGTGAATGACTGCATACATTTATTTGCTAATAAATTCAGGATATTTTAAATTGAGTGATAGTTTTCTGTTTGATTCTGCTCTCACTTCCTAGAAAAACCATGATATCTAGATTTACAATCTTTTGCTGCCTCTTTCACATTTCTTAGAGTGACTATACCAGGTATTGCTATGCCTGGAATGGGCCTGCAAAATACCCAAAGAGGAAGAGGTGGTAATAGGGACTTGGCTGCAAGCCTGGCTATGCCTCCAACTGAAATTCCCCTGTTAGCCTAATTTTTGTATATATATAGTTGAATCAGTTTTTGAAATATCAGATGCAAATAAGGTAGCTTTGTGGTTTTAATAATAAGCATCTTGGAGAAAGAGGCAAGGCAAGGATAATATTAGAATTGGCTTGACATGCAGTATACAAAAAGAACAAAAGATTTAAAAATGGCCAGAGTAAAAAGGATGAAAAGAAGCAATAGAGTAATAGTCTTTGATTAGTTATTAGTCTCTTTGTGATCTATTAATCTTAAGATATCATGTAGTTTTTGTAATTGAGCCTGGTATGATATGTGGTTCTCCATACCATAAACATGGATCAGATGGACAAGCATCAAGGTAGAACTATATTGTAATAGGTGAGTGTTCTTCAAACAACTCTCTAAGATTGCTACTTGATTTGTGGTTGAGATGGGTGCAATCTGTACATTATCACCCCCAATTCATTAGCTTTTGGATATATTTTTATTTAATGAGAGGGCATTGTGGCTGATAAATGGTTTAAAATGGCTGATATTGATATATAAAATAGAATTTTAAATTTTAATATTTAAAGAACTCTAACAATTTGAAATTGTCTTTCAGAGATGTTTGATGTTTCAGTAATTCCAGAGATAACACTATTTATAAGAAATATTAATTTCAAAGTTAACCATTAACCAAAAGCAAACATATGCAATAAGGAAATATTAATTGATCTTTTTACTTTAAGGGAACAGATGCTGCTTGTGTTGCTCAGAGTCACCGAGTCTGTACTGAAGATGCCATCACAAGCTTTTCTACAGTTCCAGGGGAAAAAAAATATGACTTTGGCAGGTCGACTTGCAGGACCACTTTTCCAGGCAATAAAAACTTAAAAAATAGATAAATAGTTGGATACATATGTGTTTTTTTTTTTTAAGATTCATTGAATCCTGAACTTGTTACCTGGGAAAACTTTAAATCTGAGATCATTTTATATTAAAGGATCTTTCGTATAGCTAAATTAAAAGTTGCTCATCTAGATAGGCTATTTGCCATACATACTAACTCACAACCTAGTATAAGAGAGGAAATATCAGGTCTGTGAAAAAAATGTACAGAGTGATGATATTTATTTTATGTCTTGTGTGGCACACAGTTGCAAAAAGCTGGCAGAGGGCTTCAAGGGTAATGAATGGCCTGATTGTTTGCTTTGTGAGTTCCCAAATCTACAGGATTGTTAGGAAAAACTGTCTTTTATGTTGTTCTATAATAATAAAAAAGTAGTGAGTAATCAAGATTCTTACCGTGCTGTTCCATTAGACTTTATTAACCTCTCTTAATTTGAAGTATCAGTGGTAGTTTGATTATACAGGAATTACGTACTATGTTTTCCAACCTGAGGACAAAGTATTGACTTCAAATGTATTATGGATTCTTTGCAAATAGAAAAATAACTTTCTGAAGATGACATATTAAATGCAAATACATAGATAAAATACTTCTTAATGTCAAAGATAAAAGCTGTCTCAGATCTAATTCTTGGTTGTGTGACTATTTGAAATTTACAATTTCTGGATATTAGCCATTTACCTAAAATTCTATAATGGTGGTGAATAATCCTTTAAAACTAACTACATGTACTATCTAAACTCCTTAACTTCATTGGCCTTTTTTTTTCTTTTTCCTTTTCACATTTCCTCATTGTTAGAACTAATGCAATGATGGGAGCTACAGAAAGATAAAATTTTATCTTGCTATATGAAATAACTTTTATAGTCTGAACAAAAAATATACCTTGTTTTTTTTGTAATAGTAAAAGGAATTTTCAAATTATATAGTGATTTCCATCTTTAATTTGAGAATGTAAGTTTTGGTTTTTTTAGTTCAATAACTCAACATTTTCAACACTTAATAGTTTAGAGACTTTCATCTCTTTTAAAATAGGATTTATTTTATTTAACATTAATATAGTGTAGCATGAAGGATAGGTATAACTTTAGGGAAATTTCTTTTTGGTTTGGATTACTGGAGTGTTCAGGGTTGGCTGTTGAAGTGAAATTTATAATGGATACTAATGATTGCATGAATTACTTTTACAAGTATTATCTATGAAAAAGCTATTATGTGCTTTACAGTTCTGCTTGTTTTTAGGTGATTTTTTTAATTGAATATCTGATTTTGAAGTCACACACTAAAATGCATTTTGTTGTTATTTCTGATCATTTGTCTTTATAGACACTTATAGTTGCCTGGATCAAAGCAAATCTAAATGTGTATATCTCCCGAGAACTTTGGGATGACTTGCTGTCAGTATTGTCATCATTGACCTATTGGGAAGAGTTGGCCACTGAGTGGTCACTGACAATGGAGACATTAACTAAAGTTTTAGCTAGGAATTTATATAGTTTGGATCTCAGTGATTTACCATTGGATAAACTGAGTGAACAGAAGCAAAAAAAGCACAAAGGGAAAGGTAAGAGTTGTTCACAGATACATTCATATATGTGTGTGTGTATATATACATATATGTATATATGAAAAAAATTTTACTTCAATAATTGAATCAGGGAAAAACAAGCCAGGGGGAAAGGGATGAGGATGAAGGTCATTTTTGTTCTTATTTATTCTCTCCTTAATTTACCTTGGAGGTTTAAAATTTCTAAGAATAAAACATGCAAGTACCCTGTAATTTTTCTTAACCTAAAATCAATAGTATTTTTGATAAGAGATAAATTTTTCTGTACATCTTTGAGTAAAGTTAGATTAATTCAGAATCTTAAATATTTTTAATAATTAACTAAAACGGAAATTTATTAAATGTCATTCCTTTTTATCATAAGCAATTTTTTGTTAGAACTGAGATTATTTCATGTTACTTTATTTAAAAAGTATATAATAAAGAAATATTTGAAAAATTCTTTTGAAAGCATTTACTTAGTTTTAACTAAAAGCAGATGTTCCCTAGATGTGAAATATGTATCTGTCTAATGTTAAAAGAGGGTGGGACAGTAGTATAATATCATTAACATATATTTTTATAATCCTTGGTTTATTTGCATTTTACATTCTTAAAAATTAGTTACTAGCTAGAGATTACATCTGTGTCACATTCATACATGTAATCCCTCTACTATTCATCCTTATAATATATACAGGGTATTAAGTATGTGCTCCAACTACTTTTTCCTGGACTATTTATTTCCCAAGTGGCTATATTAGCAGGAAGAGATTTAGTAACCATCACCACAGGATGCCCTTTGGTTAGCTCATTTCTTGTCTTTTTTTGCTATCCAAATGTTTCATTTCTATTATAAAGCAATTGGGTGGCAGAGAATTTATAGTAGTTTATTGTTGATGGTATAATTTTAAAATTCTGCATCAGTTTTGGAATATAATTTTTACATAAAATGAGCTCAAAACTTTATAATACACAACATTTTATCTTTTTACTTTATAATTTATTATGAGCAAGTGTAAGAATCTGAGGCAGATAGCACACATAATTGGAAGATTATATTGATCAGGTAACAGTATACTGAGATTAAAAATTTGCATTTCTAGGAGTCGGACATGAATTTCAGAAAGTTTCAGTTGACAAGTCATTTTCTAGAGGATGGAGTCGTGATCAGCCTGGCCAAGCCCCAATGAGACAGAGAAGTGCAACAACCACTGGTTCTCCAGGAACCGAAAAGGCAAGGAGTATAGTACGGCAAAAAACTGTTGGTATGTACTCTTCAAAATCATGAGAGTTGTATAGTGCAATACATTTATAGTCTTTAGTAACAATGTATACAAATATACAGTTTTCTTATCAGTTGATTTTTATTGTGAAATGAAAAACGTCTATAGCAAAACAACTTTTTTTCCAGTAGTGCTCAGAGGCCAGTGACATCCTATGTTATCCCTTTATGCTATTAAGATTTATCTTATGTTATTGTTTTTATGTAGTTTATTTTACTGCAGATAGTCCTAATTTTAAAATGTTATTTTAACGGAGCAACACCTAAGTGGACAAATAGGAATAACATTTATCGGGTGTCGGGCAGGTGGAAGGGGGGAGGAGAGGATGAGTATATACAAACATAATGAGTGAGATGTGCAACATCTAGAGGATGGTCACGCTTGAAACTGTGACTCGAGGCGGGAGGGGGGCATGGGCAATATACGTAACCTTAACATTTGTACACCCATAATATGCTGAAATTTAAAAAAATAAAAAATAAAATAAAATAAAATGTTATTTTACAGAATTGAAGAAATAGAACTCTGATTCACAGAACTCAAGCATTAACTGGTATAGTTTCTATTAAAGGAATATACTCTCAAACATGGAAAATTAGACTAGCTAATTTTCAGTGCTACAATTATATTTTAGATTGGCTTCATAGACTTCCAACAAGGAATTCATGCTCTCTACTGGCGGACAGCTGAGGCCAAGGTGGGGTCTGTTATTAGGTTCCTTGCTGCTTTTAACAAATATGGAAGAAATTTCTATAATCTATGTAATAGTAACAAAGGAGCAATGATGGGAAGAATTTCTGGGTATAGGGTCACACAGCATACTGTGGACTTAGCTATCATCTTATTCTTTTCCTCTCAGAAATTTATAAACTTGGTGTGAATTGTAGTAGAAAAAGTACTACAGTGAAAAACAAGGAGGGCTTTTCCCTAATCTCTTTTCTTACTCTCTTTCATTACTAAATAGCTAGGTAACCTTGGACAATTTACCAAACCTTTCTAGGCCTTAAGTATTTCATCTGTATGGTGAGAATGATGATACTTCTTATGCCTGAAACAAAATTGCTTGAAGTTATTTCAGCATTTACAACCTATGATTTTATGAAAGGAGAATTTTCCATGAATACATCCACATTTATTGATAATTAGTGAAAAACATTAATTTTAAAGAAATTTAAAACCATTATTGTAAGGATATGTCTTCTATAAAAATATGGGTTCTAAAGTGTTAAGAATTATAGCTTGAGAGGAAAAGACAGAACTAGAAAGAAAATGAGAAATTAAAGATTTTAAAAGAACTAAAAATCATGGTTAATTTAAAATCCTTTTAAAGGATCACATTTTCAGAATTGTGTATGCTTAAGCATAGAATTATATTGATTGTGTATGCCAACCTGGAAGAATAAGAAAAGATCTAAGGAAAAGAATATTAAAGGGTTAAAATTAATATGATACTGAGGAATTTTGTTGTAGAATTATTTTTAGGAATTCTAAGGAAAATGTTGATTATGTTGACTATGAAATGCCTTTCTTCATTTTTATTATAATGTCACGTTTATAGAAAATATTTATATATTAGGAAGGAATTGTTATTTTAAGTTTAAATGTTTACTTTATTTAAACCTTGAATTTTTTAAAGTGCCTTATTTTTTTCTGATTATAGAAGTAATTTATGATTAGTGTGGAAAGTAAAGTCTAAGATAGCTTAACGACCCATTAGCTGTCTAATGAGAAGTCATCATTGTTAACATGTTGATGTGTATCTTTCTAGTCATTTAAATAGTATGTAATAAGTAAAATATTCACCTTGACTTCATAGCTGACTATGATTACTTTCTGGTTGTACGTTTGTCAAAACACCCAAAACAGCCTTGTCTGACTTGTTTAATGAACAAGCCTATCAAACAAAAAGTACTAAACATTTTGTTAAGAAGAAGGGTACCCGCATTAAGTTGGAAAATATAAAAAGAGGCAGCAGATTAAATTAAGATGTCCTTTAGACATATATTTTCTTAAATTTTTAAAATTAATTTTTTATGTTATTAGTGAATGCACGTGGTTAAAAATTCAGATGGTGATAAAGTATATACATTGTAGTAAGTCTCCCTCATCATTACTCCCCACCCTCCCAATTCACCTCACTAGGGACAACCATTGTCACTGGTTTCTTGAATATTCTTCTAAAGATACCTTATGCATATACAGGCATATAGCATAATGTATACACTGTTGTGAGCCATGGCTTTTATACATGTGAATGGAAAAGATATCTTTAAGTACTCACTGTGGAAGTGCTGTTCTAAGAGTTGAGATATAGTTTTGAACAAAGCAAATAAAGTTCACTGGACCTGACAATTCTAGTATTGCGGGAGATTTATAATAAACGGATAAACCAGTAAACATGTCAGGAGGTAGTAAGTTATGAAGAAAAGTAAAGCAGGATAAAGGACTAGAGAGTGTTAGGGCTGGGGAAATAGGACTGTTGATAGGGATGTCAGGGAAGGCCTGTCTTACCATGATGTAACAATAAAAACCTGAATACAGTGAGAGAATGAGCCTAGCAAATATCTATCTATGGGAAGTACATTTCAAGCAGTGGGAAAATTATAGAAGCCCTGGAGCTAAGAGTGTGCCTGTATGTCTGATGAAGAGTAACAAGGTCAGTGTGGCTGAAGTGGAGTAAAGAAAGAAGAGTATTAGGCGATTAAGTCAAGCCATAATGATATATCTTAAAGTTATTACATATCAAAAAATGTTAAACTGCATTATACTTTATTACATGGAAGTACCATAATTTAACCTATGTCCTGAAGATGGAGATATATTTTACAATTTTGTGCTATTAAAAATAGTACAGCCCATTCCAGCAGCTGTAGCTTAAAAAAAAAGGTACAGAATATACTTATGTATACTTCTATACTTTGTGCATATATGCAGGAATATCTATAGGTTAAATCTGTAGGATTTGAAATTAACTTGTCCTCTAAAGAGACTCTACTAATTTTTACTTCCATTCATAATAAAGAGCTCCTATTTCTTTCACATGCTTGCCAGTGAAGTATATTATCGAAATTTTGCTCCATGGTAGTAAGGTTTGAAAAATAATCTGATTTTAGTTTTAATGTTCTTTTTTCTTAATATGAACAAAGAGGAGCATCTTTGAATAAGTTTAAAAGCCACTTGGGCCTTGCAACTGGTTAAAGCATCAAAAATTAATTAGTCTGGAATGACACTCAAAAAAAGAGTGTGTATGTTGAGGGGATGGAGTTAAAGCTCTTCACCAAAAAATTTAAACCAATAATTATAGATGAAATGAAGGAATTTAAAAAAATATCCATTTTGCAACCTTAATAGATTTAAGCAAAGATCATCAGTTGATACTAAAACCATTAGGTGAAAGATTACCTTGGAATAGGATATTCACTTGTTGCCAAGGATCGTGTCACAGATTATTTACAATTGCAAAGGGCAAATATACCTTTACAATGGAGGAAACTGGAGGTCATCACCGAGTCAAGCCTATATACCTAACTTCCAATTTATAGTACATATAGGAGATAGAAGAACAAATTGAATGACTCCATGAGGAAGTAATTACACAAACCAGAATGTAGTATATCTTAGGAGACAACTGGCCTAGCCTCTTCAAAAAGACACTATCATCTTAAAAAAGATTGAGGTAGAGGAGTCTGTTTTAAAGAGATAATAACTGAATGCGGTACATGGATCCTGTTGGAACCTTGGTTTGAAAAAGGGTTATAAAAATCATTTTGGGGATAATTTGGTACCTTTGAATATGGACTGGATATTAGATGATATTATGGAATTTTTGTTAATTTTCTTAGGTGTGATAATGGTATTGGTTATATAGGAGGATGACCTTAACTGGAAATGAATCCTGAAATATTTAGGGATGAAGAGTCGTGGTATTAGCAGCTTACTTTCAGATACTTCAGCAAAAACACACACACAAAAAAATATGGCAAAATATTAACAATTGTCAAATTTAGGCAGAGGTATGTATATGTACATTGTAATGGTCTTTTTAGCTTTTCTGTGTTTGAAAATTTTCTTAATGAAAAATTAGGCAGAAAGTTTTGTTTTTGTTTTTTGTTGTTTTTTAAAGATGATTTATACTGCCAGCAATATGGTGAACCTGATATTCTGGAGCTATTAGATATTCTTGCTACCTTTTTGTTGCACTGCTGGGTTTACAGAGTCTCTAAAGGAAAGAGACTCTCTACCCTACTTCTTTGGCTAAAATAAAGAAACAAAACTATGAGCTGAAAATGGAGTGATGAGCAGTAAACACATTGGAAAAGTGGGATGACCCTAAAAGCAAATTGCTGATAATTATTAATATCTCTGGGATACAGACTTAACACCTGGGCAAGCTTCAAGGTTGGAGGACTGAATTAATCCAGAAATTCTGCAGATTAAAATCAACCAAATATGAGCTCACAAAGATTATTCAGTAAACAAGAGAACAAACTATGTAAGTGAGTTAGCAAAAAGAAAAGAGATTTAGATCCCTAACAGGGTTTAATTCTTAATATTGGGATATAATTTTTCAGACTATAAAATAACTATGTTTGAAATGTTTAAAGAGAAAAATGATAAGCTCATAAAGATGATCAATAAAAAGAACCAAATAGAACTTTTAGAAATAAAATATAATTGCTAAAAGAGGCCGGGTATGGCGGCCCATGCCTGTAATCCTAGCGCTCTGGGAAGCTGAGACAGGAGGATCACTTGAGCTCAGGAGTTCAAGACAAGCCTGAGCAAGAGTGAGACCCTGTCCCTTTTTTAAAAATTAAAAAAATAAAAAATATATATATAATTGCTAAAAGAAAAAAACCCTCAATGCATAGATTAAGCAACACATGAGATATAACTGAAGAGAGAATCAGTGACTTGGAAGAGAGATTTGAAGAAATTGCCCAGGATAAGGAGATGGAAAATACAAAGGAGAGGTTAAGATGTATATAGAATAGGACAAGAGGGTCTCATATGTCTAATTGCAATTTCAGAAGGAGAGAATGAACGATAGGCAATATTTCGAGAGTAACAGATAATTGATGGAAAATATGAGTCTATAGAGAAAGAAGCACATAGTATAAATAGAATATATAAGTAGAAACTCATACCTAAACACATTACAGTGACACTGCAGAATGGAAAGACAAAGAAAAAGGCTTAAAAGCTGCAAAGAAAAAAAAATAGATCAACTGCAAGAGAATGACAGTTATGCTGAAAACAGTGTTCTCAATACCAACAACGGAAAACAGGATAATGGAATAATATCTACAAAGTGCTAGGGGAAATAACTGTCATTATAGAATTGTGTACTGACCAAACTTTCAAGATTGAGAGTAACACAAAGACAAAAACTTGAAAGAATTTGCTACTAATTGACCTTCATGAAGGAACTTCTAAAGAATATGTCAGGAAAAAAAAAAAATTATTCCAGGATTAAAGTCTGAGATACAAGGAAGAATAAATGATCAAAGAAATGTGTAAATGTTTAGGTAAATCTATATAAATATTATCTGAATAAATAAAAATCTATCATTTTGGAATTAAAGGGCAGAATTAAAATATGAATCATTCATAATATGTAATTCAGGAGCAGTTTGGTAAGAGTATTAGAGTTATAAAGTCCTTGTTCAGGGTAGAGTAGGGAGCTGGTGGTGGTATAGTATTAACATTAGACTTTAAAAATATAAAGGAAAAAGACAATCCAATTAAAAAATGGGCAAGGGATTTGAATTGACATTTTTCTAAAGAAAATACACAAATGGCCAGTAAGCACATGCTCAACAACACTAGCCATCAGGAAAATGCAAATGAAAATCACAATGAGATACCACTTCACACTCACCCACTAGGATGGCTATAGTCCATCAAAAAGATGAACAAATGTTGGTAAGAATGTGGAGAAATTGGAATCCTCATACATTGCTAGTGGTAATGTAAAATGGTACAGCCATTTTGGAAAATAATTTGTCAGTTCTTCCAAATGTTAAACATAAAGTTATCGTGACCTAGCAATTCCACTCCTAGGTATATATTCAAGAAAATTGAAGAGTAGTTGCTCTCATCAATTTTATGTACTGTTGTCAGAATAATTTTTAGTCTAAAGTACAGTTGATTCCCTATACCCTCAAAAAGTTTTGTGACCTTCCCAGACTGACTGTTTCATATCTGTATGTCTTAATCTAACATTGGGACCAATTCTGATTTATTTTAATAAACTTTTCTGGTATAATATCTCACTATTCCCTTTTGCATATTGTTTGTAAAATCCAAGAAAGAACTATTGGAAACACAAAGAATTTTAGATTTGGCTTTGTCACTGAGCAGAGGAATAACCTGATAAAAACTGTTTTTAGAGATTAATTTGGAAATGTTGTACACTATGAGTTTAAGAGAAAACAAATGGAAACTTCATTAGTTTAAAGTCAGGACCAGGGATAAAGGACTGATAGTAAAGATAGAGAGTAACCCCAAGTTGCCCAAGCTAGAAAGTTGGGAGTCAGTTTCAACTCTTTCCTCTCTCTGATCCCCTAGAACTCTGATTTGAATCATCAGGTCCTGTTGATTATCTTGAGCTAAGCATCTCTCAGAGATAAGCATCTCTCACATCTCTTCATTTCTCTACATTTCCACTGCTGCTACCTTGGTCCAGTACACCATCATGCCTGTATTGCTGCAAGAGTTTCCTAACTTGTTTCCCTGCATCATTCCTTCACCACCTCTAGATCCATTTTCTACCCTCCTGTCATAGTGATATTAAGAAAAATTTCAGATTGATAATACCTTCTTTTCTTACATCTTTCATTGCAAGAGCCTTTTATTGCTCTTGGGATAAAATTGAACATCTTAACTTGGTTTATAAGTCCCTTTGGTTCCTGCCCACTTTTCCAATCTCATTTTATTCCATTCTCCTTTGTTCTCTATTTTCCAGCCTTATTAGACTTCATTAGTTAAAATGGTGAGAGAAAAAATCCACCAATGCAGAATTCTCTATCCAACAAAATTATCCTTCAAAAATGAAAGAGAAATAAAGACCTTTGTCAGATAAACAAAGATTGAGAGAATTTGTCACCAGTATACTTGCCTTGTAATAAATGTTAAAAGAAGTTATTTGGAAAGAAGGAAAATGATAGAGGTCAGAAACTCTAAACAAAGGAAGCGTGTTAGAGAATGAATGAATGAAGGTAAAATCTTTTAAAAAATTTAACAGCTAATGATTGTTCACAAAACCAAAATTACAGTGTATTAGTGATTATAGCTTATGGATGATGAAATGATTGACAGCAGTATTTTAAGGGATGGAAGGGAGGAATTGGTAATATTCAGTTATAAGTACCTCTTCCCGGGAAGTGGTACAGTGCTATTTGAAAAAGAGAATGTTGATTAGTTGTAAATGTGTATTGCAAACTCAAGGGCAACCACTAGAAAAGTTTTTTCCTTTTCTTAAAAGTAGTATAATTTACATATAAAGAGAAAAAATAGAATCACATAAAATGCTCAATGAGGCTGGGCACAGTGGCCTATGTCTGTAATCCAGCACTTGAGGAGGCTGAGGCAGGAGGATCACTTGAGGCCAAGATTTTGAGACCAGCCTGGGCAACATAGCAAGACCCTGTCTCTACAAAATATAAAAATAAAATTAGGCATGGCGGCAGGCACCTGTAGTCCTAGCTACTCAGGAGGCTGAGGTGAGGAGGATCTCTTGAGCCCAGGTGTTCAAGGTTACAGTGAGCTATGATTATGCCACTGCACTCCAGCCTGGGCAACAGAGTAAGACCCTGTCCCACAAAAATAAATAAATTAATTAAATGCTCTGTTAAAACCAGAGAGGTCAAGAAAGAGTGAGATACAAGAAAGAACAAGGGTGATAAATAGAAAACGGTAGTATAGTATTGTTAATTTGACTGTATCAGTGATAATTTTAAACATTAGTGGTCTAAATATACCAGTGAAAACAGACTACCTCAGTGGATAAAAGAACAATACTGAACTGTATGTTGTCTAAAAGAAATCCACCTAAAATATAAAGACACATAGATCAGACAGATTAAAAATAAAGGGATGGAGAAAGTACACCAAGCTAACATTAATCAAAAGAAAAAGAGACAGTCATGCATTGCTTAATGACAGGGATACATTCTGAGAAATACATCATTAGGTGATTTTGTCATTGTGGAAACATAGAGTGTATTTACACAAACTAGATGGTATAGCCTATACACCTAGGCTATATGGTATAGTCTGCTGCTCCTAGTCTGTAAATCTGTACTGCCTGTTACTTTACTGAATACTGTAGGCAATTGTAACACAATGGTAAGCGTTGTATATTTAAACATAGAAAAGGTACAGTAAAAATACAGCATTATAATCTTTTGGGACCACCATTGTATATGTGGTCCATTGTTGACTAAAACATCATTATGCTGCATATGACTGTATTAATTTCCAGACACAGCAGACTTCAAGGAAAATTATCAAGGATAAAGAAGGGCATTACATAAAGATAAACATGTTTAATTGTGCTGTTAATCACCTTAGGCGTTAATGTGTATGTGCCTAACAACAGAGCATCAAAATATGTGAGATTAAAACTGATAAAACTGCCAGGAGAAGTAGATGAATTTGCTATTATACTTGGAGACCTAGCACCTTTCTATCAGTAATTGACAGATCCAGCAGGCCAAAATCAGCAAGGACATAGTTGAACTGAAAAGCACCATCAATCTGGTTGTGCCATCTGTAGATTGCTTCTTCCAAGAGCAGCAGATTACACCTTCTCTCAAGCACACAAAACATTCACCAAGATAGACCACATTCTGGGTCCTCAAACATGCCTTAACAAATTTAAAGGAATACAAATCATACAAAATATGTCCGTGACTACAATGGATTTAACTAGAAATCAATAACAGAGAGAGTTGGAAAACTCCAAAATATTTAAGAGATAAAACAAACAATACACTTATCTAAATAACACATGCGTCCAAAAGAGAAATCTAATGAGAAATTTTAGAATATTTTGAATGAAATGAAAATACAACTTATCAAAATTTGTGGGATGCTACGAAATCAGTGCTTAAGGAAATTTATAGCATTGAAAGCATATATTATTAAATACAAAAGGAGATGGATCAAAAATTGATAATCTGAGCTTCCACTTTAGGAAACTAGAAAAACAAAAAGAGCAAACTAAAGCAAGCAGAAGAAAGGAAAAATAAGAATTAAAGCAGAAATCTGTAAAGTTGAAAACAAGAAATCACTAGAGAAAAATCAACAAAACCAAAAGCTGGTTCTTTGAAAATATCAGTAAAACTGATAAACCTCTAGCTAGGTTCAATAAGAAAGAGAGAAAAGACATTACTAATTTCAGAAATGAAAGAGAAGCCATTACAACTGATCCTTTTATTTACTCATTGAAAGGATAAAGGAACTTAATTTGATAACCTAGATGAAATGGACCAATTACTTGAAAGATATAATCTACCAAGATTCACACAATGAGAAATAAATAATCTGAAAAGACATATCTATTAATGAAATTGAATCAATAACTAGGAACCTTACAAATTAGAAAGCACCAGGCCTAGCTGGGCTCACTGAATTCTTTCAAACATTTAAGGAAGAAGTTATCGTCTCAGAAAATGGACGCAAAGGAAATATGTCTTAATCTGTGACGTCAGTGTTACCCTAATGCAATTCATCCTCATCAACAGGCTAAAGAAGAAAAACCATATGATCACATCAATAGATACAGAAAAAGCATTTGTCAAAGCACCCATTTAGCATAAAAATTCTCAGCAAAGTAAGAAAAGGGGGGAATCTTTCTCAACTTGATAAATCTATGTAAATAAAAAAAAACCCTACCTCTGGCATCAGACTTAGTGGTAAGAAACTAGATTTTTTTTTTTTTGCTAAGACCTGCAACAAGGAAAGGATGTCTTACTGTTTCTATGAGACAAGAAACTAAAAGGTATACAGACCGGGAAGGAATAAATAAAGCTATCTTTATAGATGACATGATTATTTGTGTAGAAAATCTGAAAGAAACAACCTCCTGGAACTAATAAGCAACTATAGCAAGGTGGTTGCAGGATATCAAATTAACATACAAAAGTGAGTTGCTTCCTATATACCAGCAGTCAACAATTGGAATTTGAAATCAAAACGCAATACCATTTGCACTAGCAACAAAAATCTCACAACAATTAGTTATAAATCTAACAAAATATTTACAAGATATATGAGGAAAACTGTAAATCTTTGATGAAAGAAATCAAAGAAGTTCTAAGTAAATGGAGAGATGGTTCACGTGCATGGATAGACAAACTCAATATTGGCAAGATGTCAGTTCTTACCAACTTAATCTACAGATTCAACATATTCCTAATTGATTGTGTTCTTAAGTTATTTTGTGGATATTGACAAACTGATCCCAAAGTTTATATGGAAAGGCAAAAGACCAAGAATAGTCAACAAAATACTGAAGGAAAACAAGGAATTCAGAGTGATAGAACCTGACTTCAAAACTTACTCTAATACTACAGTAATCAAGAAAATGTGGTATAGGTGAGAAAATAGACACATAGATCAATGTTACAAACTAGAGATTCTAGAAATAGACTCACACAACTAGAGTCCACTGATTTTTGACAAAGAAGCAAAGGCAATTCAATAGAGAAAGGATGGTCTTTTCAACAAATGATACTGCAACAATTAAACACACACACACACATATGCAAAAGCACAGGTCTATACCTTTCACAAAAATTAACTCAAAATGGATTGTAGACCTTAACTTAAAGTATAAAAGTATAAAACACCTTGAAGACAACATAGGAGAAAGTCTAGGACACTTTGGGTTTGGCAATGAGTTTTAAGATACAACACCAAAAATATCCATGAAAGAAAAAATTGCAAAGTTAGACATTATTAAAATTAAAAAATTTGTGCTCTGTCAGAGACATTTTTAAAAGAATGAAATGACAAGCCACAGACTGGGAGAAAATCTTTGCAAAACATGTATCTGTTAAAGGACTGGTTCTACAATATACAAAGAATTCTTAAAATTCAGGAAGAAAACAGTGATTGAAAAATGGGCAAAAGGCCGGGCACGATGGCTCACACCTGTAATCCTAGCACTCTGGGAGGCCGAGGCGGGTGGATCATTTGAGCTCAGGAGTTTGAGACCAGCCTGAGCAAGAGCGAGACCCTGTCTCTACTAAAAATAGAAAGAAATTAGCTGGACAACTAAAAATACATAGAAAAGATTAGCTGGGCATGGTGGCGCATGCCTGTAGTCCTAGCTACTTGGGAGGCTGAGCCAGGAGGATCGCTTGAGCCCAGGTGTTTGAAGTTGCTGTGAGCTAGGCTAACACCACAGCACTCTAGCCCAGGCAACAGAGTGAGACTCTGTCTCAAAAAAAGAAAAATGGGCAAAAGATGTGAACAAACACCTCACCAAAGAAGATATACAAATAAGCACATGAAAAAAATGCTCAACATCATATGTCATTATAGAATTGCAAATTAAAATGAGATTCGGCTACATACCAACAAGGATGGCTAAAATCCAAAACACTGACAACACCAAATGCTAGTGAGGATGTACAGCAACAAGAACTCTCTCATTGGTAGTGGAAATGCAAAATGGTACAGTCACTTTGAAAGACAGGAAGTTTCTTTCAAAACTAAACATACTCTTACTGTACGATCCAACCATAGTACTCCTAAGTATTTACCTATTTGAGTTGAAAGCATGTCCACACAAACATCTGCTCATAAACATTTGTAGCTGCTTTATTCATAATTGCCCAAGATGTCCTTCAGTAGGTGAATGTACAAATTGTGGTACATCCGCACAATGGAATTTTCAGTGATAAAAATAAATGTGCTATCAGGCCATGGAAAAACATGAATTCTGAATGCAAATTGCTGAGTAAAAGAAGCTAATCTCTTCGAAATTACATACTTTGTGATTTCAACTCTATGACATTATGAAAAAGATAAAGCTACTGGTTGCCAGGGGACAAGGGATAGGGGATTGAGACGAGAAGGAGGGAAGAATAGGTGGAGCACAGAGCATATTTAGAGACATGAAACCATTCTGTATTTTACTGTAATGGTGTATATGTGTTATTGTACATTTGTCAAAACCCATAGAATGTTCTACATAGTGATCCCTAATGTGAGCTATGAACTTTAGTTAACAGTACTGTATCAGTGTTTATCCATTAATTGTAGCAAATGTAACCCTCTAACAAATGTTAATAAGGGAAACTGGTGGGCGGGGGAAGAGGATACATGGATACCCTTTGTATTTACCACTTATTTTATTTTCTGTAAAACTAAGAGTGGTTTTTAAAATGTGTATTCTTGGCCAGGTGTGGTGGCTCACAACTGTTTTCCTAGCACTCCGGGAGGCCAAGGTGGGAGGACTGCTTGAGGTTAGGAGTTCAAGACCAGCCTGAGAAGAGTGAAACCCCCCACCCCGTCTCTACTAAAAATAGAAAAATTAGCCAGACATGGTGGCACGAGCCTGTAGTTCCAACTACTCGAGAGGGTGAGGCAGAAGGATCGCTTGAACCCAGGAGTTTGAGGTTGCAGAGAGCTACGATGATACCACTGTACTCTACCCAGGGTAACAGAGCGAGGACTCTGTCTCAAAAAAAAAAAAAAAAAAATTTAAAAGTAAGATTTAAAAAAAGTGTGGATTCTTTTAAAATATATATTTTGGGAGAACAGAAAATAGTTTAGATGTTCTCCACTTCTTATTTTATGACTTGATTGGCTAAATCAGTAAATCATACTGATAATATTTCTGACTCTAATTTACGTTTCTCTTTTTTTTTTTTTTTGAGATGGGGGTCTTGCTATGTTGCCCAGGCTGGTCTCATCCAGCCTCAGCTTTCTGATTAGCTGGGATTTCAGATGTGTGCTCCTGCACCTGGCTTACATTTCTCTTTTGTGTAGTAGTCTCTTTAATAACAATTCTGATTCTTCTCTTTTTAAACTATAATATTCTTTCCCATAACTTGAATTGTCTGATAGAGTGATAGAATGTGTACCTTTCTGAGACTAACTTAAACAGCTTTGTTTATACTGGTGGTCTAAACTGATACAAGTAAGCACATACCCTTATAAGTCGTGAGAACACTAGTATAGTCTGTGGTGAAATTTGCAAAGTAGTATTTTTGTCAGATATTCAAAGACTTATTGTGCTGATTATTTTCTAGAATTTTGGATAGAAATTCTAAGAGAATTTCCTCATTTTTTTTCACTTAATGAAGATAAAGGCAACTTGCCTGTATTTTAAAAATATTAAACATGGCCGGGCATGGTAGCTAACGCCTGTAATCCTAGCACTCTGGGAGGCTAAGGCGGGAGGATCACTTGGGCTCAGGAGTTTGAGACCAGCTTGAGCAAGAGTGAGACCCCATCTCTACTAAAAATAGAAAAAATTAGCTGGGTGTGGTGGTGCACACCTGTACTCCCAGCTACTTGGGAGGCTGAGACAGGAGGATTGCGTGAGCCCTGGAGTTTGAGGCTTCTATGAGCTAGCCTGATGCAAGGGCACTTTACCCAGGGCTACAGAGCAAGACTCTGTCTCAAAAAATCAAAACAAAACAAAAAATAAAGATGTTGTAATCCTTTCATCCCAGAATATTTGGGATGGCCTTTTTAAGAGAAATTTTGTTATTTAATATTTAACTTAAGTTTAAAATTTTTAATTATTTGTTTAGAGAGTGTATCTAAGGTTTTGCTTATGCCAACAAATATTTAGAGAGGTTGCAATGAATTTAGAAATTATTTTAGAATATATTCAAGAGAAGCAATGTAACTTGTTTATGATTTAGCACCTGGTATTCAACTGTTGAAGCAAATATATCACTGTTTTTTTGTTTTCACATTTTTCTCTTAGTTTATGTTTATTATAATTATGTGCCTAAATTTAGAAACTTTAAAGGGTATTTTTGCCAGTGGAGAGAAATATATACATAATGTGAATGTTACTTAATAAATAGGGAGGACTGTGTATGTTTTTGGGGTGGGGGGGAAATAATAAAATGCCAGAGTTGACTTCCTCTTGTTTATTTTGTATATATGTGTGCTTTTAGTAATCTGTCACATTTCCTGTCTACAAGTTTCTTTCTTTTTTTTTTTTCAGAGACAAGGTATCTTGCTCTGTCACCCAGGCTGGAGTGCAATGTTGCCATCACAGTTCACTGCAGCCTCAAAAACTCCTGGGCTCAAGCAGTGTTTCTGCCTCAGCCTACCAGGCATCCACCTGGCTAATTTTTTAGTTTTTTTTGTAGAGATGAGGTCTTGTTATGCTGCCCAGGTTGGTCTTGAATTTCTGGGCTCATGTGATCCTCCTGCCTCGGCCTTTCAAAGTGCTGGGATTACAGACATGAGCCACTGCACCTGACCCATTGAATTTCTTATGCTGTATGGGAACTCTGGAGTGGCGGTTATACTTTTTGATATAATCTGTAAGGTCCAAGGTGAATTTATGTGGAGTGCATTTTTCCTTTTTCCTTTTTTGAAGGGAAGGGAAAGATAGGAAGCCTTCAGAAATTGCCACACTCATAGTTTGATGTTATATTTTTCATTGCTAATAAAACATATTACAGATTTAAGATCATTGATGCATGTGGTTTAGGAATGTCTACAGTAATAAGAATGTCAGTAGTTATACAAAGATTCTCTGATGTAAGCATTTAGATTAGTAAATCCTAAAAGATTTCAATACCTAATTCATTGTGAATAATTTTCTATAGGGAAGGTTGCACAACTATGAGACACTTAATGGACTTCCAGAAATGCATAAAGAACCCACTGTTCAGTAACAAAAGGAGGAGTACATTTTTGAAGAATTCGTTCAGGATCATTATACAAATTTATACCACTACAAATATGGAAAAAGTTCCAAGGGAAATGCCTACGCTTTTCCTTCAAGTTGGTGCTGGCAAAGCAGGAATAGAAGGAGTTGTGATCTCCAATAAATTATCCCTGAGGAAGAAGTAAAAGTTTTAATTGATCTGTGGAATCTAAAACTTGTTTCAATTAAGTTTTTAAAAAAATATCCCTAAAAATCACATCTGATTGTAACTGTAGGTAATACTTTACCTTCTGTGTAAGCAGCACTTAAAGTTTTTCCTATTTGTTTGTATCTTTGCTCTAACAAGTTTTAGTGAGTGATTATCTTGAAGTTAACATAACTTTTAGCCAAATTAAATTATAAAATTGTTGGTTACTTTCACAAAGAGAGGAAGCTAGCAGGAAAATTCTAATAGAACCAGATTCTGACATTTTGTATCTGGGCTCAATTTTAAAATATATTTATCTTTAATATATGACATGGTAAGCCATATAGTGAAAACAGAGTGTTATTATCTTAGCATATTCCAACCTTCCAACGTTTTGCTGCACATAGATTTACCTAAAAAATGTTCTTAAAGAATCCTTTATTTTGCCAGCATTCATAAAAATTTTTGAAAAAATCTCTGGCTGTCTGTTTCCAGTTATAAACTATGAAATACATTCAGTTTTTGGTTAATGATTGTTTCGTTTTCTCCTCTGTATCTTCACAGTCTGATACTCGCTTTTCAAATAGTTATGCTGGACTCCTACTCAAACACATTCAGTAAAGATTTATTGAGCTTACATGTGCAAGGCACTAGAGATTCAAAGATAAGAGGATATGGTTCTTGCATTTGATAAGTTGGGGAGGCTGATGTAAAAACATACAGTTTGCTAAAAATAGATTGAAAGCTTTGCAGAAAGAAGAATTCTTGTTTGTTTTTGTTTATTGCTGTTATTGCCAGTAAGTTAAGTAAATAATTGTATGAAAGAGTCAAAAGCTGCTCAGATGAGATGGTATTTCAAATGTAAAGGAGTTTTTCAGAAATAAAAGGAGACCAAGGACATTAACAACATATAAAGACATGCTGCGATGATGAAAGAGCATACAAATTTTAGAAAATAGCATAATTCTGAATGACAGTATGGGAGGACAGTAGAAGGAAATGAAGCTTCAGTGAGTGGTATTGTAGTCAACCGTTAAACGTCTCATGTGACAAGCTAAGGAATTTAGGCATCAGGGAATCCCACGTTTTCAGTAATCAGGGAAATGCAGGATTTTGAATTCATGTTATTAATATTCATACTTTTGCCACCATAAATATTACAGTGGAGATTATGCAATATTGTTTCTTTTAGATCCTCTCTTCATACATAACAATACCTGTAACTTCATTTAATCACAAATCACTAAAAAGTTGAAAAAATATCTGGGAAATATAAACTTGATTATTTATTTCAAAGTGAACTAAAAATTTGTCCTTAGTTTTGTGAACATAGTGACTCTCTTTCTAAAAAATTATTAAGTGCAACTAAAAATGCAATTTAAAAAAAACACCAAAGTTCATCTTTAAAAACATAATCTTTTAAGGTTTTATGTTTATAATTTGAATAAGCACAAAATTATCTGTTTTTCTCAAGAACTTAATTCTTCATGCCGATTGCAAATTCTGTTTTCTATAAATGTTTCTACCTAAAAATTTCAATTATACTATTTATTTACTATAAGTAAGAAATACTAATTTCATTAGCATTCTTCTACCAGAAACAAATACTAACCATGAGACTAAATCCTTTTGATTATGAATTACATAAAAATTTCTAAGAAAGACCTATGAGTGATTTGGAAACTTTATTTGGTGAAGAGTATGAAAATAGGAATGATTTATTCTTAGAATTCAGCCTTATTAAGAAGAATGGTTCAGAATTGCCTAGAGAAATACCCGAATATGGTCCCCAAAGTTTCTTTGAACTGAGTTCTTTTCAATGTTTCATTCAATGAATTTTTCAGTTCTTGATTTTGAGAACATAATGCTAATTAAAGTGTCTGCTGTTTTTTTAATGCTATTCCATTGTAACTGCTAATAATAAAGAGCATTTTCCTGCTTTATACCGAAAAAAATTTACATTCAAAATGTGGTGTGTGTTCTCTGATTTCTTTTCTTACAGCTTGCCAGTATTTGCCGTGCTGAAATGTTTTAATTTAAAATTTCCTTCCTTTGTATCTTTTAGTTTTCTCTGTTGCTGCTTTTTCTGTGACACAAGCCTTTCATTATAGTCACTCTTCTTTTTTCCTTCCCCACTTCTTTCTTTTCCTTTTTTAAAGCCATGAGAAGCCGATCCATTGGTGAATGTGCTCTGCCATCGGCCTATATACGCAGTGCTAAAAGTGCTCCTGTTCTGATCCATACTTCCAAACCCTTCTTGCCTGATATTGTTCTCACTCCCCTTTCTGATGAGCTTTCAGGTAGTGCCACCTCTGCTAATTTCTGCACCACCCTTTTCACTTTTTAATCCTCTGCTTTCAAATTTTGCTTAATCAAATAAACTCTTTAAAGTTAATTTCTTTGGGGGAGGTGTGGGAAACTGGGAAAGTGATTGAGAAATCAACATTTTGAGTTATTTGAACTCTAATGCTATCTTTGCAGTTCATTCTGGAAGTGCTAAGTTTAGTGCTGTGCCAATGTCCAATATTTTTGGTTGTAAATGGCCAATTTTTCATATTTTTTCTTCCTCTCAGGTGTTTAAAAGTAGTAGTAATGTATACTTGTACATGTCTCACAAGAGGTAACTTGGAAAATAATCAGAGCCTTGACTTTTAATTTCCCGTTGTTTTGACTAACAATATGGTAAATCTTGTATAATTTATTCTCCATCATCCATAGTAATGGAACTAAGGACAGTCAGTAATTGGGAAAAGTGTGTAATCTAAAAGCTGCATTGGAATAAATGTTTGTATTTATATAGATGTAATAATATGTAGAATTCTAAGGATTCACTTGTTTTTAAACCATTCTTTGAAGCCCCAACTTCCAAGGAGCTTCAAAACCTCCTCAGCTTTCTGATTCTGCATCAGGTCCTTCATCCCCCGTACTAGAATGGTCTGCTCTTTTATTAAGGCTTAGTTAACATATAATAAAATGCATAGATCCATAGATTCATTCAGTTCAATGACTTTTGACACTTGTACACACTGCTGCAAACCATAACCCCGAACAAAATATAAAATGTTTCCATTAGCTCAAAAATTTCCTAGTAACACTTTTGAATCAGTAACCCTACTCCCCCTCTTCACACACATAACCACATTTTAATTTCCATCACCATAGATCAGTCTTGTTTTTTAAAAATTATTTTGTATAAATAAAATCATGCAATGTCTTGTCTCTTAGACACAAATGCGTGTTGAGTACAGTTACTGTAGAAAACGTGCTAGGTCAAAGAAATTTACTTGTACATTCTTAGGTACTTTCCTATCACTTTTCTTAAAGAGTGTTTCCTTGACATTGGCACTTTTGGTGAGGCTGCTGTTTTGTTGTTTTCCTAAGCCTATTTCCATACCCTTCAGTTTCTAATGGATTGTAGGCTTATATGAAGGAAGGTGCATTTTTATTAATAATATTTTAGGTGAAGTCCCTTGTACCATCCATAATCCCTTTGATCAGAGATTTCTTCCAAACCAAGGGAAAACATAATTGAGATTACATATATGTAGATACAGACACATATCTATATATGTCTTGTGTTTGTTATTCTTTGGAAATATAGCTAATGAAAAAAGTGTTTGCCTTTCTCAAAATGAAAAAATAAAACATGTAATTATTGGATGTGGTATGTTTGTGTTTTCTGGTTCAGGATACCTTGACTAGGAAACATTTACTTCAGGAATATTCTTTATGCTGTTTTTGAGAGATATTCAAATATTGCTTTGAAACCATGATACAATTAATATAAATAAATTAGAAATAGTTAATAATAAAGTTGGTAGTTGATTTTGCAGTTTAATTGATGACAATAATAAAATAGAAAATGTGGCCTGTCTAAACCTGAATACTCAATAATAGTTGATATATTTTAGTTGAATAGTTGAATATATTTTATACCAGTAAAATTAAGCAACCTGAATATTTTAAGCTATCAGTGTAAAAAAACTAGTAAGATTAGAAAATATATAGATGGAATAAGATACATTTTTAATAGATGGGAGAAAAATGACACTTTTTTTTTTTTTTTTACATAAAATGCTTATCTACCAATAAAGTATTAGGCTATTATGTCTCTTCAGTGCGCCATTTAGGCACCGTATCTTCTTATGTAAATAGCACAGATTTTGGTTGCTTACATCCAACGATAATTTAGTTACTTAAATTGGCAAACAAAACAATGTTTCTGTTCTTATAACTAAGTTAGATACAGCTAAAAGAAACTCCCAATTTGTTGTAAACTTCTCTTAGATACATTTTGTACTCCAAGCTTTAAAAAAAAAGGATATGTGCTTTTAAAGCATTTAATGCAAACCATTTTTGACATGTTTAGAAAAAATAAAATGAGTTTTGGCCATTAATTCTTGCTTTGCTATAAATACATAATTCAGAAAGGTAACCTTTTTAAATGATTTTATGATTTAAACATTTATAAAGAATGTTTAAAGGATTTTCCTTTTTTCTGTTTGAGATAAAATGCCCTTTATGATAAATTTAAAGATTTAGATAATGTTGAGACACCAGTCAGTAAAACAATACAAACTTTGATCTAACAATCAAAATAATAAATATTCGTTTTAGAAAATATGTATTATATGTAAAACTATATGAAAAAATATACATAATTCTCCAAAACCAGAGCTAACTTATTGATACCTTAAAATGTTTTGCTGCCAGTTTTTTATGCATATGTACATTTAAAATATAAAAGAATAGAGTTATTTTGAATTAATAATCATTTTTCTCTTAGGACTTAAAAAGGGCATGGAGCAATATAATTTTAAAACAGTGAAACCCCTCGTTTCCTGAGAACTGACTTCTGAAGTCAGCATTTTCCAAGCTGATATATAAATTTAGAATACTTTCCAGGAAATGTAAATAGATGTATAGAGGAAAAGAGTAAAGATTGATAGTGCACATCAACATATAAAAGGCCCCTGGAAATCCTGTTTAAAAAACTCAGAACTGTTTATAATCTAATATTTCATAAACTTTTATGCATAGAGCACCTTTCCAGGTACACATATTAATAATCCTGTAGCATTAAAGTTCCAGAGACAACAAATTTGGAAAACATTGAACTAACATTGTAATTTCAAAAATAAGTACTATACTAACCTCATAATTTCAAAAATAAGTACTATGAAAATTGAGCACGATTATACTTATGCAAGTTTACATTGTAAATATCTGAATTATTGGATTGGAATTACTCCTCTGATCCTTGGAGGCAAATTGAAAGCCTGGAGTTTGCTTCTTCTAAAGTGTTAGGTATATAGAGAGAGGAAGAAAAGAGGAAAAGGACTCATATGAATAGAGATTTGTAAAAATAGTGATAAATCAAAAAACAAAAATCACCAAATCTTAGATCCTCAACCAAATTATTTAATTGCTTTTGTTTCTTCAAAGGTTTAGGTAAATTTTACCTTAGAATAGTTTGATGTTCAGAGGGAATTAATAAGGAAAGTAAACTAATGAAGCAGGAAAGTAAATGGTTTTTATGGTTTTATGTCTCCCCCTCATGTGAGCAGGTGTAAATGAACTCATAATAAAATATTTCTTGAATGTATCTCCAAGATCAGGAGTTCTATAACTGCTTCACACACGCACACACACACACACAAAAACCCAGTGGAACTACTCATAGATAATCACTCTAGCTTATGGTTAGAAGTAGAATTTATCAGCAAAATATTTACTTGATACTCTTGAATAATTTGGGAGATAAAAGGAAAGTCCTTTTAGTTCCTTTTTTAAAAAACATACTAAAAATCTTTAAGAATGGGGGACCATCAGTTTTCAAAGTAGTGCATTTATATCCAGCTCTTTTCTCTGCTCTAGTATTCTTGGTTGGATATCTATGATACTACCTACATTGTTGTGAATGTGATGCTGTGTAATACAGCTTTCTATACAGCTATAGACTAAAGTAGTTGAGTATCCTTGGAGAGTTTTTCTTAAGCTCTGGGGACCAGTTTGAGGACATTAGCACCATGTCAGTGACACCGATTTCTTAACGTCAGACTCATGTATAACAGTTGAAAAAATGTATATCACATTTGATACAATATGCTGGGTGTTGCACAAACATCTGACATCATTTTTTACAGCTCTATTAATTCTTATGTCTGGGCAAGCACACTCTTCCTGGCCTCTCTCCCCTCTGCCTTTGAGAAGTACTGCACTAGACTGTACTTTTTACACATTTGGTAATCCATCCTAGTAGTCATTATTTTCCTGATAAATGAATTAGAAGCCAGAAACCTCAATAGTCATTCTTAAGCAAATTAACTTTTACTGCCAAGAATTATACCTTAATGAAAGAAGGGATATAAAAGTGCATAAGTGTAGTAGGCAACTTTGTGTATGCTTCTGCAACTATTTCTTATTATTTTCTAATTGAATACTGTAGGTTTCTCACCCTGAAATTAAGCTTACAGACCCACTTTTTCCAACCAGTTCTCAAAACTGGTGATTTGTCATTTTTGTTGCTGTTAAACTCTATCTAGACTATAGTATGTAGGCTGCTAGTGTTTTGGGGCTGATCTCTTTTATTAACAATGCTTTATTATTTGAACTGAACGTTATAGAGCAAAATATTTTGGTCTTTGTACTTCTGTTTTCTGACCATCAGGAGAAAGAAAATAATATCTGTCATGACCCTATCCTATTCCTAAATTCTGCCCAATTAGGAGGAGAATTTTCCATGTCTAATCAAACAAGTAGGCCCTTCTTTATATAATCAAGGAATGATTTTCTTCCTGTCATTAATATGCAATAGGATATTAATCTTTTACAGCTTTTTCACCTGTAATCTGCTTATTATACCATAATTCCAAACTAGATTTTTTTGCTGAAATAGTTTATGTTAATTTTTTAAAAGAACATCTCAAGAATTTGAAACTAACTTAAACACTTAAGTATTACATGTTTATAAACAAATAAAACACTATAATTTTCTTAACATAAAAAATATATTGGTCACTTGTCTATGTTCAGAGTTTAAAAGAAAACGTTATTAGAAGATAGTTTCATGGGCTAAATTTTATTCGTTTAAAATGAAATTTATTTGAACTTGGTTTTTTTATTTTAAGACTTTTCATATGATTTCAGTAATGTAGATACTGCTTTAAATTGCCTACAAATTGAACATCTAGTCTTAAAAGGAGATCGTTTTTACTAGCCTCTATTAATAAGAAGATTTCAAGCATAGATGCTCTGTAGTTCTTACTTACCTTTTAGGTACATTGCCATTGTTGCTCAATTAGGCAAAAATTTAGGTTATTAGCAGAAAAAACTAGAGTTTCAAAATGGCATCAATTTCTATGTAAACTAGTATAAAATGATTTTTTAAATTCAGGAACCATAAAAATATTATAGCTAACATTTGTGCTTGACCAAGAAAAGAATTTAATTTTGGTAAAAGGGATTTTGGCACTTGATTCTGTAAATCATTTCAGAAATCATTAAAATTCTCTAGTGATATGTTAGTATTCTAACTGAAGAGGTTTTTTTCCTAAGGAACTAACTTGATTTTTACCCATTAGCAGCTACTAATATTTTATGTAAAAGAGATGCTTTCTTTCTACCAGTATATATTAAGCCCATACTATGTAACAAGTACTCTTTAAAGCAATGGGGATATTATGATAAACACAACAAAAATTCTTGAGAAACTTCAATTCTAGTGGGAAGGAGTATTTTTTTTCTTACATTTTACAAGCTAATAATATACTTTAATATACAGCTTACCTTTCAAACTAGCAAAGGAAACTTTCCTTTGAAACAGAATATTCAGGAAAAAACCAATTCTTTAATCTAGAAATAATTTGTACTTGTTAATGCTAAACATTATTAAGGAAACTCAAAGATAAAATGATATTTCTGTAACTTCGTAGGCTCTACAGGAAGCATTTTCTCAGTGTTTAAGAGTGGGGTTTTCTTAAATTTGTTAAAAACCTTTTTATTGTTTTATTAAATGGTTTCTAATACTTTAGATTAAAATCTAATTTAAAGACTTCTGTTTCTCAGGTTTAAACATAAGCAGCATAATTGGATTGTTTTGAAAGGCATTTTTATTTAAACCTGATGCCACCATTATTTTTAGCAATCTAGTGCAAAGCTTTTCAGTTGTTTTCCTTTGTATATAATTTACTAATATTTGTTTTGGTTAGGTTTTAATTTTAAGATTCTTATCTTTATAGAGATAAATAAATGCTTTATAGAGATAAATGCTGCTTTATAATTTCTTAATATAATATATAATTATAATATATAATAATTATTATTTTTACCAAATTTTTATTTTAAAAAGGTAATGGACTATTTCATAAATATAAAACATATATTATTCAAGAGATTAAGGGTATGGAGTAATTTCTGTCTATTTCAAATCACAGCTCCTCACTTTGTAGCTGTGCAATTTCAGGCAAATCACTTAAACAGTTACTTCATCTATAAAATAAGGGATAATAACACCTACTTCTTGGGTTTGTTGTAAGGATTAAATAAGTTACATGTAAGGTGCTTAGAACAATACGTGGCATGTAGAAAAATTATGTATGTTTAGCTATTATTTACTCTTTTTCTCCTCAAGAAAGTTCAGGTATACGGTATTTGCTTAACAAATGTAAGGCTTGTTAGAGTCAATCATGCTTGATTCAAGTGCTGATATTGGTTTCCTGTCAGCAATTTTATACAATTAGTATTGTTATATGCCCATAAAAGAGCTATATTTAATGCTTAAGGCTTTTAAAACAATTGTTTAAATTCTCCAGTACTATATTATTGGTAGAAAAATATCTAGTTACATTTTTTAAAAGCTCTTGCTTGCCGTCTTAAACCTGCATGAAAGTTTTAGGTATTCATATGTGGCAATAAAATTTTAGGAGAAAAACACTTAGACTGAAAGAATGGTTAAGTTTTCTAATAGTAAAGTGAGGGCTGGGTTTGAGAAGAAACTCCTAAACACGGAACTTCACAGTAATTTTGCCTGGCTTCTTTAGAATAGAAAAATTATGAAATATAAATAAAGGAAGCTAAAAATTAATATTGTAGTTTTTCTGAAGTTCATATATTTGCTAGACTTATAACATTAGATTTTAATGTTTGAAATCTTGATTTTGAACTTTGGTAAAATAAAATCCCAACTATAAAATTCTTGAGAATTTTCAGAGAAAAGTTATATAATCCTTATCCTTTGTTGCATCCTTTAGAATATTGTATGGAAAGCAACTTGGAGAGCATGTTGAATATAATTGTCTTCAAGGCAGAGGTTTCTATGATCTCTGATAATATGAGATATATAAAAAACCAAAATAATTCCATTCATCAAGATGCATAAATAGGCATTAGTTATCTGCTGCAGTAACAGATACTTAATGAGTATAAATGCAGAGTTATAAGGAAATGTTTTGCTTTTTGGGGGTGGGGATTGAGACAGAGTCTTGCTCTGTTGCCCCAGGTAGAGTGCAATGGTGAGATCACAGCTCACTGCAACCTCAAACTCCTGGGCTCAAGTGATCCTCCTGCCTCAGCTGCCCCAATAACTGGGACTGCAGACGTGCACCACCACACCCATCTAATTTTTTCTATTTTTGGTAGAGACAGGGTCTCGCTCTTGTTCAGGCTGGTCTCGAACTACTGACCGCAAGCGATCCTCCCACCTCAGCCTCCCAGAGTGCTAGAATTACAGGCATGAGCCACAGTGCTTGGCCTATGTTTTGCTTTTCATTTAGAAACATTTCTAAGTGGAGTGCATGAGGAAGAAAGCCGATGTCATTTTTTAAAGTTTTATATTCCCCTCAGTTTTATGGGGGAAAAAATTATATTGTTTCAACTTCAGGAGATACTATATATGACCTATATATAGCCTAAAGTATATCTTCAGGAATATAATAGAATCTTGGCATAATACAAACCTCTGTTGATCTGAATCTAAAGTAGATCCTTTTGGACTTCATACAAATAGGATTATATTAATGAAATAACAGAAGGATCAGCTTTCTTTTATCCACAGCATGGATCTTGAAAATACTTTGAATGTCTGTCTTCATTTTATCAATGAGAGAAACTGGTCTCAGAGTCTAGAGTAAGAAAATTTAAGTTCTAGACCTAGCACCATCAATAGATTATTTTGTGATCTTGAACAAGTCACTGCTTTACTCTGGATCTAAATTTTCTCATTTTGATTGTTATACTTTTGTTGCATTTAACTTTTGGGTTACAGGCCTTATAAATAGCAATAGCTGACTTTTTGATTTTTTTAATCCTTTTTCATTTTATTTTACTGGCTTCTGAAAGCAAATTTTTTGTTATTTCTGGGTAACTTAAAGACCATGTTGGATTTGTAGACATTATATTTTACTTCTAAAATTTCTGTTTGAGAATTTGTATATATCTGAACAGTTAAATGATATTTCATCTTATGATTTTCAATTTCATAAATATTTTTGAGGATTTACCAAATACTTAACACTTAAGGCAATGGGAATAATACAATGGTATGGAACTCTAAACCTGTTTCTCAAACTTTATTTTCTCTCTCTCTCTCTCTCTCTTTTTTCCATTGGACACTGCTTGATAATGTTGCTCAAACTTTATGATTCTAAATTTGAAAAAGTAACTTCTCTGGGCCTCAATTTTCTCTTCTGTAAGAGAGTTAGATAATCTCTAATGTCCATTTAAACTCTAAAATTTGTGATTCTTAAAAAGAAACCTAACAAGCCATAGATACAGTTTTTAGAGTTTGATAGTTATTAATGGAAAGGGCCTATTATAGGCAGGTAAGGTTTCTTCTTCCTTGCAGACTCAAATGGTGTTTTTATCAGAAACGAAAAAATATAATTAATTTTTTAGTAACATATTGACTTTATTTGATGGCAATTAATCGATTTTAATACTATAATAAAATAAAATAAAACACCTCAGTAGAATAGTTTTCTGACAAAGAGAACTTTAGGAAGAAGGTAGTGATTTCCACTAATGTGTGATCTAACAGATAAGCAAAATTTGAAGAAAAGATGAAGCAGGAGAATTTATGAGACCCTGTAAGAGTCTACAGAGAGATGGTTAGATTAGCTTTATGTGTTAAGATCAATTTTTTCCACTTGGAACTTAAGTATGAAAAATTGAATAACAAGTTTGAATTGATTTATTGGCACAGCTCTATCTTTAACTGCACTTCCAAATGTTTCATCACCTTGCTGTCTGTTTCTATGCATGTTAACATTTTTAAACGTATTTGGTAGTTTTCTAATTCATTGACACTACATGCTTTATTGGCTTGTGCCCATCATTTTTTTAAAAACAAATTTGCATTTTTAATTGATTTTTTTATTGAGCTTATAAAAATATCTAAGAATTTTTATTATAAAGCATATGCTTTGAAGTATGAAATTAATACCTATTTTTTATATTCATGTAGTTCCTACTCTATATAATTTTTCTCTTTTGCAGATATTGATGATGCTCAAATACTTCCCCGCTCAACTAGAGTCAGACATTTTTCACAAAGTGAAGACACTGGAAATGAAGTTTTTGGTGCTTTGAGTGAGGAGCAGCCATTGCCTCGAAGTAGCAGCACTTCTGACATCTTGGAACCATTCACTGTTGAACGAGCCAAAGGTGCAGTTCCTGTCATTGACAGTTCATCCCGTCATGCACCAAGCTTGCAGAGTTCCACAGAGGCTTCTTCAATAACTAGATCCACTGAAAGCCACATCAGTGATACTCATAGTAGAGAGTCTTCTCTGGAAGTTGGTGATAGCATATATGACCATCTTTGTCATTTAATAGGTCCAGTAGAACTTGCAGATTCAGCTTTTGAACAAATCCAGTACATTGACCTTGAAGGAGATGACGATCTTCTTTCTTCTCTGAAAGAATATTTTAAAGAAAACCAGGAAAATAATAGTAAAAATGAAATAAGTAAAGATTCAGCTTCTCAGGAAGTGATTATGGCAGTAAATAGGGATGAAAGATTATCCTTAGATAAACTAGAATACATAGATCAGGAAATTAAATCAGAAAATAGGACCTCTTTTGTTGGGACTCTTGAAAACATACAGTGTCAAAAAGAACCAAACTCAGCTGTCTTCATGAGTAATATTGCACCTAACCAGTCAGACAATCTTATTAGAACACAAACTTCTGAAAAATCTAAGCAACTAAACAATGTCAAACAGTCATCGGAGCCTAGTTCAGATAGCTCTTGTGATAAAGAAAAAAGGAAAAATCTGCATAGACAAACAGCTACAGAATTAGATGCTTGTGTAGATATAACACTAGTTGAAAAGCTTAAGGGTGTGCAAATGAATGAAAAAATCACTGTTCCACATGTTATGCGTGCCAAGAAAACAACATTAAAAGCACCTGTTAACCGCAGAATGCCTCATGTTATAAACACTAGCAAACTTTCTCCAACTAAAAGGAGCTTGTCTGAAACAGTAACTCATAGAGCTAAAATCATGAAAATTGCTACTAAAAAACGAAATAGTGTTCATGTTACTTTTAGACCATCCACTGAGTCAGTTCAGTTTTATAATCCTCTGGAAAACAAAGAGGCTCCATGGAAGATGAGACTGCGGAAACTCAGTGGCTTTAGTGGTAGTAGCAACAGTAGCACCAGCAACACCCACACCAGCTCAGATAGTAGTACAGAGCTAGTAAAACCTGGTGTGTATAGGCCTCTAGATACAATTAGTACAGCATCAGTAAGTAAAACAATGAAGGAATCCACTGAGATTCCCACCACCGTATTACAAAAAGAAGGAATTGCAAGTAATCAGTTAGGTAGTCGTAGTACTCTTAGGTCATCAAGTCATGAGGCAGGACTACAGCAGGGCTCCCTGGGTGGCGTTTATAAAACTGTTGTACATGCTCTTTCGAAGCCGAAGGCAAATGTTTCCCCACAGAGGCAGAACAGAATGCCACCAGAGGCTCCACTGAGGGATCTGTACAGTCATGTAATGGGCTATTTTGGAAGGAAAGCTGCAGGTGAGCACTAACAGTGTGCAGAGCGCAAAAGGAGAAAGGCAGCACCAGTTTGGCTTAATGCAACTGAAGCAAGCTATAAGCAATCAAAAAGCTTTGGGATGGTCACTGCTTTCTCTCTGTTTGGTTATGCATGCGCCTTTTCCCAGCTGTATTTTTCCCAGCATAAAATGTTTATTTAAGTTACTAATTTCCCTTATAAAGCATTTAGTTAAACCTCTTTGCTGCTGAACAACAACATAGGAAAGAGGAAGATACAGGAAAATTTTAATGACCTTTCAAAGGCCACCAAAATCAATTATTTTTCTGAATGTGTACCACATGAGTCTAGAAATTAAGTTTACTGAGGAGTAGTTACTCTTTCTTCCCTGCCCCACTATAGTTTATCTTTAAAAGGGCACCAGCTATATTTAATTGAGTTCATTTATTTTTACTGCTAATCTATTTGGTCATATATTTTTTCTTGGTAGAAAATTACTTTGACATCTAACATAATAGAAATCAAGGTCCTACAACCAGCACCAACGTTATAGTTAACTTTCATTGAAAAGGAAATTATTTCTTAAATCTGCAGGTGGATTTAATCACTTTTCATTTAAGCCATTTCCAAACATGCCATAGACTTTTTAATTTTGCATTCATTTGTATAGAATGCAAGTTATGTCCTTGAAACACTTATCATTACTTTCTTTTTTCTGAGATTTTAGATGTGCATAAAGGTTTCATGATAACCAATCATAATTTAAATATGGAACCTCTATGAACAGATTACAGAAAGAAAGCAAGATTATAGTAACTGTTTTCTCTTATCTTGATTGAAGTTAAAATAACTTTACATATATAGAAAATTAACTTTCAGCAGTAAGGTAGGTTTTGATTTTATTTGTTTTAACATGGTTTTGTTAGCATGATTAACAGCGCTGTATAATGCATCTTGCATTGAACCATTAATGCCACCTGAGGGCAGTATTTGACAGCTTAGCAAAGCCTGGCCAGTAATATAAAGATAATGGTATTTCACAATGAAGTTCTGACCAGTGTATTTTTTTAGCCTGAAATGCTTTGTAATTCATTAGGAATATAGACAGTGCTGACTTTCTTTTCATTACAGAGAAATCAACTTTTCAATAGCATAGTAATGACATAAATAATGTTATTTTCTATAAGTTAGTTTCCCAAATTTAAAACTTTAATGTTAATGTAAATCATACTGTAATCATAAAAAAGAAAATAACTCTTTTGGTTTACTTTTTAAAGAAAAATTTTTATGAAAATAAGCCTCTTTTTTTCTTAAAATACTAAAATTAGATTTTATAGTGAATAGAAACAACATTATATAAACATCGTAGCATTTTTATTTATAAATATCCAAACCTAAATGTACTTGTGTCCCACTGAGATTTGCATAGACTCAAGGTATATATTCCCTGAAAATATTTTTTGAGGAAAAATGGAATTATAAATTATTAAGGCTCTAAATATTAATAGAAGCATAGAGGCAGGAAGAAAGATAAATATACCAGTTTCTTTATAGGCAATATTAACCTAACTTTAACTAGTGCTTATCTATAAGCTTTCTTGCTGTTTAAGGTTACACTGAAGATTGACTAACATCTGCATAGTTAAATAAAGTAAATATCAATTTACTAATTCTTAAAAGGAGAGAAATTATTCATATATGCATGTTTGGCAAATAATTGATATGGCATAGGTACTTTGTTTTGAGTTGTTTTTGTTTGTTTCAAATTTAGAAAATGCAGTTAAATTTTTCCTCACTATATGTAGTTATCTATTTATTTTTAGTCAATAAAGAGGACATGAGCCCAAAACTGCCTCCTCTTAATAGTGATATTGGCAGCAGCAGTGCTAATGTTCCTGATCTGATGGATGAGTTTATAGCAGAACGACTTCGAAGTGGTAATGCCTCAGTAAGTTTTATTTTATTTATTTGGTTTTATAAGGGAGGGTAGAGAAACTAAAAGATACATAATGTACATGTGGCAATTTTTATTCAAAACGGCGTTTCTCCCATAGTTTTTCCTAAGAGACAGGATCTTGCTCTTCTGCTCAGGCTTGAGTGCAATGGCCTGATGGTAGCTCACTGTAACCTCAAATTCCTGGGCTTACGCAATCCTCCTGCCTCAGCCTCCCAAGTAGCTGGGACTAGAAGTGCATGCCACCATGCCTAATTGTTTTGTTTTGTTTATTTTTTGTAGAGATGAGGTCTGACTGTGTTACCCAGGCTAGTCTTGAACTCCTAGACTCAAGCAGTCCTCCTACCTCAACCTCCCAAGTGCTGGGGTTATAGGCATGGGCTGCTGTACCTGGTCCTTCTCCCAAAATGTAATTTTTTTTAATTAAGATTTTTAAAATTATATTTGTATAATATTTTTAAATCTAAAGATTAAAACAAGCAGGCTTGTAGTTTTCACCATGGTGAAAGACTGCAATACCTGTTTGATCAAACATACAAGTATAAACTACTACCCTCCTAGTTCCACCTCACATCCTACTTTTTTAATCTTTGCTTACATGTTACCCTGCTGCCAGCCCTCAATAGGAAAAATAGGAGGTGTTCTGGCCCAGTTCCCATAGTTTTGATAGCACAGTGTTGCTTAATCATTTTAGATAACTTTGGAACAGATTTAAAAGTTATCTTTATCTTGAATATTGGGATTGTGGCAAAATAAAAATAGAAGCTATTTTATCTCTCATAATGCTTGTTAGGGAAGGATACATATATATGGAATTGCTTCTTTTAGATGATCATATTTGGTGTGGGTTTTGATTTCTCTTTAGCTCTATTATATTCCCTTTTTTTAAAGTTTAGTTTTTTTCTTAAGAGGGTAAAAATCATTATAGAATGACATCTTTGCCATCATTCTTCTCTCCTACTATCTTTTCTGTTTGCTGCTTCTTTTTCAACTTAAATACTTTGCTCTTTCTGCTATTTTAACTTATATCCACTGAATGGATCCTAGTGAGACTTAGGATTCTCAGGCCCACCACTATCTAATATTTTGGTCTTTGCTTTAGGCAGACTAACAATAATAGTTCAGGCTCCAGCTCTGTATAGTTATTAATATATGGATTGTTTAGTAAGTGTGTTTTCTACCCTCCTTCAGGCCCTACATCTCAGCATTTATTGTTATGATTATCTTAGAAATTAAAGGTTTTACATGCTTAATAAGTATTTAAAAAAATTTAATGGTAAACTACTTATTGAATTTTTAGACTATGACAAGAAGAGGAAGTAGTCCAGGCAGCCTTGAAATTCCCAAAGACCTCCCTGATATTCTGAACAAGCAGAACCAGATGCGCCCTATTGATGATCCAGGTGTGCCCTCGGAATGGACTTCTCCTGCCAGTGCAGGAAGCAGTGATCTTATCAGCTCAGATAGTCATTCGGATTCTTTCAGCGCTTTCCAATATGATGGCCGAAAATTTGACAGCAAGTATCTTTTTCTATTTGAGTAGTATGTTTTATGTTGATTGTTTTCTGTTTGAAACCGACTTATAGACTACATAGCCATCACTTTCCCCTCCAATGCTACTTAGACAGTGGTTCTGACATATTTTTATTTGATTTCATTTTTCAGGAAAATTCCATAGGAGGTTTTAGGGAATTGCCTCAGATTGAGACCACTTTATTTTGCCAAACTGAGCTCATTTAAAAAACAATAAAACACTATTGTTTCATAAAATAAATAATAGTTATAAGATAAAAAATGTAGAAAAAAATAATTTAGGATAGACTTGATAATAAAATAAAAGATAGTCATAGTTGTAAATTGCCACTGTTTTGTGCACTCATATTTGAGAGCCAGATATTTGGGTTATAGTCAGTGCTGAATTTCCTAGAACCTTTCATGAATAACTGCTCCATGTTAAAATAACATCAATGATATTATTTGATAATATATTGTTATCACATAGTTATTATGCTCTGATTCTTTATTATACTTGGCAATAAGTGAAGGGCACCAAAATTTTATTAATAAAAAAGAAAGTCAAAACCTTGGGAACCAAGTTTGAAGAACTGGGAGATGCATTTGAGAATTGTTTCCTCACCTCATCATTAATATACTACTCTGATCTAATTATAATCTTCAAAGTATTAACATTATTTATACTTGCCTAAGTGGTATTTAAATAGAATAGATTTAGGAGAAATGCTAATGATTGACCATTTTGCTGATTTAGCTGTGTCTTTTTGAAAAATATTTTTGTTTTGTAATTGGGACTTATATACTAGCATTTATTGTTTCTATAGATTTTGGCTTTGGAGCTGACACTGGGATTGTATCCTCTACTGATGTGGATTCAGGTTCTGGCCATCACCAGAGTGCTGAAGAGCAGGAAGTGGCTAGTCTAACCACTCTTCATATAGATTCTGAAACAAGCAGTCTGAATCAACAAGCTTTCTCTGCTGAAGTTGCAACAGTTACTGGTAAAGTTACTTGAGGGAATGTATTCCTTAAATATATTTTTAAAACCTCCAAAGGAAGAATCCAGTTAGAATTTTATTTGAGAGGTTTTAAATGCTGCTTATTAGTATTTAAGTATTATTTTTTTCACTCATCTTTAGGTAACAGTGGAGTGGAAAAAAACGTTAAAATAGTTTTTTTTTTTTTTTTTT
>VBSM01002121.1:26990597-27018415 GCA_008086735.1 Cheirogaleus medius
CGATTTGAGTATATTGATTTTATAACCTGAAACATTACCAAATTCGTTTATTAGTAAAATAGTTTCTTGACCTGAAGTCGAGCTCTTTTTTGCTGCCTTATAGAAAATGGATTGGGAGGAAGGAGTAGGGATGCGGGTGAGACTGAAGGCTGGGACCAGTATATACCAGGCTGGCAGTGATATTTGCATATAGAGCAGTATTGAGAAAGTACCTCAACCCTTGTATTGCCCCAAGTAAGTGAAATAGAATGGCAGTGGGTACTAGAGTTTCTCAGAAATGGGGGTAGATATTCTTTTTTTTTTTTTTTTTTTAATTTCAGCATATGGGGGGTACAAATGTTGAGGTTATATTGTCTTTGCCCTGCCTGAGTCAGAGCTTGAAGCTTGTCCATCTCTCAGACAGTGTGTACCATACCCATTAGGTGTGAATACACCTATCCCCTCCTTCCCCCACCTGCCCAACAGCCAATGATTGTTACTACTATATGTGCACATAAATCTTGATTAATACCAATTTGAGGGTGAGGACATGTGGTGCTTGTTTTTCCATTCTTATGATACTTCACTTAGTAGAATGGACTCTAGCTCTATCCAGGGTAATACAAGAGGTGCTAGATCACTATTTTTTTTTTGTGGCTAAGTAGTACTCCATAGTATATACATACACCACATTAATTCACTCATGTATTGATGGGCCCTTGAGTTGTTTCCACATCTTTGCAATTGTGAATTGTGCTGCTATAAACATTCTAGTGCAGAGGCCTTTTTTATAGAATGTCTTTTTTTTCTTTGGGTAGATGCCCAATAATGGGATTGCTGGATCAAATGGTAGTTTTACTTTTAGCTCTTTGAGATATCTCTGTATTACTTTCCATAGAGGTTGTACTAGTTTGCAGTCACACCAGCAGTGTACAAGTGTTCCTGTCTCTCCACATCCACGCCAACATTTATTGTTTTGGGACTTTTTGATAGAAGCCATTCTCACTGGAGTTAAGTGATGTCTCATTGTGGTTTTGATTTGCATTTCCCTGATGATTAGAGATGTCGAGCGTTTTTTCATATGTTTGTTGGCCATTTGTCTTTTGAAAAGTTTCTGTTAGGGGTTGATATTCTTGCTCTCACTGATGGCTCCTGTTACCTGATACATCCAGTTCTGATAAAGTGCTATTAATAGTTCCATGGTAGATATGAGATGAGACTCCTGGATACAAAAGCTTGTACAATATTATGATTTTATTGACCTCCTTGGCCAACTTATAACTTTTTTTATCTTTTGATAGTTAAAATTTATATTTTATTAGAATTTTAAGCATTACATCTTAGGTAGGGTATTGAATATACTTTTTATGGTAATTATATGAAATTATATTTACAGGTTCAGAAAGTGCTTCCACAGTCCAGTCACCTCTGGGATCCAGGTCACAGACACCTTCCCCTTCTACATTGAACATAGATCACATGGAACAGAAGGATCTACAACTTGATGAGAAGCTTCACCACTCTGTTCTTCAGACACCAGATGATCTAGGCAATATTTGGAAATTAGATATTTGCCATTTTTTCTTTTAGGGTGTTAAGTGTCAAGAGTTCATAAATAAAGCATCTTAAACTTGATTATATATGATTATTATAAATCTTTTGGACTCTTCTAAGTCTTTTGGAAATTTGTTAATTTATCTTTTTGTTCCTAAAGATGCTTATAGTTTTATTTGTGTTCGTTTTATTATAATTGATAACAGTCTTAGAATTAGTGATTGCTTTATTTTGGGGTCTTGTGTTCATATCATTTATTGATAACTGTTCTATTTCCTAAAACATACATAATTTGACATCATTATTCTTAATATTGTAGCTGAAGTGTACCTGCTGATTCACAGAAGAAAATAGTAGCATTATCATTTATTAATCTTTCAGTGAAACACTTTATCAAATCTATAATTTTTATTGATTTTGATTTTGCAAATGTGTCAACTAAATTTAATTTACAAGTATATGTTCCAAATGAAGTATTTTTAAGTAAATGTTAAAAATTGGCTTGAGAAGCTTCAGAAAATGCAAGTTAAAAGTTATTTTTGATAAGGCCTGCATGATGTAACAGGCATCTCAAATATGCCAAAAACTTTGATCAAAGACATAGTTGGTGAGATATTTACAATGAATAAAATAAAAAGTCAGTTTTCACTGGTAAGGCAGCATGTTTACTGTCTGACCAAAGGAAGAAATTTAAAGTTATTTAAATCCTGGACTTTTGTTAAAGGGGCTTATTCCTTAATATGCAATTACTTTGTAGTTACATATCCCTGCTTTTCTAGTTTGTGAATTATTTCTGACCTTATATTTTCCTCCTTTTTGGCCCATAATTTTTGTTTGTTTACAGTTATTTTCCCAACATTTGGAAAAAGGTTTCAAACTTACAGAAAAGTTGCAAGGCTAGTAAAATGAATAGCTATAACCTTCACATAAATTCACCAGTTAATATTTTACTACTTTGTCTATGTTTACACACATGCACATATATGCACAAAAACCCTTGCCACTCCCCTCTTTTTGCTGAGCTATATAAGAGGGAATTGCAAATGTCAGATTCTTCAGAGCTAAACACTTCAGTGGGTATGTCCTAAGCATAAATATATGTTTCCTGTATAACCACAATATAATGGCCATATTCAGGATATTTAGCATAGATATAGATACATTACTGTTATTTAAGTCCATAGTCAAATGTCCTCAGTTGTCCAGTAATGTCCTAGATATCTGTCCCACACCATCACCAACCCAATACAGAATTTAATCAAGGACCACACATTATTGCTTGCTTTTTAATCATTTAAAATTGTATTAGCTTTACTTTGAGAAGGATAAGTTAGAGACAAATGAGTTGATTTATCACTATATTATGAAAGTGCTCCAGAGTAGAAAGGCATTAACAGTAATGTTAAAATGTCAGTGTTTTTTGTTTTGTTTTGTTTTGTTTTAGTGGCTTTAACCAGAAGCCTTTTTAAAAACATTATGGAGAAAGGGTAATTATTTGGTACCTTTCAATAATACAATGTACAGTTCTTATCCATTATATACTTTACGTGCAAAGAGGAAAAAAGTTAAGCATTAGGTGTAAAAGATGTACATATATTAATACTAAGAATGAACTTATCAATATATTGGGATATTATCAAGCATGAAAAATCATGAGCTTATAATTCAGTCTACAAAATTTTACTTCCCCAAGGTTCTTTAGATACATGGATATCTTTATTAACTTTTGAATGATTTTCTGTAGCCTTTTCCATTATATAATGGAAATTGGGTAGAATAGTGGAGTTTTTTAAAAACTGGAGGAGACCTGTAATGATATCTAGCTAAACCATGTGTTTTACAGATGAGGAAATGTAGCCTTAGGTTATTAAATAACTTGTGGAACACATAATTAGTGGTAGAATTATGAGACTAAAACCAAGATTACCTATATTTCTTACAATCTTGCCAATATTAACAGGCAAAATATAATTTTGGTAATTTTTGATTATGTTTAAATTTTAGTGAAAATGTCTGTTTTTCATGCCATTGTGATACCTCTTTTAATGAGAGGTCTGGCTTAATTGTGAAATATGTAAATATATTTCTTTAGAAGCCTTATAAAGAAACAAGCTTATGAAGACTTCCTACAGGATCTGCCTTTAGCTTGAGATTTTCTATAAATTTGATGATGTAACCTGAAGTAGCTATTAGAGAAAAGTGAGAGTATGTGCTTATAAATTTGATGTTTATATCAAACATAAATTTTCCTATGTGGCATATACCTAGTGAGTGGTATTGCATTGTTTCTTCCTTAAGTAAATCTAGATAGAAGTATTATTGAATAAGTAATTATTGTTATAATATGGAATTATGAACTAGTGAGTTTTTGACCTTGTTTGGAAAAAATAACAGTAATATACATTTACCTTTTTAAAATTCACTTCTGTAGTTATTTAAAATTATTAATTTAACTTGGCTCTTTTGGATTTTGTGGTCAATTTTCTGAAAAATTACTGACACTGTTGTATTTTTTTTTTAAAATAGAAATCAGTGAATTTCCATCTGAATGTTGTAGTGTGATGGCAGGGGGTACTCTTACTGGATGGCATGCTGATGTTGCTACTGTAATGTGGCGAAGAATGCTCGGCATTTTGGGAGATGTCAATGCAATTATGGATCCTGAAATACATGCTCAAGTTTTTGATTACCTCTGTGAACTTTGGCAGAATCTAGCTAAGGTAAAAGAGAAAATAAAGGATGAAAAGGGAGAAGAAAAACTATTGAGAAATAGAAGAGGCCTTAGAGAACATTGTGAACTGCTGCCTCCCCCCTTTTTACTATCCATAAACTGGTACCTATCATGGTGAAGTCACTTATAATTAAACATTTCCTTAGTGGTAGAAACTGGATTTGAACTTCAGTTTAAGATAAAGTAAATTTGAAGAGAGAACAGTTTTCATGTGTTTATTGCCTTTTATTTAAAAATTACAGATTAGAGATAACCTTGGCATTTCAACCGATAACCTGACCTCCCCCTCTCCACCGGTTTTGATTCCTCCACTGAGAATTCTTACACCTTGGCTTTTTAAGGTAAGCTTAATATATAAAATATTAGTTTAAATCTTCATTTAGTAAATCTTAAAACATTTGATAGAAATTTTAGCTATTATATAGTCTTCTAAAGTACTTAGCTTTTAACTAGTATGCTTAGGAAGTCATTAGGCATTATATAGAGAGCAGAGTGAGCATGGCAAAATTATACAGAATACATTGTTTTTATTTATTTGGTAAAACCAAAGTGAATATAGAAAAGCATGTCTTATTTGTAGTTAAGTGAAATGTAAACCTTGAGTTGACACAAAATACACTGTGTTTTTTGAAAATATAATACTTTTAAGTATTATTTGATATGTTTGGTTCATTTTCTTAAGTGAAACAGTTTATGATTATTCATACCTACATTGTATCATTCTGGATGATAACAATAGTTTCAGTTATCCTAATTTTTAGTTCATTAAAGAAATTGGGTCAACATAGAAATAAATGAGAACAAATATATGGCTTGCTATATTCATTTGTTTATTTAACAAACAGTATTTATTTTTGAGCATTAAAAGTAATCTTTTAATTTTAGGCAACCAGGTTGACTGATAAATATAAACAAGGTAAATTACATGCTTATAAACTTATTTGTAATACAATGAAAAGAAGACAAGATGTATCTCCAAATAGAGATTTTCTAACACATTTCTACAATATAATGCATTGTGGATTACTTCATATTGATCAGGTAATTATATATACTTTCTAAGAAGTTATTTTATGAGTTTAACTTTGCTTCTTGATTCTGTTTGGTTCATGATTTTTAAGGTATAGAATTAAAACCGTCTCCCTTATGCAGTGGTTTATATACAGTTCACTTCCATTTTATGACCTTATTTATTCTTGAAACATGGTTGAAAAGCAACCTATGTATTGTAATTAGAAGATTGGTTTGAGTATTCTTCCAAATTTAAATACCAACCAGTTCACTTTTTGAAGAGATTAAACCATTCTTTGCTTACGTTGACTTCTTCTTTAGTGTTCCAGTATACCTGTTCCTAGGCATTTTGTAATAGATACTTGAGGCATATGGATTTGCTCATCTAGTCATGCAGTAGTCAGATTTTTTCCACTCTAAGAATCAGCACATCACATGTTCTTACTACCACCAATTATATTGGCATAGTGACAATTGCATTGATTTGGTAATTATATCAGTTACAATCATTAAATAGTCACAAATATTACTCTAGGACATCACTTCAGGGGTTTGATCTTGACCATAAAACTAAAAAGTATGGGAAATTGCAAGTCAAAGTATTTATAAATATTTTTATCTTAATATGGTTAAATTTCACTTGTAGGTAATTTAGAGAGCATTAAATTAATATTAAAAGATGATAATTATATCTCTTCCTGAAAAATGAAAAAAGTTCTTTCATTAATTTAAAATAAGTATAGTGTTCTACATTATAAACATGGCCCAAAACAACACTGTTAATTACTAGAAAAGAGAGCTTTTGTTTAAGATAAGTCAGATTGAGTAATATAAACTAATACACTACGTCCTTATGGTAAATTCTAAAGGCAAAGTGAATGAATAAGCCAAATTAAGAATATTCCCTTAAAAGTGCCTGGGTCTAGATCAGGCGTCCTCAAACTACGGCCCGCAGGCCACAAGCAGGTGTTTTTTGCCCGTTTGTGTTTTACTTCAAAATAAGGTATGTGCAGTGTGCATAGGAATTTGTTCATAGTTTTTTTTTAAACTATAGTCTGGCCCTCCAACAGTCTGAGGGACAGTGAACTGGCCCCCTGTTTAAAAAGTTTGAGGACCCCTGGTCTAGATGTCTGAAGCTAGATATATATCATTAAAGGACTTATCTAAAAAAGAGAATCTTCCCAGTTGCCACATAACAGGTCATGTGTGTTCCAAGATGAGAGTTATCACATAGAAGCAACTAGGTGGCAGGAGAAACTACTTTGTAATTTAGTTTTACAGTGTGTGAGCCTTATATTTTTAACCCTCTGAAGCAAAGAGCCTTTTTTTCTCTGGTGTAACAAAAAATGCTGTTACTTGTGTAAGTTAAACAAATGTGTTTCTAAGTTTACTTTTCCTATGTCAGAATATAATGTTAAGCATGGATTATTTGCAAGAATTAAAATTAGTCTTTCCAATTAGCCAATGTACTGTAATTACCTTTTTAAATTATTTTCACATATCTGTTTTTAAGAATATTGATTAGCTGATACCCAAAATAACATACGTGATATTCTTTTCCACTTCTTTCCTTATTCTAAGGATATTGTCAATACAATCATCAAACACTGCTCACCTCAGTTTTTTTCACTTGGTTTGCCTGGAGCCACAATGCTTATTATGGATTTTATTGTAGCAGCTGGTAGAGTGGCTTCTTCAGCTTTTCTCAATGTAAGTTATTTTCTGTTCTTCATAATATAACAAACTTTAGATAGCTAGAACTCAACTAAAAAAGCAACAAAGGAAGAGCTATTGTTGACAAAATACAGCAAGGGGATTTTGAGGAAAATTTACAGTTTAATTGGAATTAATTGCTTCTCTTACATTAGAAAAATGTAAACAAGAAATACTGAAGTGTAAGAAAGCACTAAAATTAGCACTAAAATCAGTAGACTCTGATAAGAAAAACAGAATTTAAAGTTGAGGTAATCAAGGAAACAGGATGGGAAAAAAGCAAAGAAAGGGCAGTGGCCTATAACAAAGAAGTAAGAAACAGTGGTAAGTAATCATTGCACAAGGCATATGTATATCAAATCACACTGTACGCCTTAAATATATTCAGTCTTTATTTAACAATTAAATATTTTAAGATTAAACAGTGATGAGATAACCACCCTAGGAGGAAATACACCCTCGGTGTAAACTCTAAACTCTCAAAACTGCATGTGAGGATTTTTCATGCTGTCATGGAACTGTGAGACAATATCAAGTAAATCAGTATACCTGGAATATATTAATATGTAAGTGGCAGAAGTGAGCTAGAGAGGAAGGCAGTAGCTGTGTTCACAGTGCCAAAAAGCTTAGATAAAATCCTAAGAAAGGAATGAGTAACACTGAAGGATTTTAAGCAAAGAGTAACATGATCAAATTTTTATTAATATTTTAGAAAGATCACTCTGGAGCAAATTATAAATGGGAAACAACTGAAAATCTGTTGGAAAAAACCAAGCATATTTGGGAGAGAAAAAATACTTGTCTAGTATTTTGTAACTTGGAAAGCAGTTTAACATACATTTTTTGTTTATAAGCTGCAACAGTGAAACAGAGAAGGAGTTCTGTTTGGGGCATATTAGATAGCCATGAAGAGATGTCAGGAGAATAATTGCATGTACAATTCAGAAGCTCAAAGGGGATGTCAGAACTGAAAATATAAAGTTTAGAGACATTAGCTTAGAGATGGTATTTAAAGCCATGAAACTGGATACAATCACCTAAAGAGAACGTACAAATAAAGAAGAGAAGCAGCAGGCCAAATGTGGTGGCTCATACCTATAGTCCCAGCACTTTTGAGAGGCTGCGGCAAGAGGATCACTCAAGCCAGGAGTTCAAGAACAACCTGGGTAACATAGTGAGACCCCATCTCTTTAAAAAAATGGCCAGACGTGGTGCATACCTATAGTCCTAACTACTCAGGAGGCTGAGCCAGGAGGATCGCTTGAGCCCAGGATTTGGAGGTTACAATGAGCTGTGATCATGCTACTACACTCCAGTTGGCAATAGAGCAAGATCCTGTCTCAAACAAACAAACAAAGGAGCAGTATTTATAGCTAGTTATATAACCCTGTTTCCCCAGTTCCCTGAGGAGTGATCGTGTTTTATTCATCTTGGTGTCTCTAGGGCCTAGGATAGCACCATGCTTAGTTGGTGTTTACTTACTGAATGTATGTGTTAATTCAGGACCTAAATGGCACCTAGTATGTACTTCACATTGTGCTAAGCCCTTTTGTGGTTATTAAACTTTCTCTCCTTTGTTTACAGTGTTCCTTTGGGTGGAATACAGAGGGATATAGAATGAATTAGATATGCTCTGTGCTCAATAAACATATCGTCTGTTTCTGGGGAGATAGGGAAGTATATTAACAACTATAGAAGGTAGGGCATCAAATAAATACCAACAGGAGGAGTATAGCATAGTAGTTAAAAGCATGGACTCTAGAGCCAGTCTGCCTGGGATCAAGTCTCAGCTCTGCCACTTATTAGCTATGTGACCTTTGGCAAGTTAATTAATTTTTCTGTGTTTTGTTTCTTCATCTATAAAATGGAGATAACCTGCATCATAGGATTATTTTATAAGGATTTATAACATGATTGGAATATTATATGACACATTGTGCAACTTAAGAATTTTTTAAATAAAATTATTTCATAATTCCGAAAAAGGAGAGATTTTATTTGTTTGGGGAATATCATAAAACTTTCACAGAAAATACATATGAATAGATTCCTGAATAGATCATTTTGTGTAAGTGAAAATAGAAGATAGGGAAGGTATTCCAGGCAGAGTTAAACAGGCATGAGTAAGATGTTTTCAAGGGATGACAATCCATTTTGTTTAGAGGCTAATTAATCTACAATAGCGGAGTGGACAGAAAGAACAGAATAGTACTTTAGGTCTTCCTACGCAAAGTGTGGCCTGCACACGAGAAACATTTGGCATGATCTGGGTACTTGTGAGAAATGTAGAATCTCAGACCCCATCCCTGACCTACTTACTGAATCAGAATCTGCATTTTAACTAGATCACAAATGATTGGTAAAATCATTGGTTAAAGATTGAGTAGCACTGCTTTAGATTACATCTTGGAAAAGTCTTGAATGTCAGGGATCAGGTTATAATGGTATATTAGATAAATAGTTAAATTGTTTTTAAAGTGGAAAGAGAGATTATTGAATCTGTCCTTGGGAATATTAAATAAGTATTAATCTAGGAGTGTATTTAAGATAAACTTGAGATGGTAAACAAAGTATTATAGTATAATCTGTGTATGTATTAGATTGTTAATCTCTTGGATACTGGCAAAATTGATAGAAATCAGAAGATACTAATACATAAACCAATATTTTTTTATTAATTTACTATGAAAACTATTAGTGTTTTAATAATTTACCCTGAAAACTGTGACTGTTCAGCAGGCCAGGTATTCCAGATGACTAGTCAGCTTTTCTCAAAGTTCTATAGGAGAATTAAGCCCTAATGCATTATGTAACATCCTTGGAAAATTCAGAAAATAGTTGTTTTTTTTTTCAGTTCTCTGGATCATATGAGGAATACCTGTTGGGAAAGGCTGCATAAAAAAGCAAATTACTACAGGAATTAAGCTGACACATCTCCACTAGAAGAGCCTTTTCTTCCGGGATGGTGTTGGAAATACTCAGTCCAAATCTCGTTCTTTGTATTCCCATTGTAGATCCCATGCATATCGTTTTCCTCCTGTTAATGTTCTTCCCTGCTTAGGCAGCTTATAAAATAATTGATTCAGTTTTGCCTTTTTTAATTACAATCACATTCCAGTTCTGCCCCCATTATATATCCACATACCTGAACATTCCCAGTTACCTTATCAACCTTTAAAGAAAAACTCTTAAGTAATCTCTTTCATTAAATATTGGTTTTATAAATCAGTTTCATTTGTATAGGATAACTTTTATTTTAAATTGAAATGGTGGATGTGAGCTTACTCTGTCCCCTTATACTGCTGCCTTATATCTAGATTGTTTTTTAATCTGGAAATGAGTTGTTTTGTTGAAAATCATATAATAGAGTACTACATTGTTGCCTCTATTATAATATTTATTAAGATGAGGAAATCCTGGCCGGACGCGGTAGCTCACGCCTGTAATCCTAGCACTCTGAGAAGCTGAGGCAGGAGGATCGCTCAAGGTCAGGAGTTTGAAACCAGCCTGAGCAAGAGCGAGACCCCGTCTCTACTAAAAATAGAAAGAAATTAATTGGCCAACTAAAAATATATAGAAAAAATTAGCCAGGCATGGTGGTGCATGCCTGTAGTCCCAGCTACTCGGGAGGCTGAGGCAGAAGGATTGCTTGAGCCCAGGAGTTTGAGGTTGCTGTGAGCTAGGCCGACGCCACGGCACTCTAGCCCGGGCAACAGAGTGAGACTCTGTCTCCGAAAAAAAAAAAAAAAAGATGAAATCCTTTTGGAGATTGGGGTCTTGATTTATGTGAATAGAAGTATTATATTTATAATAAATTTGTATTTAGCATTTTTGTTAGGCATTGAACATACAAATCAATTTGCAGATATTTTAGTAAATAAAGCAGCGTATTAGTAGGTGGATGTTGATATTTGGTGGGCATGCAAGAAGGCAGAAGAGGGAAAAGAAACATTCAGTGTTGATACTTCAGAAATAGCTTAATATAGCTAAAGATAAAAAGTTACCTTCATCTATAGTCCAGGCATACATTCTAATGTTTTTAGTAAGTAACGATGTTTTTCTTATGTGCATAATATTATGAAAACCATCTAGACTGGTGGTGCCTTTCATATAGTTAACATTTTCATTCTTATATTTATTACTACCTAAGGATAAATAAATAATATAATGAAATTGAGTCATCAGCTTATTAGACCAATATGTCACGATGTTGAATTACCTTTAAAATTAAAGTATTTATATTTTTCCTTATAATTAGGGTAAATTGATGCTGATAACTAAGTTATATTCCTATTTACAGTCTCATTAACCATAGCCAATTTGAGGAAAGCTCTGATGCCTGTTTATTACATTTATTGAGAATAACAGTAATTTATGTGGAAAGTGTAGATGGGAACCTAAATCTTTTTATGTCCTCTTTCCTTTTTAAACTTTGTTTTATACTCTTACTTCCCTGTCTATTGTAGTTTTGTAGTAAAGTAATTTTTCCGGTAATTTTAATGACATGGTTAAATATATTTTAAAGCTTTTTAAAATCTGATATGTAGGCACCAAGAGTGGAAGCACAAGTTCTTCTGGGATCTTTGGTTTGCTTTCCCAACTTATATTGTGAACTGCCTGCTCTCCATCCCAACATTCCTGATATTGCTGTATCTCAATTTACAGATGTTAAGGTAAGAAATCAAACCTATGTAACAAAAAAACCACTGTACTGCCTAAATCTATTTAAATTTTTTAAAAAGAAAGAGAAAAAAATCAGATGCCAATTTTTAGCATTTAAATGATTTTATAATCATAAATTATATGCAATATAATTTGTATTCTTTCTTTTCTTTTTGAAATACATATAGTTGTTAAAAAGCATTAACCAGCCATGTCCTTCAGACCGAAAGGCTGGAATTTTCATTAGAAATATAGACTTTTTGTGTTTAATACTGCTTTGGGACTTTTTTCTTATTATTGAAGCTACACACATGTCTACCTCTTAGAATTCATTCATTCATTCACTCACTGAACATTTATTGAAACATCCTTTAACCTAGACACTATGCTTCTAAGATTGAGATGGCAAACTAAACTGTGCATATTTGACTCTACCTCCCCAGTTTCTCAGTGTGATGAGTCAAACAAAGTAATGGAAAATTTTATACTGCTATAGGAAACTATGGAGTTGGGGTAGAGATCTCATGTACCTGAAGCGTTAAAGGACTTGAATAGTAGATGGTGCATAATTAAAAGCAACTATAAAGTTGCCAATGAAACCTACCCCAGATATTAATCCTTAAACAAACAAAATTATAATTGGGTCCAGTTAGGAGCAGACATGCCCAAATGTCCCTTGTTATTTATAAGATTTTTTTAAAAATTTCAGGTAGAAAAATGGCCAGAACTTGTTGTGTGCCTTTGTAGAGGTCAGCCTCTGTTTGAAGGGAATACGTGACACGTTTGGCACGCTTACTCCTCAGAACTCGGTAATTCTTAGACCAACGTAGAGGGGAATGGTGTGAAAATTTCTCCTAGTTAGGATAAAGGCATTCAGTGCTCTGGGCCCAGCAGTATGCCTGGTAGTAAATAATTCCATCACTAAGTTAATTCCATCACTAAGTTAAGAGGCATACAACTGACTACCTCTGTATTATAAATTTCCATGGGTTTAACAGTCCTGAGATGTTGTGCCTATCACAGTAATTGCCAGATGGTCTTTGTTTGACCTGAATTGGTCCCTAGAATTAGATGAAGGGTTAAGAGAGAGACATTATAGCTCCTTGGGAATTATGCTGATTTTTTTTTAAACTTGATTTTTCTGATGTTTTTAAATTTAATTTATGTTAGAAGTGCTATATGCACTTTATATATAGCATCCATATTTCTCTTTAAAACATTTATCATATTTGAAATTACTTACTCAATGACTTCTACTTTAGACAGATAAACACCATGAGGCCTTATTTTTTGCTATATCATCATAGCCTAACACACTGCTTGGCACATAGTATATACTCAGAAATCATTTGTTAAACAAGTGAACTTGACTTATACATAAAATCATATGGTTTGATGTAAATTTATGATGACATTTAATAAAAACTATACAAATTGACCTTTGTTCTTTAGAGATATAATAACTATGGTTTCTTTTATTTTCAGAAGATCTTGAAGGCCAAGGATGAGTCCTCATTTTAATTTACTTAGACAGTTTAAAGTCAGTTAAGGATCAGCCTAGCCTACTTCTTACTATCTACATTTCAGAGTGGCCTTGTTCTCTATTGGCTATTGCATAGGCAGTAAGGCTGAAGTGATTTTAAAAACAACACTTTTTTGTGTGAAAAAAAAAATCTCCAAAGTAAAAGCCAATTTTAATAATAATGGAGAAAGCAAAAAACCTAACAAAGTGATCATTGTTCTTAGTAAGTGAAGATTTAAGGGTAAAGTTACATGCCATTGTAGTTATATTTCCTTTTCACTGAAACCAGCTCCTATGCATGTACTCTAAACCACAGCCACATGGAACTACCATGTTGTTTCTTGGTTCTGTGCTTTTGAAAAACTGTTTCCTTCTACCTAAACTGTTGTTATATAGTCCTGTTCTCTTCTTGCCACTCACCTCAAACACATGTAATCATGGTACCTAATGTTAATTATCTGTCAAAATCCTTTTTTTCTAAGATCTCTTTGTGAAGTCTTTTATGACTTCCCCGATGAGCTGTTTGCTTACCTAGAACTTTGTACACATCATCTTGTTTGATTTTTTGTGTGTTTTTACAATTCACTCATTTAATAGTTTTTAGTATAGTCAGAGAATTGTGCAACTGTCATCACAGTCAATATTAGAACATTTTCATCACTCCCAAAGAAACCCTGTACCCATTAGCAGCCATTCCCCATTCTCTCTACCCCAACCTCCTGGCCATTACAGATTTATGTTGTGTCTCTATGGATTTGCCTGGATATTTTATATTACATGATCTTGAATTTTAATTATTTGTTTATAAATCTGCCTCTGTCCCTGGAATGTAAACTTTTTAAGGATAAGTACATTGTCTTAACTATCTTCTTATTTCCAGCATCTAAGACAGGGTCTATTACATAGAAAGCTCTTGAGCTTAAACCGTAGATATTTTCCAAGTACCTATTAATTGCTAGCCATTGGGCTAGGTGTTGAGTTTACAGAGATAAGTGTAATAGAAGGTTTCTACTCTTGAGGAGCTTATATTCTATGTAACTAATAAATGCTTATGGAATGAGTGTATTAATGATTTTTTAAAAGTCAATGAACGAATTGTTAGTTATCAAATCTGGTGTCATTCTTGTTCTCCTGAGCCACTGTAGTATTTGATACCGTTGATGTTTCTATCCTTCCTGTCTCTTCGTCTTTTGTAACACAGATCTATCTTGATTTACTTCTTGCCTAAGTATTCTGACTCCTTAACAAACTAGTTTTCTTTTCTCTGCTTGCTAAACATACAATCACTTCAATATTCTACTCTTGTTTTTTGCTTCTCTATTTTCTCCCTCTTGAATATTTTATTCATTTACATGATTTTAACTAGTATCTAAAACTTATTGCAAAACTTACACATTTTCGTACTTCAAATTAATAAGGAAGAAGAAGCTGGCTTTTTCCGTCCAGCTTTATTGAGGTAAAATTAACAAATAAAAATTGTATATATTTAAGTTGTACAACTTGATGTTTTGACATACATATACATTGTGGTAAACATTAAGCTAAATAACATATCCCTCACCTCATATAGTTACCTTTTATGGTTGACAGGGGGAGCAAGTGAGAACAACTAAGATCCATTCTCTTAGCAGATTGTTAACTGTAGTTACCATCTGTACATTGAATCTCCAGAATTTATTCATCTTGCATGTCTGAAACTTTGTACTCTTTAACCAATATTTTCTCATTTCTCCTACTACTGTCTGCTTCTGAGAGTTCAACATTTTAGATTCCACATGTAAATGAGATCACACAGTATTTGTCTTTCTGTGTCTGGCTTGTTTCACTTAGCCCAGTGTCCTCTAGGTCCATTCATGTTGCCACAAATGATAAGATTTCCCTCTTTTTAAAGGCTGAATGATACTCCATTGTGTGTGTATTTATGTGTGTGTGAGTGACATTTTATCCATTAGTCCTCCAATGGACACTTAGGTTTTTTCCATATATTGGCTATTGTGAATAATTCTGCAGTAGACATGGGAGTGCAGATATCTCTTTGACTAATTTCAGTTCCTTTGGATCCCAGATGTGGTATTGTTTTGGGTTATAGGGATATTTTAACAATATTAATTCTTCCAATCCATAAACACTGTTTATTTCTGCCTTTTTCAGTTTCTTTAATCAGTGTTTTATAGTTTTCAGTGTACAGATCTTTCAACTCTTTGGTTTAAGTTTATTCATAAGTATTTCATTATTTTTGATGCTATTTTTAAATGGAATTGCTCTTTTAATTTTTTTTTTTGGATAGTTCATTGTTAGTGTATAAAAACACAACTGATTTTTGTATGTTGATTTTGTATCCTGCAACTCTACTGACTTTATTAGTTTCTAACAGTTTTTTGGTGGAGTCTTTAAGATTTTCTATATATTAGATCACGTTATCTGCAAAGACAGTTCTAATTCTTTCTTTTTAGTATGGATGCTTTTTTTCTTTTTCATTTTTCCGCCTAGTTGCTCTGGCTAGGACTCCCAATATTACGTTGAATAGAAGTGGTGAGAGTGGGCATCCTTGTCTTGTTCCTGATCTTAAAGGACAAGCTTTTAGCTTTTCACTGTTGCATGTGATGTTAGCTACAGACTTATTATATATGGCCTTACTTATGTTGAGGTACATTCCTCCTATACTTAATTTATTGAGTTTTAGTCATGAAAGGATATTGTATTTTGTCAAATGCTTTTTCTCCACCTATTGAGATGATCATATGATTTTTATCCTTCATTCTCTTAATGTGATGTATCACTTTTATTGTTGTGCATATATTGTACCATCCTTGTATCCCAGGAATAAATTCTGCTTGATCATGGTATGTGATCCTTTTAATGTGATGTTGAATTTGATTTGCTAGCATTTCTTTGAGGATTTTTGCATCTATACTCATCAGGGATATTGGCCTGTAATTTTTTTTTTTCTTGTAGTGCCCTTGTCTTACTTTGGTATCTGGGTAATACTGGCCTCATAAATTGAGTTTTGAAGTTTTCCCTCCTTTTCAATTTTTTGGAAGAGTTTAGAGGGATTAGTGGCAATTCTTCTTTAAATGTTTGATAGAATTTACCAGTGAAGCCATCCAGTTCTGGTTTTTAAATGGTATTTCTCAAAGTTTTAAAAAGATGTTTATTCTACATTAGTTATCTTCCTTTATTACTCTCCTAATCAGGAGAAAGGGTATTTTTTAACATATACTTTTAGTTATAAATTGCAGAAATATCTTTATTTAGCTACTTTTATGAATAATACTGGATTCTTTATTGTAAGTATATACATGAGAACAAAGACTATTTTACATAACTGTTGTATTCCCAGTACCTGTCACAGTGCCTGATCCATAGTGGCCACTTACTAAATATTTGTAGAATGAATGAATGAAAACTTAGTCATTGCAATTAACTATTTCCTCCTTATTTTAGGAACTTATAATCAAAACTGTATTAAGCTCAGCAAGAGATGAGCCCTCTGGTCCTGCACGGTAGGTCGTATAGTCTTAGACTTAACTATTCTGTGTTTGGAATCTTATTTTAGGAGTTGACGGAATTATTAAAGTAGTCCAGATTGTTTCAGACACATAAAAGCCATTTTGAATTATAAATTTAAATGATTTGAATAGATAAATACTCTGACTTTTGTTCATGATTTAAATACTAACCTTCTTTCATTAAAAAAAATCCTAGTCACCTTTTCCAGTAACTTCACCCTCTTTTTAAAGTAATTTGTGTTAATTTAATTATTTAACTATATTTTGCTTTCTCTTCAGATTATGTTTATCATTGTCTTTTATGCAGTACTTTGAAATACATTAGTAAATACACAATGAATGTTTATTAAATTAAAACAAGATATTGTGGAAAGTGACATATCTAAGAAAGTAGTATATTGTAATATTTTATAAATATTTGATCAGGATTTTTAAAAATAGCATAAGATTTTTACATTCTTTCCCTTTTATAATGTCCTAAGAAGTAAAAACTGAGGTCTTCTCTGTTTTAGTAAACATTTTTTAAAAAGTGAGATTTAAATTAACAGGTTACTAATACATGTTCTCTTCCCCAAAATATCATTAAGTTTACATATTATGTTTCTTGATGCTAATTCTCATAGTACACTGTTCGCTTTAACATTATTCTGTGTTGCTACTTTTCTGAGCTACATCTCTGCAAAGCTTCCTGTTTTGCAATTATCTGTTCATTTTCTGACCCAAGTTTCAAATTGTACAAATCATGGCTTTGACTATTTGGATTCTAATTCAAATTAAACCTATTTTTCCAGCAAATAAAAATAATATATGATTCTGATGAGAGAGAGCATTTAAAAATAATAATAATGTAAAATGAACTATTAAATGAGACATAGCTCCAATTTAATTACATATTTTTCTCACTTTAATAGCCAAGTTAACACAAATCTCTTTGAACAAATTCTTCTTTTACACTAATCTCGTTTAAGTTTTCAAGGGTTTTCCTATGGTATTGTTCCATTTAATTCTCCTCACAATTTTAAGAGATCGATGGAATCACCCTATTCTTCCAGTTTTGTTAGCCAGAAACTGATGCTTGGAAAGCCAACATTTATTAGATCCAAAGCTAATGTTTAATTAAGCCCATTCTATGTGTCAGGCACTGTTCTAAACACTTCCTGTTTATTTGCTTGTTGAGGTTTTTTAATAACTCTGTGAGATAGGTATAGTTTTTTTTTCCTCCTTTTAATTGGTAAAGAAACTGGAGCCCAGAGAATTTAAATAACCTGCCCTATCACCCAGAAATGACAGAGCCATGATTAATACCCCAGCAGTTTGTCTTATTAGATGGATAAGTAATAAGTGACAGAACCAAGTTTGAACCTAGAGCTTTAGACTTTAGATCTTCTGCTTTTTTAAAAAAAACTATGTTGCCTCTCAAGTGAAAGAATGTGAAAGCCTAAAACATAATTACCCAAAGATAGACCTGGGAATCATTAACATAACAGCTTGTGTTTTTGAGTGTATGGAAAAACTCCAGAAGTTGAACATAAGCATTGTCTCAACTTGTTTTCCTATACCATTTTAGTGTATATATATGTATTTTTTTTAAGTTTATAACCCCAAATCTGAGCAGAAGCAGATTTGAACTATACTGAGAATGATCTAGATTATTTTGACATATTGGAAGAATGTGGAAAAGTCTATACACACAAAAACAAAAACATCCTGTTCTTACCCCCTCTGGTTACAACAAAAACTGCTGAGCATTTGGACTTCCAGTCTCTGCCTTTAGTTAGCTGCATCCATGGACAGCTTTGCTTTACTTCAGAGTTTATTGTTGCTTTAGGATTATGGATGTTTCCATTGCTAAAACTGAAACTTGGTTATTTAGCTCTATAAATATTACCTGGGATTTATGGGTGGACAACAGTAAGAAAGAAATAAAGCAATAGACTTCACTTAGAAGATCTTTAGGTAGTTTTGATAACTTAGTAGCTTTAACACTCTAGACTGAAAGATGGGATTTAAGGCATTCTGATCTGCTATATTAAGGAAGAAAAATCTCTGTTGACTTGTTCTGGAATTTAGCATTCCACTGAATTTAAGTTAAGAATATCAATATCAGGACATGCCATGTATAACAAGATACTGGAAGGAGTTGACTGTTTTTATGTTTAGAACCATTATACACTTTATCAGAAGCCTAAACTTGGAACATAGTAATAGCATTCTTACAGATTGTAATCATTAAATAAGTCTCTTCAAGCTGAAACTCAGCTGAAGTTACATTGCTAGGGAAATGAAGCCCTAAAAGGCATTAGGGAATAGAAAAAAAAAATTCTATAAGTTGTATTTCTTTTGAGATTTTTTTTATTTTCAAAATATTAAGGGACAAATGTTTTTGTTATACAGATAGCTTTTGTAATGCCTGAGTCAGGGCTATAAGTATGCCCATCACCCAAATAGTGTTCACTGTACCCATTTGGTAGGGTTTTGCCCCTCCCTTCCTCTGCTCTCCCTCCGCTTAATTTCCAATGACTTTTACTTCCCTCTGTGCACATAGTGCCCGTCGGTTAGTTCCAACTCATGAGAGAGTACAGGTGGTGTTTGTTTTTCCATTCTTGAGATACTTCACTTAGGGTAATGGTCTCTAGTTCTATCCAAATTGCTGCAAAAGACATTAATTTATCCTTTTTATGGCTGAGTAGTATTCCATGGTATATGTATACCACATTTTATTAATCCAGTCATGAATTAATGGGCACTTAGGTCAATTTATTAACATGGGTTTGTTGAAAAGATGCTGTGTATTATCGCAGCCTATGATCTTGGTAGTAAATTGTAATAGAAAATTAGGTGTACAGTTTTGGGAATGTGCTTTCTTCCCACTTATCTTCCTTAGTCACCAACTAATATAAAGTAACATTTATTCATTTACTTAAATGGTGCATATTTATTCTATGTCAGTTGATCATGGGTATTGTTTGTGGTGGTGGTTTCATTTTATTTAATCATTGCTGACTGCCTTTTTTGCAGATGTGTAGCACTTTGCAGTTTAGGTATTTGGATTTGTGAAGAACTAGTCCATGAGTCTCATCATCCTCAAATTAAGGAAGCTCTGAATGTAATTTGTGTTTCCTTAAAGGTAAAAAAAACTGTTCAGTGAAATATATTAAGGTAGTATAGAATGCATTTTTTTTAATGTGAATTATATCTTGTACCCTTATAGAATAAGACATTTAATAAATGTTTTCATTAGTTTACTATTTTTAATATTTCCTTGATTCTGACTCTTTCCTTAAGAATACTCCTACTCTTAAATTTAGGGTATCTTTGTGATGACCTATTTTATCTCACCTTTTTATGTGTTTTGGCTTCAACCTTATAATACATATGGATGACTCCTAGAAAAGGAAGCCAGTCATTTAAAACATGTATATTTTGTTTGTTTGTTTTTTTAACTAGTATTTTTGTAACTTATTACTCTTTGATCTTTACCATTTTTTATAACAATGATTTTTTTTGTTGTTGTTATTATTGCAGTTTACTAATAAAACAGTAGCTCATGTAGCTTGTAACATGCTTCACATGCTGGTTCATTATGTACCTAGACTTCAGATTTACCAGCCTGATTCTCCCTTAAAAATTATTCAAGTAAGTAATTTCTTATTTTTAACAAAGTTATAACATTGTTAAAGATTCTTAGATTTGGATACCTTGAAATATAGAAATTAATAGTTTAAAAAATTTTTTGCATAGCTAAATAGTGACCACCCATTATGCTTTTTTTTTTTTGTAATATCGAAGTTCATGACAGTTCCTTATATTTTATGTTAGAAAATTGTGTTCCTGGTTTTGGGCAAAGTAAAAGCATTAAAAATATATATACATATATGTATTTTAAGACAGGGTCTCACTCTGTTTCCTATGCTAGAGTACAGTGATGTCATCATAGTTCACTGCAACCTCAAACTCCTGGGCTCAAGCGATCCTCCCACCCCAGACTCCCAAGTAGCTGGAACTACAGGCATATGCCACCATGCCCAGCCAATCTTTTTTATTTTTTTGTAGAGACAAGGTCTCACCATATTGCTCACACTGGTCTTGAACTTCTGGCCCCAAGCAGTTCTCCTGCCTTAGCCCCCCAAAGTTCTTGGATTACAGGCATGAGCCACTGTGCCCAGCTAAAAGATAATTTATTAGTTGTAGTGGTCTTTATAAATTTATATTATGCTTCATTCCCTCTCTTAAGTAAGGAAAACATACTATCCTGCCAGTTATCCTGCACATTATTCCTTTCCTTTTCTCTTTAGCCAATCATTTATTAATTTTTTTAAAATTCTAATCCAGTGTCTCCTGTGCTTCCTACAACACCTGACATATTTCAGCCCTTCATTATTTCTTTATTGAGGTATTACTATAGCCTTCTAATTGTTCTCCTAGCTTGTACAGTCTTCCTGTTCAAGTCATCATTCACATTCACATGACTCTATGTTACTTACTTGAAAAAAAATCCTCCCTAATTTTCCTTTGACTGTAAAATAAAGCCCAAATTCTTTAGCTGAGAAATCAAGGCCTCCAGATGAGAACCCAACCTGTTTTTCCAGAATCATGTACAAATTCCTTTGAAATACCATGTTGTCCAGATAGCTGAGTCTGCTCTCCTCACCTTGTCTTCTTCCTCCTACCTGAAATGCTTTACTTCTCTACTCTCTAGCCCCCTTATCTTTCAGTGACTCACTTAAATACTATCTCCTCAGAAATGAAAATCTTGGCCAGGCACGGTGGCTTATGCCTATAATCTCAGCACTTTAGGAGGCCATAACAGGAGGATCACTTGAGCCCAGGAGTTTAGGACTGTCCTTGGCAACATAGTGAGATTTCATCTCTACAAAAAATGAAAAAATTAGCTGGGTGTGGTCGCACATACCAATAGTCCCAGGTACTCAGGAGGCTGAGGCATGAAGATCTCTTGAGTTCATGAATTTAGGGTTGCATTGAGCTGATCACACCAGTGCACTCCAGCCTGGGTGACAGAGCGAAGACCCTGTCTCTTAAAAAACAAAAAAAATCCCTGTCTGTTCTCTACAACCAGAATTTATCTTTGTTGTCATTATATTCTTACATTTTTAGGAAAGTTAAGAACTAATATTTATTAAGCACCTACCATGTACCAGCCACTTTTTCATAGAATATCTCGTTTAATTCTTTTAAGATTTTTTGAGATAGGAGATTATTCTCTTCCCCACCACCCTTTATTAAAGATGGAAGAACTGAGGATTTAATAACTACATAAAGTCACAAGCTAACAGGGCAGAAGCAGGATTCCAATCTAAGTTAGTAAGATTCCAAAGTCCAGGTTTTTCCCACTCAACCATATTGCCAGCCTCTATTATAGGGAGTACGTCTAGCACTAGCAAGTAAAGCCTTTTTCTATATAAAGTATATTTAGAGGAATTTTTCTACTTAATGCATGAAAGCAATAATTTTTTTAAATACGGTGACATACAATAAAAATATAATAAACTCGCTTATATATTTTTAACATGCACATAAAAAAATTGAATGAGACAAATTAAGATCCAGAGTAAATGATAACACTGTATATTTTGCCTTCTTTTAATGTCTTTTTATTGGTATTCTGTTTCATATTCATATAATATTCAGTATATAATATATGTTAATTGAAAAAGCCATATTTTTCTTAAACAAAAAGACTTATCTTTTCATATATACAGAAAAAGACGTGGAAAGGCAGTAGATTTCTTCAGGTGATAAGATTATATAAATCTTTTTGCTTATCTGTTTATCTTCTAATTTTTCTATAGTGAACATATACTATCTGTGTGTTTATACATATTGATTTACCTTCATGAATTGAATTAGAAAGAAATCTATTTACAGTTGACAGAATATAATTTTGGTTAAGTGTGCTTGAAAAACTTACCTAAAAATATTACTTTGAAATAACAATATTAATGTATTTAGGATAAATTTGCAGCACTAGGTTTTATATCACTTTAGCACTTAACAGTTAAGTTTTAGGATTATCATTAATTTGACATATTTTGAGCTCTTTTATTTTTTAATTTTTTTGCCTACAGATCCTAATAGCCACTATCACCCATCTTTTGCCGAGTACAGAAGCGTCATCTTATGAAATGGACAAGAGGGTAATTTAAATTTTATTTAGTGTTTAGTATGTGGTTATCTAGTAAAATATTTATATTTCTAATTTTCAAAGGTATATATATTTACATAGTAAAAAATTAATTCATCTAATTCAAAATCAACTATAGTGTGAAACATGTGTTTCTGTTATTTAAATATAGATAAATTATATTTTGGTTCCAATTTCATGGCCATTTGGTAAAATCTTTGAATCTCAGGATTGTAAGCAGCCTTGGAAGACATTCTGTCCACTTTTAATTATTTCACTCTATTCTGCCAAATTATGGTCTTATCTATGACTGAAATTTATTAATTCTGAGGAATTCACCTCTGAAGCAGCCACTTGTTTTGTATAGCTGTTACTGGTAGAAAGTAAAGATATTTTCAGTAGTCATAGTACATATAATACATAGAGATGTGTTACTTAGGAGAAGACATTCCCTCTCTCCACCAGAAAGTTCTACAAAGTGACATTTACCTCATAGATTCATTATGAGGGTCCTTTACTTATTCCAGATATTGTATTTATCAAGTTCTAGAATTTTTCTTTTTTTTTTTTTTTTTTTTTACAGTTTCTCTTACCTGAAATTCTGCATTTCTTCATCAGTTAGATACACCTTCTTATCGATTCTTTAACATATTGATCATAATAATATTAAAGTCCTCATCTGCTAGATCCAATATCTGAGTCATAACTAAGTCTGTTCCTGTAGAATTTTTTTCCTCTTTAGTATGAGTTCTATTATCCTGTTTGTTATTATATCTGTTAATTTTTTTATTATATACCAGACATTATACATAACATGTTCTAGAGAACTCTAGATCTGTGCTGCCCAGTATGGTAGCTACCATTCACATATTGCTTTCACTTTAAATTAAATTTGAAGTTCACATTAAAAATTTAATTCCCCATTTGCACATTTTAAGTGCGTGATAGCCATGGGACAAATATAGACCATTTTCATTATTGTACAAAGTTCTGTTAGGTAAGGCTGCTCTGGATTCTATTAATTTCCTCTGAAAATTATTCTCTTCCTTTACCTTGTCACATCCCAATCTTGGGTTCTATTCTCCAGATCTCAGTGTTACAATCCTTTAATCATATTGCATTGAAACCTAAAGTATGTTTTATTTACTGTTTATGTGCTTCTTATTAATTTACAGATCTCCAAAGCTATAATTATGTTTTTGGACCTATTCCCAGTTATTTTCATGTGTGGCTTACATATCGTTTTACACTTTGGTCTTTTAATGTTATTCCTACTGTCTGCCATATGATTTCTGACTGACTTCATGAGTTTGCCTTAGAATTTTTTATTCTTTCCCTTTGTGTTCAGTTCAAATGCTATTTGAACAGGTTATATATAGCTCTTGATAAATACATTCTTCTTCATCTTTAAAAGAGACATGTACACCATTTTTAACCAAGAATTCTTCATTTTAGTGTCTCAGGCTATGGTCTAGAATTCCACATGCAGTTTGTGAGTAATATCTGGATAACTAATCACCCATCTTCTTCTATATCATCTTTTTCTTCCAAAGGCCTAGCTGTTAATATGAAAAATCTATACTACCAAGTTCTTATTTCTTGTGCACTTAATTTGCTAAATATTTATTGATCCCAAAATGTGTGTTCTGCTGGATACTACTAAACAGAGATAAATAAGATAGTTCCTGTTTTCATGGAATTTAAAGATTAGAGAGACAGTTGAGACAAAATGTAATAAATACTTATTATAAAACGTAAAAAAATGTATATTATACAAGGTAGGATAGAGGAGGAAGTAATTAATTATTGAGGGGAGTAGAGGACTTGTTAAGAGAAAACTTCCTTAAAGATGAATAGGGTTTTCTACATAAATAGAGACAAAAGGTAGATTCAGAGAGTTATTCCAAGTATAGGGAATAGTGTATGAAATCGTGGAGGTGTATAATAGTATGATATATTTGAGGGAAACACTTGGCAGTTCTGTATTATAGAATGTGAAGCACACAGCTGAGAATAGGGAAAAATGAAGCTTCAGAAATAGAAAAGGGCCAGGTTATAAAGGGCCTTGGATGCCCCACTATGAGTCTTGGACTTTTGTGAAAGTCCTTTTTTGAAAGGATTTTAGTGCATAATGAAATATGACCGTATTTGTGGACAATCACTTAAGAAAATGTGAAAGTTGACTTAAAAGGAAAAATATGGTGATTGTTATTAAAATTAAGAATTGATGAGGCCAGGTGCAATGGCTCATATTTATAATCCCAGCACTTTGGGAGGCTAAGGCAGGAGGATTGTTTGAGCCCAGGAGTTTGAGACCAACCTGGGCAACATAATGAGACTCATTTCTAAAAAAAAACAGAAAGAAAAATTTGCCCAGTGTGGTAACGCACATCTGTAGTCCCAGCTACTTGGGAGGCTGATGCAGGAGGGTCCCTTGAACCCAGAAATTCAAAGTTACAGAGAAGCTGTGATCAGGCCACTGCACTCCATCCTAGGTGATAGAGCAAGACCCTGTCTCTAAAAAAAAAAAAAAAAAAAAAAGAATTGATGTTCTGAACTAAAGCTAAGGAAATAAAGAATAGATATTCACAAACCGAGATAAGGAATACATGAAAAAACAGGATTGTTGAAGGAAGAGGAGTTTCAGTTTTCAGTGTGTTGCATGTGTGGAGTAAAAACCAGGTGGAGACCATCAGCAATGTGATTACATACCTGATTAGAAAATTATAGGCTGGAAATAATTATTGACATTGTCAACACATGAGTAGTATTAAAATTGTGGGAATGGATGAGATCACTTAAGGAGAGAATAGACTATAATACCACTCAACAGGGAATTATCATTTAGCATGATATGCCCCATCATCTTCCTTGAGCCAGTAGCAGATATCTGTATTCCTCAAATATGCTTTCTTATTATCCTAGGTATCTTTAGAATGTATGACTTTCCTTATTGTGGGATGAACATCAGAAATTATTTAATTATTTAAATTTGAAGTATTTAAATTCACTGATTTTTCTCTACTATGTTGCATTCCAATACTTTTTATTCTCGTATATCAGGTTTTGAATATCTTTTGTCTTATTAGAAGCTTGCACATTACATATAGACAACTAGATATATGGAATTATTATAATTATTATATTATTCTTTCTGTAAGAACTCTTAATTTTCTCATGCAAGCCACAGTATAAGGAGACATTTCTCATGCATGGCATTCAGATTGCTTATAGTATAAACATAGCTGGTCCTTACAACTTTCCTTAACCTCACATGATTAAGAATATGAATAAACTTTGTATGAGCTAGGAGTCTTTAGATTTCCCAAATGGTTTGTCATCATTGGTAAATATGGCATTACAATTTTTAAAAGATAAATACAGTAAAAATAAAATAAAAACATTTATATAGTGATTTTTTAAAAATCATGTGCCAGCAATATGTACTTTATATACATTATTTAAACTTCAAAACAACTGTATAATTTTGGTAGATATTTTTAATTTCCATTTTACAGGTAGAATTGAGACTCAGAGAGGTTAAGTTGCCCACATTCACATTATTGTTACTAAATAGTAGAGCCAAGACTAGAACCTGTGATTGGCAGATAGATGCAAAAGTCCATATTCTTTTTATTTCAGAACATTAATTCAGAACTTCCATTGAGTTTTATGTTGGAATTTTTTAAAACATAATTTCAAGTTTATAGAAGAGTTGTAAGAATAGTACAAATAATTCTTTGTGTTATTTATTTACCACATTTGTTTTATCCCTCTGTATATATGTATGTATGAAATATATATAGAGAGAGAAATGTATATGCCACCAACTACATTATTGTGTTTTTCCCTCAAATCAAGCAATTATCTAACAGTGTAGTTATCAACATGAGGAAATTAACATTGATACATTAGGATTATCTAATCTATAGATATTATTCAGATTTCACCAGTTGTCTCAGTAATGACTTCTATGGCAAAAAGACAATACAAAATCATGTGTTGCATTCAGTCATAATGTCTCTTTAGCCTTCTATAATCTAGAACAGGTCCTTAAACTTTCTATTTTTTTTATTTCAGCATATTATGGGGGTACAAATGTTAAGATTGTGTATATTGCCCTTGCTCCCCCTCCCCCTCGGGTCAGAGCTTCAAGCATGTCCATCCCCCAGACCGTTTGCATAGCACTCATTATGTATGTATATACCCATCCCCTCCTCCTCACTCCCACCTGCCCAATGCCCGATAAATGTTATTCCTATATGTCCACTTAGGTGTTGATCAGTGAAAGCAATTTGCTGGTGAGTACATGTGGTGCTTATTTTTCCATTCTTGGAATACTTCATTTAATACAATGGGTTCCAGCTCTATCCAGGAAAATACAAGAGATGCTACCGTGTTTCCCCAAAAATAACATCTACCCATAAAATAAGCCCTAGCAGGATTTCTAAGAATTTGCGTAATATAAGCCCTACCCCGAAAATAAGACCTAGTGATGGGCGTGGCTACCCAGAGTATCTGCATAACCCATGCATTTCGGTGCAGAGCAGTAAAGAAGATGAGCAGCCCTTCTCATCTGCCCCATCGTGACAGCTACTATCCCAGAGGTGACCAGAAAGGTGCCAGCAGCCCCACCAACAAGGTCGGCTCCCCCTGTCAGGTCCCGGCCATCCTGTGCGTGCTGCCAGCTGAGGCTTTGAGGGGAAAATAACACATCCCCTGAAAATAAGCCCTAGGGTGTCTTCTTTTTGGTTTTTGGTTTTTTTGTGGTTTTTTTCTTTTTTTCAGCATATTATGGGGGTACAAATATTAAGGTCCTAGGGTGTCTTCTCGAGGAAAAATAAATATGAGACCCTGTCTTATTTTCGGTGAAGCACGGTATATCACTGTTGTTTCTTATAGCTGAATAGTACTTCATGGTATACATATACCATATTTTACTAATCCACTCATGCATTGATGGGCACTTGAGTTGTTTCCACATCTTTGCAATTG
>VBSM01002121.1:27018515-27032982 GCA_008086735.1 Cheirogaleus medius
GTGCAGAAGCTTTTTAATTTGATCAGGTCCCATTTATTTATTTTTGTTGATGTTTTGATTGCATTTGGGGTCTTCTTCATAAATTCTTTGCCCAGGCCAATGTCTAGAAGAGTATTTCCAACGTTTTCCCCTAGAATTCTAATAGTTTCACACCTAAGGTTCACGTCTGTTACCCAGCGTGAGTTGATTTTTTGGAGAGGTGAAAGGTGTGGGTCCTGTTTCAGTCTTCTACATGTGGCTATCCAGTTTTCCCTGCACCATTTATTGAGTAATGATTCTTTCCCCAGTGTATGTTTTTGTCTGCTTTGTCAAAGATTAGGTGGCTGTATGACGATGGTTTCATATCTGGGTTCTCTGTTCTGTTCCACCCCTTCACCTTTAGTCTAAATGCATCCTTGCAGGTTAGGTGAGTTTCCTGAAGACAGCAGATACTTGGCTTGTATTTTTTTATCCATTCGGCCAACCTATGTCTCTTGAGTGGGGAGTTCAAGCCATTCATATTTAATGAGAGAACTGATAGGTGGGGAAGATTTCTGTTCATTCTGTTGGGTTTAACTTTGTTGCTTTGTTTTCTCTCTTGAGCCATTGTGGTATCTGGCCTTTGATCTTTAGCTTTTGAGTAGTTTTACATTTGTGAGTGTTTATTGTGCTGATCCGTGGGTAACACTGTTTTGAGTACTTCTTGGAGGGCTGGTCTTGTCTTGGTGAATTCCCTCAGTCTTTGCTTATCTGAAAATGTCTTGATTTCTCCTTCGTATACAAAACTTAGTTTTGCAGGGTACAAGATTCTACGCTGGGCATTATTCTGTTTCAGAAGAGTGAGAATGGGGCCCCAGTCTCTCCTTGCTTGTAAGGTTTCAGTAGAGAAGTCTGGCATTATTTGGATTGGCTTTCCTTTGTATGTTACTTGCTTCTTTCGCCTTACAGCTCGTAGAAGGGTCTCTTTAGTTGATATTTTGGTCAGTCTGATAACTGTATGTCATGATGTCTTCCTGTTTGCATTGAATCTCCCAGGGGTCCTTTGAGCTTCTTACACTTGGATATTTAGATTTTTAGCAAGGCTTGGGAAATTTTCCTCTATTATATCTTCAGAGTTTATCTAACCCTTGCGTGTTTTCTTCTTCCCCTTCTGGGAATCCTTATAACCCTCACGTTACGTTTCTTCACAGAATCCCACATTTCTTGTAGGCTTTACTCTTTTCTCTTATTTCTCTGCTCTGTCTCTGTGACTGACTTATTTAATTGGAACATGTTATCTTCAATCTGAGATTCTTTCTTCTGTTTTATCTACCCTGTTCTTGAGGCTTTCCACTGTGTTTTGTAGTTTCCTGAATAGATCCTTCATTTCTAGGAGTTCGGTTTGATTTTTCTTTATTATTTCAATTTCTTTAGTGAATTTATTCCATGTCCTGGATTTTTTTTTGTGTGATTTCTTTGTGTTGGTTATCCATTTTTTCTTGCATGTCATTAAGGTTTCTTACAACCCATGTTCAAAATTCTTCTCTTGTCATTTTAGTATTCTGACTGTGGTTGATGTCCATTTCTAGAGAGCTGGTGTTCCTCTTTGGGGGTATGCCTTCCGTTTGATTCTTCATACTTCTAGAGTTCTTTCGCTGATTTCTTCCCATCTGGGTCAGTTTTTGCTTCTTGCCTTTAGATTTTTGTTTGGATAATGACACGCCTTGTTTAGTCTCTGAGCCAGTACGTGGTGTTTGTGGGTGAGATTCGACCACACCCTGTATGGTGAGTCAGTACATGCAGTAAAAGGGTGTGCAGAATGACCTCCCTGTAAGTAGGTGGCGCTTGCTGGGAGCAGCAGGCTACAGTGTTGTTTTCGGGTCCTGTTACCAGCTCTTGTTCCTCTGGAGAGGCACTCTTGTCCCTCACATGGTGGGTGGGGCCCTGGGACTTCCAGGTGTGTCCTTATTCTCCACTTCAGTGAGGGCTGGTCTGGGAGTGAGTCTGGGCAGAGCTGGGTTGGGTGAGCCTGCCCTGAAGCACCACAGATGCTGTTAGCAGGGGTCAAAGTCCTGTTTTCTGCTTCCGGGAAAAGCTGTCAGGGAGGGGCTGAGATGGCCCCACTCAGCCAGAAAGTCTGTGTGTGGGTGTGTGGCTGTCTGAGCCCTGCGTTCTGGAGCAGGCCTCGCTCCTTTCCACCCTCCCCAAATCCGTGGCTTCTCCTGGGCCTCTGCCATCAGGCAGGACCTCACGCCAGCGGGTCTCCCCTGGCTGTGATGAGGGCTGGGAGTTTCCCTACGCAGGATTGCAGCCTCCTGTGGGAGGAGGGTTGCCCCTCAAGCACACTGATACACCCCTGAAGGCACACACACCTTAGTAGGCTTGTTCACAAATATCCCTCTGTGCCCCGGGGCAAGGCAAGACCTGGGTGCACGGGATCTGGTCTGCAGATCTGACCCCTGGGACCCAGAATTCAATCCCTGACCCCGCCAGGGAGAGGAGTGCCCGTCTTAAGTCACCCATGGGGTACCGAAGCTGGGTGGATGTCTCTCTGCCTCGTTCTCCTCGAGTCACCAGTCCAGCAGCACCTGGGGGGGTGGGGTGGCTGGTGGGTAGGGAGCTCACAGTCTGCGTATCCCTCAGTCTGCTTTAGGGCCCCAAAAGGGAAGGTCCCGTTCCCTGTAGATGCCTCCGGCTGGTGGCTATATTCTCTCTCTTGGCAGCCATGGGTAGGGAAGTAGGGGGAGAATGAAGCATTATGGCACCTGCCAATCGGCTTGGGTGTGTGCCAGAGTGGTGCCCCGAGGGAGTTGGGAGCCTGGTGCCGCACCTCTAAGAGGCTCACCGCTCACTGGCGGCAGCCAGTCCTGGGCTGGTGTCCGCAGGTCTCTCCAACTGCCACGGAACCCACCAGCAGTCCGAGATGCAAGAGAGGGGAATGTTAACCGTTCCACCTACCATTGTTGCTGGTCTCCAAGCTTCTCAGGGCTCTCTTCTTCCAGTTCTTCTCCGCAACCTCCTCACATTGAATCTCCCATAGTCTCAGGTACCCCTTCTTCCGACTGTCATCCGATGTATGCTTGTCTGCTTGTTTATTTCTTCCACTTTCTTCTAAAATCTGTCTTTTTTGCAGAGACAATCTGGCTGGCAGTTTTTCTCGTCCGCCATCTTGCTCCAGCCTTCCTAGAATCTCCAATCTTTCTATATTTCCTGACCTTGGACATTTTTTAAGTGTGTATAGTCTTGTTACTGTATAGAATGTCTCGCATTTTTGGTATGTGTTTCATCATGACTAGATTAGTAATGTTTTGTCATTATTAGATTAAATTAGATATATTTGACAGGAATGCCTCCGAAGATTTTGTGCCCCTCTTAGTATATCATATCAGGTGGCACAGATATAAGTTTGTCCCATTCCTGATTAGTGCTAACTTTAGTCATCTGATTAAGGTGGTGTATGCAAGGTTTTTTCACTGTAAAGCTACTAACCCATTTCAATTAATAGGTATTTGTAGGAAGATACTTTGAGGCTATACTTTATAAATATCATATTACTTTTTTAGCTTTTGCTAACTGGTTTTGCCAATCATTGATGACTCTAATAGAATCAGTTATTGTTATGATAGTTGCCAAATGGTGATTTTCCTAATTCCGTCATTTCTTCTACATTGGTTAGCTTTCTACTGTAAGAAAGAGCTTTCCCTAATCATCTTATTTCAGTGCAGGCTTGAGATTCTCATTTAATGCAATGGTGTGTAATCCTTAACCTTTTGCTATCATTATTTATATTATTGCTAAAAATGTATCAGATTTAGCCAATGGGAGCCCTTTCAAAGTGACTTCTTTTCTTTTTGATAAATCCCGGTTATTCTTTGGGCATACTCTTAATTTCTGTCACCACAAGATTTTCCAAACTCATCTTGTACTTTCCCTGCCCTAGCTCTGGAATTGGACTTTAACCAAAGAATTCTGGTTCCAGTGAGTGGAAAATGGTATTTAGAAATCAGGATCTGAGAACTAGGTGTGCACTTTACTGTTGGGGTATCATATCTTTAAGTCCCTCTCAGTAGATAAAGCTATTAATAGGAAATAGATAACATGTGTGTACACACACACACACACACCTCTATATTTCTGTATTTATCTGCTGTGGACTAAATGTTTGTGCCCCTCCCAAAGTTCATATGTTGAAGTCCTAATCCCCAGTATGTTGATATTTGAAGGTGGAGCCTTTGAGAGGTAATCAGATCATGAAGACAGAGTCTTAATGAATGGAATTAGTCCCTTTATAAGAAAAAAGATGAACTCTCCACCATGTGAGGCTACAGCTAGAAGGCAGGAATCTATAAGCCAGGAAGTGGGCCTTCACCAGACACCAAATTGGCTGGCACCTTGATCTTGGATTTCCCATCCTTCAGGACTTTAAGAAATAAATTTCTACTGTTTAAGCCACACAGTTTGTGGTATTTGTTATGGTAGTCCAAGCAGACTAAGACAGTATCTAACTGTATTTATTAAAAACTTTTTAGTTTACTTTGACACCTCCAATTGTAATCCAACACCACAGGGACATTCAGTCTATCCTTCCTCCTTTTTCTTATTTGTAACTCCCTGTTCCAATAATGGGAAACTTAGCTCCTATATCCATTATTTATCTATAATGTATTTACTTCTTTGTGCATTTCTGGAAAAAAAAAAAAACAGTTTCAAAATTAACTTATGCCTCTATATAGCTTGGAGTTCTTTTTGTCTTTACCAAGAGAATATAAAATTTAAAAAAGTTTTTATAAGTTACTTGAGTTACCTCCCCTTTTCCTATTTCAGAATGGTTATATAATTTATTCGAAATATAGTTTAGTTCAATTTTTTCTGTTCGTATGCAGTTTTAGGGTCTTCCCTCCATCTCTGTTGTTCTTATTTATTTTGGGGGGCTGTGGTTCATCTATCCTAGGTTTATTTTTGAATATAGTCTAGATATTCTTTGGTACATTAGACTTTTCACCTGACCTGGAATTCTACAATCCAAATTTCATAGAAATTTTCTTCATTCATTTTTTATAGCTGAGTAGTATTAGTGCTTCATTGTGTGGTTATACCACAGTTCATTCAACCACTCTGCTATATATGGCATAAAGGTTATTTTCGGAATTTTGCAATTACAGATAGTGCTGCAGTGATTCTCTTTGTGCATATGTATTTTTATGTTGTTGGAGTGTGCCTTCAGGGTATATTCCTGGAAGTGGAATTGATGAGTCAAAGGGCAAACAGATACATACTTTTGTAAATTATTATACTTTCTACTGTGAGAGTGTTTCCCCAGAGCCCCCTCACAGAACTTGTCATATATTTTAATTTTTGCCAATTTGATAGGCAAACAGTGGTATCTCTGTAGTTTTCATTTATCTCCCTTATAAATGAGGTTGAATAGGTCATAGTTAGTAATGACCTAATTTTTTACTTTAAAAATTTTTTTTTGAATTTTTCATATCTTTCTACATTTTCTATCAGGTTTTTCTGTCTTTTTCTCTCAATAGCTACATATTAGGGATATTAGTTCTTTAGCTAGGAGATAGATATGTTGCAGGTATTTTCTCCCTTTTTTTAAATTTGCCTTCTGACTTTGTTTATGGTGGTTTTTGTTTCCTTTTGGGGAGAATAACAGAAAAGTATTTTTATGTACTTATTTATCAATCTTTTTTTTCATTGTGTCTGGATTTTGAGTCATAGTTAGCCTTTCACTGTACCCTGGGATAAAGAAAAATACACAAATCTTTTTTTCTAGCACTTATATGGTTTCATTGTTTGCATTTCTATCCCTGATCCATTTGGAGTTTATTCTGTATGTTTTGAGGTATGGATCTAATTTTTGTTGTTTTTCCAACTCTGTAACCAGATTTCTGAGCACCCTTTATTAGGTTCATCTTTGTGCTTTAGCAAAAATCAAGTTCTGTATGTATTTGTGTCTGTTTCTTGAGTTTCTATACTAGCAGTTTCGAACTTTTTGGTTACAAGAATCCTTTAATATTGTTAAACTTTATTGAAGACCTCAAATAAGTTGTCCAAGTTGGTTATTTTTTGTCTACTTAATTTGTCTTGCACTAAGAATGGTGTGATAAAATTTCCTACTACTAGTTTCTGTATTTTCTTGCATCTCCTGTAATTTTTGCTTTACATAGATACTGTGTTATTTGATATATAGATATTCATAAATGTTTCATCCTCGTTTTGAATTATAGCTTTATATATATGCCTTTTTGAATGTCTTTATATTCCCTTTCTTAACCTTTTACTTTCTGATTATTTAATGATATCCTTTATATCCTCTCTTGCCTCTATATTAACAGATGAGCTAGTTTTACTTTTTCCTTTCTTTCTCTGTCTGCCTCCATATTTAGTTATTTTATTTCTACACATAACCATACAGCATATATCTTATAACAAATTAGTCTTCTACAGTCATGTCCATCTCTCTTTTTTTAAATCTTAATCTGTAACTAAGAACTATAACTTGATCTTTCTGCTGAAGTTTCCACAGTCAACTTCTTGGTTAGGTGAAGTTTGTCTTTATTCTTCAAGACACGCTCATGAGTACAGAATTCTCTGAGCTCCTGCATATTGTATTGTTTTCTTGTATATTATATTGTTTTTCTATAACCTCGATACTTGAAAAACAGCTTAGCTAGACATGGAATCCTTAGTTCACACTTGCTTTCCTTGAGGGTGTGTGTGTGTTTTGTTAATGCTACCTTGCTTTGTATGTTTCTGAGAAGTGTGATGCCAGTCTTATTCTCTTGTCCATGGAAGTTATTGCATTTTTTTGCCTGGAGGCTCTGAAGATTTTTTTTTTAAGTCTTACTTTTGGAGTTTTACCAAGATGTGTGTTAGAGTTGACCATGGCAGATCAGTTTGTCCTGGGATCTATTAAGCCTTTTCAACATGTAAATTCAGATCTTCTTTTATTTCTTTAAGTTTTTTCTGTTAAATTGTTTTCTTTATCTTCAGGACTCCAACTACATATAAATTTGGTATTTTTTTCCTGTCCTCCAATTCAGCTAATTTGTCTCTGACACTTTTTACCTTTTTGTCTCATTTTTATTCTCATAGTTGTTTCACTGACCCTTGCTAAGTTTTTCAAACTTTTTCTTCCTTAAGTACCTTGTAATTCAGTCTTCATTTCTAATATGATTTTGTTTTATTCTTGTAGTTATTTTCTTGGCTTGAATAAATTCTATCCTTCTTGGTCTATTTCTTTTGTTATTTTTTAAATTTCTGATTTAAGGTGCCCCACCCCAATATCTCTAAATGCTTGTTCAAAAATATTTAATTCAGAGTAATTAAAATGTTGTGTTACATTTTTCTTGTGCTTCACAGTTGGTTTGGGGGGAGAAATTTCCATCAGTTGAATTGCTTAGATTCTCATTTTCTGGTTGTTTTTGTATGTGTGAGAGAGACAGGGTGTCACTGTGTTTCTCAGGTTGGTCTCCAACTGCTGGCCTCAAATAATCCTCCCACCTTGGCCTCCCAAAGTGCTAGGATTACAGGCGTGAGCCACTGCACTTGGCCTCTGTTTTGTTTTTATAGAAGTTTTGTATAGATGAAGACCGTGCCTAGGCATTTCTGTGGCTTGGAGTGGTTTACAATATTCCTATTTCAAGAGCTCCCTCCTCTGGCCATTTAATGGAGTATTGTGGTTTTATTGAATATGTTTTTTAAGAAGTAGAGGAGTTGTAGTTCTAGCAATTAAAAAAAAAAAAAATTAAGTCTTACAGGATCCAAAATTTCCCTTTTGCTTTTTCCTTTTTACTACATGTTTCTAAAGGATGTCTCTCCATTCCCTTTTAACATTCTTCTCCCCCTAAGCATGACATTTCCTATGTATACTTTTAAGTCCCTTTCTTTCTACTCTGTAGTCTGGTCTTTTAGAACACTTATTCAGTATACTCACACTTAGGGTGGATTTTTTCTTTCTGTCTTGGCTTTTAGGTCAATCTTAGGTTTGCAACTAGTTCCTATCTTTTCTCTTTGTCATGGTTTTTCCCAAACTGCCCTTGCTCCTCATGAAAGCCTGCAGTGGAAGGATGGGAAAAAGCTTCCTGGGATTTGCTGTATATTTTTCTGCTTAGAAATAATTTGGTCTATCTTGTGGTTATATGGAAGAGTGAGTTTTGTGAGATTGTATTTTTTGGGGGTTTTTTTGGAGAATGTGTTGGGAAATTTAGACCAAAATTGCTCCTTGAATTGGAGACTTTGTTTTTAATTCTGAAGATCAGATCTCTTATTGCTACTCAGTGATCACTTTCATGGCACTGATGGTGATTCTTTATCCAATAAAATGGGTACTGCTATTTTACTCCATATTTTGGATGAAAGTGTTCAATTTGTAGCATCCATTAGTTCAAAAGTGTCCAGTAAAAAGATTGAACTAGAAAAATAAGTGACAATTTCAAAAAGTGCTTAAGGTAGGTAGTATTTCTAGCAGGATATTCAGTGAAGTGTTGTTAAATTAGAAAAGGAAAGTAGAAGTAATTGTAATACATATGGACTAAAACCTTTCTTTTGTGTTTTTTTCGTTGTGCAACTAAATAAGTATAATTAATTGCTATCTGTTGTCTTTTAAGCTTGATGTTTTCATATTAAATTATGCTGAAGTTTTCATTATGCTTGCCCTGAAATAGAAGAGAAACTCACAATAGTGTTCTTATCCAACATCTTAAAATCAGTTATGTCTAGGTAAATATTAATAGTGGAACTTCAGGTTGATGGTTCCCAAAATAAATTTTTGAAACTCAAGAAGGTACTCTATTATGTATTTTAAAAGCTCTTATTTAATGAGTTTACATTTGTAATGATTTTTTGTTGTTGTTACAGTTGGTAGTATCTTTACTTCTCTGCCTTTTGGACTGGATCATGGCCTTACCTCTAAAGACACTGCTCCAACCAGTTCATGCTACAGGAGCAGAAAATGATAAAACAGAAAAGTCTGTCCTCAATTGTATCTATAAGGTAAACTTCCTTGCTATACTATTCATTTGGTAAGCAAAGATTTTTAAAACCTTAAGAAATAACATTTTTTAGTATAATATTTTCATTGTTTTAGAGCTAGATATTTTCTAAGAATGTAGATTTAGCTTAGAGTACCTAAAGGTAATTTAAAAGTACTTCCTATAAGACACTGAAATTTCATTGCAAAATTTTGAGAGGAGTCAGATCTTTGTTGAATATGAGAATAATTAGTTAAATTTTGCTTATTCTTCCTTTTAAAAGGTCTTAAATTTTATGTTGACTGAAGAGCTAAGTTTTAAGATATTTAAAATTTTTGCCAAGCTCTTGTATTACCAGTTGACATTTTTTCTCCTTTTACCTTTATTTACTTATTTTTATTTAAAAGTTAAACTTAGTATTTTTCTTTTTCCTGTATTTTCAGGTTTTACATGGGTGTGTTTATGGAGCTCAGTGTTTTAGCAACCCAAGGTATTTTCCAATGAGCCTCTCTGATTTGGCCTCTGTAGATTATGATCCTTTTATGCATTTGGAAAGTTTGAAAGAGCCTGAACCTCTACACTCTCCTGATTCAGAACGATCTTCTAAACTCCAGCCAGTAACAGAAGGTAAAATGAATTGTCTTCAGGATAATATTGTTGCTTGGGGTTCTCTGAAGGTGTGATTTGAGGGCATGAGTGGAAATTATGGAGAAGAGGAATATGTCTTACTTTGTAGTTGTTTACCTAACCATGTGTATTGTAGCACAAGTTCATTTTTAGTTTGAGAAATAACTTCATATATACAATTACTAATATTCTATGTGATGACATTCCCCTTGGACACATTGACTATTCCTTATCCAAAATACTTCAGACCAGAAATTTTTCAGCTTTTGGATTTTTTCAGATTTTGGAATATTTGCATCATACTTACCAGTTGAATATCCCTAATCCAAAAATCTGAAATCTGAAATGCTCCAGTGAGCATTTCCTTTCAGCATCATGTCAGCACTCAAAAAGTATCAGATTTGGAGCATTTTGGATTTCAGATTTCTGGATTTGGGATGCTCAACCTGTCCTTCTAGCTAAGTTATTCTTAGAAGTTACTTTGATATTTTATTTTATACATCATAGGATTTCTATAGAATAAAAAATTTAGCTTTGGAGTATGACAGACCTGGTATTGAATTTTGACTCTTGACCGAGCACAGTGGCTCACACCTGTGATCTTAGCACTCTGGGAGGCTAAGGCGGGAGAATCACTGGAGGTCAGGAGTTCGAGACCAGCCTGCACAAGAGTGAAACCCTGTCTCTACTAAAAATAGAAAGAAATTAGCTGGACAACTAAAAATATATATAGAAAAAAATTAGCTGAGCATGGTGGTGCATGCCTGTAGGCCCAACTACTCGGGAGGCTGAGGCAAGGTGAGGACTGCTTGAGCTCAGGAGTTTGAGACTGCTATCACCTTGGCTTATGCCACGGCACTCTACTCAGGGCAACAGGATAAGACTGTGTCTCAAAAAAAAATAATAATTTTGATTCTTAATTGTTGAGTGATTGTTGTCTTATTTGTAAAATGCAGATAATGATCCCAGTTACCTCACAGAATTGTTTTGAGTACTAAGTAAAATAACATAGGTAAAGCCCTTTGCACAGTTCTTAATACATAGTAAACTCAGTAACATTTTTTGAAGCCACATTGTTTCTGCATTCAGAGAGTTCACTCTCTGACATAAGAGAAAGATACAAGCAAGTAACATTATAACATAATATGAGTTTAAAAATAGAATTATATACAAGATAAGGAGGTATCCCAGAGGAACCCAGCAATTACTGAAGGGTTTTAAGAAGGAGAGATATATTACAAAATTAGTATTAAAAGCACTTTTGACAATAGTATTTTATAGGACTTGGCAAATTATGACCCATGCCTGCCAGCTGTTTTTATTAATAGTTCCATTGGGGTATATCCATATTGTATCATTATGGCTGCTTTTGTGTAACAACAGCAGTGTTGAGGAGCAGTAAATATCATATGGCCCACAAAACCAAAAATATTTATTATCTGGCCCTTTATAGAAAAAGTTTGCTGATTCTTCATATATTAGATTGATTTGAGCAATTAACCCAAAAGCAGAGAGACCAATCCTGAGGCTGTTGCAATAGTCCAAGCAAGAGTTGCTGAAGTCTTAAACTAAACTTTTTAGTTACTGAAGAATGGTAGTAGGAATGAAAAGGAAAAATGGAGTTGAGAAATATTTAGGAAGTAAAGTCAAAAGGCTTTTTTAATGAGTAAAGGGAGGAATCTAAAGTAGGTTTCTGACTAGTTAGATTCTGATTTGGAATAGGTTAGATTTTCTCCAAACTAGAGTAAGAATATTAGAGAAAGTACAGATTTGAGACAGAAAATGAGTAGGGCGGTTGGAAATATTTTTTGTTAGGAATATATATTTACACATGTGGGTTCTGAGAAGAAAAAGTTGGAAAGGAAGTAAGACCAAGAAAGAGTAATTTCTCAGAAACCAATAGAGGAGAAGGCTTTTAAAAAGGCTGGCCAACAGTGTTAAATGATAGATTAAATACAAAGGGACTGACAAATATGTCTGCTTTAGTTTCAGCAGAGAAGTAGCAGGCAGAAGCAGATGTCTGTGGGTTGAGAAACAAGCAGAAAATAAGGGAGTAGAGTCATTCCATGGGCAGTACTCTTTAAAGAAGCTTGGCTGTGTAAAATAAAAGAAAGGAAAAAAAAGTAAATAAAATGATAGGTAAGCTAAAGGAGGATTCAAAGTTAAAGGAGTTTTAAGGTTGAAGAGAATTTTAACTTTTTTATAAGCTAAGAAGGAAGTGGGAAGCATATCATTAATAGAATGAAGTCCCTGAGAGGATGAGCTGCAAAGTAGAGGTGCTAGGATTAGCCCTTCTTCTGAAATAAGAAAGAAGAGGAAGATGCAAGTAATTACATAATTAAAAGATTTGGCATAAGTTATTGAGGGCCCAAAAGAAAACAAAACCCAAAAAGTTTTGTTTGCATCAATCAACAATTAGTAAGATGGGTGTGGCAGAAATACAAGGGAACTATGGATTTCAGGATATTGGTTTAGCGATGGACCCTAGGCTTGGTAAGGATTGAACTGCTGCCAGGAAGTAACTAATAAATTGGGAGAAGATAGAGTGATCTGAGAGTCAGAAGGTAGATGTGGTTGGTAATAAGAAGTTAAAGCAGTGGTTCTCAGCCTTGGGTGGACATTAGAATACTGATACTCTGGTCCTGTCTGTAGAGATTTTGATATATTAATTCAGGATTACTGGGATTTTTAAAAGCTCTGCATGTGACTAATATGCAGCCATGGTTGAGAAACACTTAAAGCATCAGTGTATTAAGACAGTGGTTTTTAGAACAATTTTTTAGGTGGTAGAACCTCTTCCAGTAAATTTTCAAAGAAGCCTAATTCGTAAAACTTTAAAGTAGAGCCGGCAGCAGGATAGAGGCCTGGGATCCTACAGACTTCTTTCCTGTCTATTTCTAAGGACCCTCCCTCCAAAGACTTTACAAATCACAATTGGGAAATCACTACACACCAAGAGGGTTATGGTCAAGGACTAGACTATTGAGTAAGAGTTTGATTTTTAAAGGTAAAATAGTTATAAATAAATAAAACATCTAGGATGTGACCATGATAATGGATTGATGGCATACAATGAAAGTAAAGATATGACATTAGAGGTCAAGAAAGTGGGGCTGGGGTTTTAGGTTGACCATAAGGTACAAATAGTTTGTCTATAACACAAATACCTAAGTGAAATAGGAATATAAGATTTAAATTGTTGCTCAGATATAAAAGAGGTATACTAAGTAATATGGCAAAAAAATTTAGATAATTCATATAGGTAACTTAAAATTATGTTTAGATTTGGCATAATAAAATAGAGTTCTTATTTTATTTAACACAGTTTCATGAAATTGTTGCTCTTTGCGTGTCTGAGGTATAAAATGATAAAGTTTTGATTCAAGATAATATAGTATTTCTTGAACAGAGCAATATGTAGAGTTTACTTATGTAAAAGAAAGTTTTAATTTTGTATTTAATGCAAAATTTATACCAGTATCAAACAGTCACTGTAAAAGAAGCAAAGGAAAAGATGTAAATAGATAAGCTTATTATTGATACCAAATACTGTGTAATGCTATTCTCTAAATGTATTAAGTTATTACCTTTGGACTTCCTCAAAGATATTAAGAACCAGATAAATGCAGAACCTTTTAGGAATAGCCATGAGCTAACAGCAGGTGATTCTTTGGTGTGTAGTGACTACGTGCTATGGGAGTTTTTTTAATGTCTTGAAAATGACTGATCATTGTGCCCTTGTCTAAGGCATGCTTCATCATCTTCAAGTACTTTTTTGGCCAAAGAATTCTAAACATAGAGTGCCTGTAATAAGCTCAGTATTGGACTGAACAAGTCTGATTTGAGAACTATTGGCAGGAGTAGTTGTAATTATTAAATTTACTAAAGAATAAAGCAAGGTAGTGAAGTTGGCTTTTAGTCAAATGGCGGTAGTCTTATTAGCAAAAAGTCATCATTTGCAGGGTCAGAGTAAAAGGAGGCTCCAAAGGATTCATTCTGTCCTAATTACAGTTTCATATATACATATTATGCAAAGCTAATATTTAAAGCATTTGCCAAAATTAACTTTCTCTGCATGTTCTATTACAGTACAGTGAATTGCAGCAGCTTTTTATGTCTTGCTGCTTTTGTATGCCATAATAATCTGTAATTATGGGTTTGCTGCAAATGCTGTAGGGTTTGTTTAATCTGACAGTCTGAAAAGACAACCCTGAATAGACTTATTTAAATGACTGCTAGTTACACAAAGCCTGAGAAGCATCGATATCTTCATTTTGCATTTTCTCACAAGGCTAGTTATTTTAGAATTTCATTTTGATTTTCTAAATTAAAGAATTTCGTGTCTTTATATTTTTTGTAGATAGTAGAAGAGAGATATGTATATATCTATAGTTTATAGCTCACAAATAAGTCTAAATAAATCTAATTGCCCAGTTAACAATTTGAAACATTTGTATCCTTTTATATAGAGACATATACCTTGAATTTAAAGAAGCAAGTTAAGAAAATGTTTTTACCTACATCTGAAATCTTAATTTATTCTTCACATATTTTCAATGTTTATTATGACAGATTTGTGATCAAACTCATTTAAACTGCATTTCCAGTGTCTTCCTTTGGGAAGAGGATGGTGCCAGGGCTTGGATTTTTATGTTTTAGAGAAAGAGTTGGCTCATTCTTGGAGTTTGTTTATAAGCAGGTTTGAAAAAGGAACTCATAAGACCTGTTACTTATAATGCTGTCAAAATTAAATGATTTAGGCCAGGCGCGGTGGCTCATGCCTGTAATCCTAGCACTCTGGGAGGCCGAGGCAGGTGGATTGCTCAAGGTCAGGAGTTCGAGACCGACCTGAGCAAGAGCGAGACCCCATATCTACTAAAAATAGAAAGAAATTAATTGGC
>VBSM01002121.1:27033082-27049371 GCA_008086735.1 Cheirogaleus medius
ACAGCACTCTAGCCCGGGCAAAAGAGTGAGACTCTGTCTCAAAAAAAAAAAAAATTAAATGATTTATATTGTCTGTTACATCCAGCTTTGTATATAAGAGTTTTTAATTCACCTTTATAAATAAGTATATTTATCCTTCCAGAAAAAATGGGATTTAAGGAGTTTTTATATGATTTTTCAATGATCACAGAGCAAGCCAAAGTCAGAGATTCGTGTCTTTTTTGTGATCGTTTCTCTTTAATCATACTTTTCTCCTTCTTCAGAAGATAAACTTTTATGTTCTGCAGAGAACATTAACCACTTAGACTATGTCACCTATTTAAGTATATCATTAGAAAGAAGAAAGGGAGAGTAAAGAACAGAAAAATTTTTTCCTACATCAAAAATTTTAAAATCATTGTAATTTTTTTCATTACCATTTAGAATGTGATTTAAACTTATTTAGATGAGCATTTTCAATTGATTTTTGTCTTTTATTTAGTAATGTATGCTAAGTAATACTTTTTTGAAGTTCTTATACACAGAAAAAAAAATTTGAAATCATTCTTTTCGTATGTCACAAAGAAAAAGGCAGTTTAACAAAAAGAGCTGGGAAGCAAAAGACCAGCCCTGATGTGAACAATCTTCCTGTGTCAGGCAAATCACTTCACTTTGTAAGCCCATTTATCCTCGTGTGCAAAATGAGGAATACTGACTAGATTATCCCCTTGTAATGTGAACATTCTTTATGCTCAAAGTTATAATTAGAGAAGGGAAAGCAGACACTAGATTCTAGCTACCTCTTTGTTTCTCATTATCCAGTGACACATATCTTTTTAGTTTGCTCACTTACATTCTTGAAATGGAGGATTAAGGTTAATGATTTAGTCTTATTTCCTAGTATGAAATGGCTGGTTTTCAGAACTAGCCATAAACATGATTTAAAAACATGTCAGTATATTTGGAACTTTTTAAGTAAATAAAGAAATGTTTATATTTACATGTATGTGGTTATAATTTGATTGATAATGGAAGATTAAAATTTTGATACTCAGTAACATTTTAAAATCAACCAAAACCCCAAGAAAACTGTTCTTTTTAGAATTGGAGATGTTTTTGGTATTAACAGCATAACAGCTGATTGGTTGCTTATTCTCTTCCTGTACCCAGTGATACTGGTTCTGAATCTGGAGGGCAGTAGCCTTGAAAATACAACACTGTTCTTCTTTCTTGCTTCTTTTTAAATAGTCATAACAGCAGTGCACAAACTAGTCTTTTATTTTTTTTCTATTTCTTTCTCTTTTTTTACTTTCCATTTTGCAGGTGAATAGTCTTTTTTTTTTAAAGTTAGGTTTATTGAGGTGTAGCTTATATAAGATTATCCTTTTTGTATGAATGAATTTTTCTATATTGATTATGTTGGTGGTTATGCAATTGTATACCATTACCAAAATTCATCAAACTAAACATTTAAAATTGAAGAAGTTATTATATATAAATCAAGGCATTCTTAAATCTGTGTTTATTTTAACAAATCCATATTGATTCTGGCATCTAGGCTCTAGTGTTCCCAACTGATTAACTTTCAGAGAATATAAACAATACTCAGAAAAGATTACTCTGTGATTGTGGTAGAATAATGCAGAAACATGATCACTGTGTAATTATATCTAAAATAACTAGACAAGAACACTGTAACTACACATTCATATTCTCTCTCTCTCTCCCCTCATCTCTCTCTCCCCCTACTTCTCTCCCTCTCTCTCCCTCTCCCCACCCCACTGTCACACCCACACACACACATAAACATCCTCTTCTAACATGAATGACTAATGCTTCTTTACCAGTGACAATGCTCCTCCTACCTCTTAGATGAAAAGTATCAAGATAACCCATCAACCACTGGTTCCCACTTCTCAATCCAGAGCTGGCTTTCATATCAACCCTCCTTAAAATCATACTGGCAGTCTTTAACTAGTTGGTTTTGACAAGTTATTGGCCTGTCTCTTTTCTTCTTCCCCCTTTTACTCTCTCTTTCTGTGTGCTCTGTCTTCCTTCTCCCTTTTCCTCCCCCTTCAGATTCTGACGTTAGGCATCTTGCGTTTTCAGGCTTCTTAAACTACTATATTCTGGTTTTCTCTTTTGACTGTTTCTTATGATTTTTTTTAAGTTACTCATATGAATATGCTTTTTACCTGTTTGCTTTCCTTAACGTGCTTAAGGAAGGATAAAAAAATGCTTCCTGCATACAACTAAATGCTAGACTAGACCACACTGACCCTGAAGAATACTTTAGAAAAATATAATACATAAGCTGCCCCATCAAATATTTTTGCCTTTAAAATAAAATTTCCCTGGTGTATACAGGTAATGGCCAAACTGACTTGTTGTTTATTGATTGATTCCTAATGTTAAGTTGAAATATCACTTTTTTTTTCTGAAATACTTTTGTATCATTAGTAAAAGCCAGAATTAAATGACCTTTAAAGCATGCTGCAAACTATGTCTCTGAATCTGGAATCTATTTACAAGATAAGAAACTTATCGTTGGATAGATTTCATTGGCATTTTAATCTGTGTGTTCAGGGATTTCATGTGATTGATTTATAATACTTTTGATCCTTCAAAACTGATCTACATTTAAAGGCTTTGGTTGAAATTATGGATCCATTAGCAAAAAAAAAGGGCTTCTAAAATAAAACTTAATCAAAGAATACTTTTCTTCTCTTTTTTGCCATCATTCTTATAATAGAGAATCTAAATTGGAAATATTAGTATTTACTCAAATGTTTGATTATAATTTTAACAATGTGATGAAATCCCTATTTGTTGTCTAATGTTTCATTGTTATATGACTTCCTAGGAAGCGGCAGTATTTCCACTTGTTTGTATTTTTTATTTTCAGTGAAAACTCAAATGCAACAAGGATTAATCTCTATAGCAGCCCGCACTGTTATTACACATCTGGTCAATCACTTGGGCCATTATCCAATGAGCGGTGGTCCTGCTATGTTAACAAGTCAGGTGTGTGAAAACCATGACAATCATTACAGTGAAAGTACTGAACTTTCTCCTGAACTCTTTGAGAGTCCAAATATCCAGTTCTTTGTGTTAAACAATACAACCTTAGTGTCTTGTATCCAGATCAGATCAGAAGAGAATATGCCTGGAGGAGGTTTATCTGCTGGCCTTGCATCAGCCAATTCAAATGTCAGGATCATAGTACGTGATCTCTCTGGAAAATATTCATGGGATTCTGCCATACTGTATGGACCACCTCCTGTAAGTGGCTTATCAGAACCTATATCTTTCATACTTTCATTGTCTCACCAAGAAAAGCCAGAAGAGCCTCCTACATCTAATGAATGCTTAGAAGATATAACAGCAAAAGATGGACTTTCCCTCCAGTTTAAAAGATTTAGAGAAACTGTACCAACCTGGGATACAATAAGAGATGAAGAAGATGTTCTTGATGAGCTCTTGCAGTATTTGGGTGTTACTAGTCCTGAATGCTTACAGAGAACTGGAATCTCACTTAATATTCCTGCTCCACAACCTGTATGCATTTCTGAAAAACAGGAAAATGATGTTATTAATGCTATCCTTAAGCAACATACTGAAGAAAAAGAATTTGTCGAGAAACACTTTAATGACTTAAACATGAAAGCTGTGGAACAAGATGAACCAACACCTCAAAAACCTCAGTCAGCGTTTTATTATTGCAGATTGCTTCTTAGTATATTGGGAATGAATTCCTGGGACAAACGGTAAGCATAAAGGAGAAACGTTTTCTTTTTCTTTTTTTTTTAATGTTATTCTTACTCATCTTCTGATCAAGCATTTTAGTCTTTGTTCTTCTCCTCACTAAATTTCTTTTTTCTTTTTCTTTTTTGAGACAGGATCTCGCTCTGTTGCCCAGGCTGAAGTCACTGGCACAATTTTAGCTCACTGCATCCTCCAACTCCTGGGCTCCAGTGATCCTCCCACCTCAGCCTCCCAAGTAGCTGGGACTACAGGCATGCACTACCACGCTTGGCTAATCTTTCTTATTTTTTGTAGAGATGGGGTCTCACTATGTTGCTCAGGCTGGTCTCAAACTCCTGGCCTTGAACAGTCCTGCTGCCTTGGCCTCCCAAAGTGCTGGGATTATTGGCGTGAGCCACCACGCCTGGCCTTCTCACTAAATTTTATCTTATCTACCAATTAGTTCTTTGACTAGCAGGCGGATTCCTTCCTTCCTTTCCTTCCTTTCCTTCCTTTCCTTCCTTTCCTTCCTTTCCTTCCTTCCTTCCTTCCTTTTTATACTGAGCTATGTTGGGATTCAGAGGAATAAAAAAATAATCCAGTAAATTATTAACATTTCTGTAATGACTACCAGAACTGTCTGACTTAGAAATTATAGCTTATGTGATTGAAAAAAAATTTTATTTTTTCCACCTTCATGTAAGCATAACAGCTTTAGACCAGCCACAATATGATCATTTCTGGTTTGAGACAGGGAAATTAACTCAAGATTCAGGATTAAGTCAATAAAAGAATCTGATTTTTTTTTACTATTTTGTTTTCTTATGTGTATTATAAAACTTTATTAAAAACTTTATACAGTAAACACACAGAGTATTCAAGTAAGGTAGGAGTTAAATGAAAACAGCAATAGACTTAAATCAGAAGACCTAGATTAGAGTCACTTCACCTTTGAACTTCAGGCTACCGTCTATACATTGAAAGTAACTCTCACCTCATATAGTGGCAAGAATTAAATTAGATAATGTACATAAAACACTAAAATTACACACTAATGTAAAGCATTAATATATATTTAGTTTTTAATTTCTGTGATATGAAAAGCTGTAAGAAAGTGAAAGAGTTTTATTTAGGCTGGGTGTGGTGGCTCACACCTGTAATCCTAGCACTCTTGTAGGCCGAGGCAGGAGGATTGCTTGAGTTCAGGAGTTCGAGACCAGCCTGAGCAAGAGCGAGACCCCGTCTCTACTAAAAACAGAAGAAAAAAAAAGTTAGCCGGGCATGGTGGCGCGTGCCTGTAGTCCCAGCAGGAGGATTGCTTGAGCCCGGGAGTTTGAGGTTACTGTGAGCTAGGCTGATGCCACGGCACTCTAGCCCAGGCAAGAGAGTGAGACTCTGTCTCAAAAAAAAAGTGTTTTTAATGTATTGTTTCTGTTGAATTTATTTATAATAGGAGGGGAAGCTGGAAGATATCACTGGATAAATAAATCTTCAGATGCATGTGAAGCACTGAAATGAACTTCTACTTGCTTGCTTAGTATTTGTAATCTTACTGATTTAAACCCTTCCATTTATTATAAGGGAGTATCCTCTGCCTCATGGGACTGCCATGTTATATCAGGAACACAATTTGCTATATTGTATGTCCAAATATAGGTAATTGCACTCAGTTATAGTATAAATGCATTCTTTCTTTTTTTGTAGAATGGTCTGTATGTTGTCTCTTGGGGAAAATGAAGTTGGGAATCTATAGTTTTATCATAGCAAGCATTTATTTCATGAAAATAATTTGTACATATTTAGCACCCACAGAACAGATTTGGTAAAATTTATATATTGCTTTCTAGTATAAAAAATACATATAATGTAAGACAAGAAAGAAAGCAAATTCCATCTGGATTACACTTGCTTACTTGGTAATGATTTAGATTTTGTGAATATTTTATTCCTCATGAGGTACAGCTTTCTCACATGTTTTTATGAAGCTCTTGATAAGGAACTTGGAAGTACTTTTATCCATTTTTCTTGATGAATTTGGGAAGCCCACAGCATCTGCAAGGAAAGATTGAAGTGGCCGATAGATAGAAATATATAAGGGCCTAGCAGAAATATATAAGGGCCTGGTAGAAATAATGATACATATTCTTTACATCTTTTTTAGGGTCTGTTCTCCTTTGTGTTAGAAGTATGAAAAGGCGAGAAAAGTTTAAAAGTTGCATGAGTAGAGTGGAAAGTATGTCCGGAACTGTCATGTCATTCACTGCAAAGGTGATGAAAATGTTTATAAATCTCTCTATTTAGGAGGAGCTTTCATCTCCTGAAGAAAAATGAAAAGCTACTTAGAGAACTTAGGAACTTGGATTCAAGGCAGTGGTAAGTTGTTGGAAGACTTTCACATAACTCACAGCTTGCCGCTATTTCTCTGTTTAGAATAATATTTTGAATAATGTTCTAAGTAGTGAATAACACTACCATTTAGTTATAACTTTCTGAGCAGAAACTGTTTGATTTACTGAAATGAAATAGCAATAATAAAATTTTTTAGAAAAATTTAGGACTGCATTAAAATGTTTGGTATCTTTGGACTGCTTATGCCTTTTTTATACATTTCAGAATCACCTTTTGAATTGCAGGAAATTAATGAACCTGTAAAATGTCCTTTGGTTTTTCCTATACTTAGACAAACATTAGCCACATCTCTCATTAATTAAATCCAGTGATTCTGATGGCTTGAGAAACTAGTTTGAAACAAGCTACCCACTATAACATTATTATTCCATAGGACTGCAAAGTAAGTAAGATGATTCAGGCCTTTCCCACATCAAACAACTCTACATCTTCCTCTCTTCTTTAAAATTTCTTTATTGAGCCATCTTGTCTTTGTTTAACTTCAGTTTTACAAAAGCCATTTTTTCCCCCTATATGTACTTCTGCTCTCTACCTTCTCTGCCTATTTTAGGATCTTCTTCAAAAAGTTACCTCCTCTTACCTTGTATTTCTTCTTATTCCTCTTTCTGTAAACATGTTTGTTATTTGCCTTTAAACAAAACAAAGCATAAAACAAAACTTTTCCTTGGTTACTATTCTCTCAAGCTATAGTCCCATTATTCCTCTTGTGCCTTTTACTACCAAATTTATGGGAAAATATAATCTTTACTCACTACCCATATGATTCCTAACTGGTTTTCATTGTTGTTTTTAGCTTTTTTCAGAGTGACCTTTTCAAAAATAATTTTTAATTTACTTGGTCATTACAGAAAATATAAAACAAAAATAATTCATATATTTATAACACGTTAACGTTTGTTTATTTTCATTATTTCTTTTTGGATGACCATGCTTTTTTATATAAAACTGGAATCATAGGGTATATACTAAGTTTTTAAAATTTTTATATTATGGGCATTTCATCAGACATTTAGATATTGCTCCAAAAATAAATAACCATAAATGTGCCAAGTTCTGTGGTTGTTGGATGTTTAAGTTATTTTTAATTTCTTGCCATAGCATAGATTCCTAGAAATAGAATTATTAGGCCAAAGCAAAAAAACATATTTCGGGCCATTAATTTGCAAAATTGCTTTCCATTAAGTAATAATTTGTAGTCCCACCAGCATCATGTAAGAACACTTGTATAACTCTAACCTTGCCAGCATAAGATATTAATCACCTTTTCTTAATCTTTATAGCTTGAGAAGCAGATCATGGTTATTTCTTTAACTTACTAGGGAAGTTAATATTTTTGAAATATTTATATGAAATTTTAATCTGTTTCAAATTGTCATGGTGTCCTTGTTCTATTTTTCTGCTTGGGAATTTTTCTTAATTGTAAGAAGTCTCCCAATATATTTATATGTGTGGTAAGGATTAAATTTTGTATTAATACTACTTGTGGGAGTTTTCCCAGTTATATTTAGCTTTCAGTTTTCAACAACTTGAGATCTTTTGGCATACAGGTTTTTCATTTTTATGTAGTGATATCTCTCAGTATTTTTCTTTGGGTTTCCTCAATTGTTTGTTGTGCTTATAGAGGTATATCCTGAAATAGAACTTTATGTAGTGATATCTGTCAGTATTTTTCTTTGGATTTCCTCAATTATTTGTTGTACTTATAGAGTTCTATCCTGAAATAAGTTAAGCATTCTACTATATTTCCTTCTAAATCTTTATTTGGTTGAGGTGGTAATTATTTTACATTTAATTCTTTATTTCTTCTGGAATACATTTTAATTTATGGAATGATAACTAGAACTAGTTTGAATGTTGGAAAATAGTCAATTTCTATAATTTATTGACTAAACCATACTTTTTCCATTGAGTTGATGTTTCCATTATCAAATGTTAAACTGTCTGCTTTAAAGCTGTTTATTTCTATTGATTTGTCTTATCATTTTTGTGCAAATGTTGCATTGTTTCATTGTAGCTTTATAATATGTTTTAATATCTCATAGGTCCAGTTTTCTCCCTCACCCTACCCACCACATTATTCTTTTCTTTGGTATTCTCACCTATTTATTCTTCCAGATATATGTTAGAATTATTTGCTCTTGCTATTTCAGGAAAAAAGACTGTATTTGGTATTTTGACTGTATTTTCAATGTAACTCTCATATAGAAAGAATAGACACCATTATAATCATCATTCTTCCCATTCATAATTATAGTATCTTTTTCATTTGTTTATTTTTTTTTAAGAGGCAAGGTCTTACTCTGTTGCAGTAGGCTGGAGTACAGTGTTGCAACAATAGCTCACTGTAACCTCAAACTCCTGGGCTCAAATAATCCTCCTTCCTCAGCCTCCCAAGTAGCAAGGACTACAGGTGTGCACTACTACCTACTCCCAGTTATTTTTTTAAAATTTGTTGTAAAAACAGGGTCTTGCTATGTTGTCCAAGTTAGTCTTGAAACCCTGGCCTCAGGCAATCCTTCTGCCTCAGTCTCCCAGTGCTGAGATTGGAGGTATGAGCCACCATGCCTAGCCTGTTTTTCATTTATTCTGAGACTCAGACATTACTTGTATGTCCTAGGCATACTATTCCTAGGCATATTATAATATTGTTTTGTTGCTATTCTAAATAGAATTGTCCTTCAATTATATCTTCTGGGTTTTTCTATTTTAAAATAGAATATTTATCTTGTATCCAAACACTTTAGTGAATTCTCTTATTGATTTTAAACACTTATTGTCTCTTTCTTAGGTTTGTTGATTTATAATCATTATCTGCAGATAATCACCTTTCTCTTGATTATGCTTGCTCTTGCTTATATCTTACTGTATTGACCAGAACTTGCAGGATAGTGTTAAATAGAATAGTAACAGTTGACATCTTGTCTTCCCTGATTTTAATGGAAACAACTCTTCTCTTTCATCATTAAGGAATATATCATTTATTGGTTTAAAATGGATAAATTTTACCATGCTTAGAAAGTAGGCTATTTTCCAGTTTTTAAAAGGAAAGGATATTAAATGTTATCAAAATTCTTTTCAGCATCTATTCAGATTTTTGTATAGTTTTGATTTCTTAACTAATTGGCATTTATCATATTTTAATATCACTAGATTGCTAATATTAAATAATCTTTACATTTTGGGGATAAGCCCTGCCTGGTCTTTTGACTTCCTACTGTGTTAGACTTACTAGAATTTCTTTTTGAGTTAGGGTATAGTCCACCTATTAGCAGGTTCTGTAGTTATTTTTGTCCTGTTTCTGTTATGTTTTTAGAATTAAGGTTATATGCAGCCCCACAAAATAAGTATTGTGTGTTGCTTGAAATTTTGGAAAAAATAGTAAAATTGTTAATTTTTCTTTCAATTTGTTTTATTCTTATTAGTCGTGTCATGTTTTCTTTTAGCTTTTGAGTCAGTGTCATTGCTTTTGGTTTTTATTTTTAAAAAATCCTTTTCATTGAGGTTTTCAAATAGAGTCATAGAAGTTGGGAGTGAAGAGATTCATGCATGGTGTCATAATTCTCTGTTCTGTTCCCTTTCTCATTTTAGTTTTGTGGGTTTTTAAAATTTTTCTTGATACAGGTAATCTATTATACTTAGGCTTTTCAAGCAGTTACCGATTATATTCTATTATGCTCTGTTTCTAACTCATTAATTTCTGTTATTTCCTTTTTATAAGCTTAATTTCCTTTTTCTTATGCCTAGAATTGAATTCTTTTTGTCTTAGTTTTATTCTTTATTATTTAACAATGAAATAATCTTAGGCTGCATGTTTTTTTCCTCGGAGTATAATTCCTAGTCATCCTTTAAGTCTCAGCTTAAACATCACTTTTTCTGGAAAGCCTTTCCCTAAACTACCTACCCTTCTCCTTCCTTCCCAGACTGTGTTTGAATTTCCTTCCATGTGCCTTCCTAGAATCCTATAACACTTCCTTGTTATTGCATTTATTACATTGCATTATTATAATTACTATTATTATTTAGCTACTCCATTACTTCTTTCCAAGACAGAAGAACTCTCTCTGTGGGTTCTCAATTCTGACTCTTCCCCCAAATAATTTATGTTTGGTACAAAATGGTCAAGTCCTTAGGGGCAGGAATCGTATCTCTTTTGCTGTCTTGCTCACCTCAGACCTACTAGCTTCTACGTCTACTTTTCAACTGAAACTGTTTTTCTGAAGATTAGTATTCCAACCATCAAGTCTAAACTTACTTTAGTTCTCACCAGCTTCATTAATTTATCTAATTAATTAAACTTAATTTAAATTTAATCCAATAAGCATGTTTTAAAATTAGACCAGTTTTAAGTTTACAAAAAAATTAATTGGAAAGTACAGAGTTTGCACATAACCCTACTCCCCCTACACATAGTTTCCGTATTATTTACATCTTATATTAGTGTAGTGTATTTGTTAAAATTGGTGAACCAATATTAATACATTATTATTCACTAAAGTCCATAGTTTACATTGGGGCTCACTGTTTGTGTTATACATTCTGTGGGTTTTGATAAATGTGTAATGACATGTATGTATCATTAATAGTATCATGTAGAATAGTTTCACTGCCCTAAAAATCCTGTATATAAAACCTAAAAATGTAATACTATTATCTATTTTCTCTATAAAATATTCTTCTCCCCCAACTTCTATGACACTAAAATTACCTAGTTCAACTCCTAATTCTCTAATTATTCCAAGTCTGTCTTCACTGGCTCATCTGCTTCCTACCTTCATAGCATGAGTATCCCCTCATTGTTCTCTTCTCAGCCGCATTGTTTTTTGTCCTCCGATTCTTATCTCTCAGTTTTCACTCATGAATTTGCAACTGCCTGTTACAAATTTTTACCAGATTCCTTACTATCATTTCCAGGTCACCATTTCTTTCCCAAATCAGATCTTCCTCCTAATTTTCCCATTTATGTTTAGAAGAACCATTTCAGAATGACCCATATTTGACCATTTCCTTTCCCTTGCCCTTAGGTTTTCATAATCAGGTCAATTCTTCCTTATTATTATATCTCACCTCTGTCTCTTCATGTTTTTCCTGCTCCCAGCTCCTTGATTCGTGTCTTTATTACTTCTTTCCAAGACAGTTACAACACCTAAGTACTCTGTGTGCTCTCATCTCCTGACTGTTCCCCATTTAGACAATCCTCACCACCAAAATCATCTTTCTAAAGTAAAAATTTAATGTGAACAAGAACACTCTTTAATGAGTCCTTAATGCCTGACCAGACTCTTTAGTCTAGAAATCAGGCCATACCAGCCATCTTGGCTACTCACAGTTTCTTTAATTTACCTTATGCTTTTCTATTTCTTGGCTCCTACTAAACTACCTCCATTCTCATACATACCTTGAATATAGGGGGAACATCTTCCTTGAGGCACTATAGTTTTGGGGGTTTTTTGATACACAACATCAGATGAATGCATGACATTTATATTTTTGCTTTTTTTTTTGAGGAATTAATTTTAAACAAAGAAAACATATTATTAGCTTTTTTCTTAATACAATGGGCTCAAATAAAAATTTATTCTAATTTCATGACAATAAGACCACTTTTGAGCTTCTTTCTGAAGCCAGGAAACCTGTAAACAAACCTGATTACATGTCTGTAAGACTAGGGAGGAAGAAAAATGAAAGATTACTTTGTTTACAGAGTTATCTCACTAGACCATTTAATAGATCCTTTATTTTCCTTGACTAGACTAATTGATTTCTGTTCCTCATGGTTGAACCACCAGATTTTTAAATTTCAAATCTCAAAAGATATGTATTATTATTTTATTGCAAAGTATATATAGGGATTCAGAAGTACTTTTAACTTGACAGATATCACTGTATTTTCCAATAGTAACTTAAGAATATTTTGCCAGTACCGTACCTACACTTATTTGTAGTTGCAAGTTCACTAACTCTAATTATTTGTTTTAATAGATTTGCCTCATTATTCACTTTTGTGGTACATATTAATCTAATGGCAATATAACAAACATTTTAGCAGCTATAGTTAGTAGAAAAATAAGAAGGAATAGTAAAAGATTAAAATTTGGCATAAAAGGCAGCAGAACTCTGCTTCTCTTTTTTACATTTTAAAAATTTATGTTGTATCTTTTTCCTATATGGTACATACAATTCTCTCAACTTTTAGATTTATATAGTGTTAGGTAAACACTTCTATCTAACTTTTCCCAATTTTGTAAATTGTGATTTATAATTTCTGATTGGTAACCCTTGACCTAGAAAAGTGAGAATACTGAGAAATTACCTTTCTTCTAGGATTAGAATTTACACATAATAGATGCTTTCAAGTTAAATTTTTAATAGTTTTACTGAGATATAATTCACATAAAATAAAATTCACTCATTTAAAGTATATTTTTAATATATTCACAAGGTTATACAACTGTCACTACAGTCTAAGAATATTTTAGTCACTTTAAAAGGAAACCCAGTATTCATTACCTGTTACTCCTCATTCTCCCCAAACACCACTCCCTACCCCCCAGCCCTAGACAACACAAATCTACATCCTGTCTCTGTAGATTTGCCTATTCTAGACATTTTATATAAATAGAATGAAACAATGTGTGGTCTTTTGTGGAGGCTTCTTTCATTTAGCATAATGATTTCAGAGTTTGTTCATGTTGCAGCATGTCTTTACTTCATTTCTTTTATTACCAAATAATAGTCCATTATGTGGATATACTACATTTTGTTTATCCATTCATCAGTTGATGTGTGGACATGTTTTCAGTTTCCTGAGCATATACTAGGATTGGAATTGCTGGATGATGTGATAACTCTCTGTTTAACATTTGGAGGAACTGCCAAACTGTTTTATATGGCAGCTGCACCATTTTACCCTCCCGCCAACAATGTATGAGTGTACCAAATTCTCCATATCCTAGCTTATGCTTATTATTGTTTTTGGTCTTTTTTATTATATTCATCTTGGTAGATGTGAAGTGGTATGTCATTGTGATTTTTATTTGCATTTCCTAATAACATGATGTTGAGCATTTTTCAGTGCTAATTAGCCATTTGTTTATCTTCTTTGGAAAAATGTCTATTTAAATCTTTATTGGTTAAATAGTATTCCCCTTAAAATTTCATGTTCACCTAGAACTTCAATGTAATTTTGAAATGGGTTTGCAAATAAAATTAATGAAGATGAGGGAATACTGGATTAGATTCAATCCTAAATCTGATGATTGAGCTCCTTAAAAGAAAGCCATGTGAAGACACACAGACATATGCACACAGAGGGAAGATAGCCATCTGAATGTGGAGGCAAAAATTGTAGTGATAGGGCTGTAAGCCAAGGAATGCTTAAGATTGTTGGCAACCACAAAAGCTAGGAAGAAATGAGGGAAGGATTCTCCCATAGAGTCTTTGGAGGAAGCATGGCCCTGTCAGCACCTTGATGTCTGACTTTTAGCATCCAGCACCCATGAGAGAATAAATTTCTGTTATTGAAAGCCACCTAGTTTGTGTAATTTGTTACAGAAACTAATACAAAATTCTTTGCCTGCTTTAAAAAGTGGGTTATCTTTTTACTATTAAGTTGTAAGAGTTTTTTATACATTCTTGCTACAAGTTCCAGATGTATGATTTGCAAATATTTTTTCTCCTTCTGTAGATTGTCATTTCATTTTTTTGATGCTGTCATCTGTAGCACAAAAATTTTTAATCTTGATAAAGTCCAGTTTACCTATTTTTTCTTTTGTCACTTGGGCTTTTTGTGTTGTATTTAAGAAGACCTTGCCTAATGCAAGATCCTGTTTTTTTCTAAGACTTTTATAGTTCTAGCGCTTATATTTTAGATTTATGATTCATTTCTATATGTGTATGTATATGTATATGATGTAAGAATCCAAACTTTTGCTTGTAGCTATCTAGTTGTCCCAGCACCATTTGTTAAAGAAGCTCTTCTTTTCCCCCATTGAGTAGTCTTGGTGCCATTATCAAAAAGCAATTGACCATAAACATAAAAGTTTATTTCTGAATGCATGATTTTGTTCCACTAACCTATATGTCTGTTTTTATGCCAGTACTACAGTGCCTTGATTACTTTTGTATAGCAAGTTTTGAAATTGAGAAGTATGAGTCCTCCAACTCTATTCTTCTTTTTCAGGATTGTTTTAGCCATTTTGAGTCTGTTGCATTTTCCTACGAATTTTAGGATCAGCTTGTCAATTTCTACAAAAAAAGGCAGCTGGGATTTTGATAGGGATTGTATTAATTCTGTAGATCAATTTAGGGAATACTGTCATCTTAACAATATTAAGTCTTTCAGTCCATGAACATGAGGGTTTCTTTTTTTTTGGTTTTTTGTTTTGTTTGTTTTAGACTTTAATTTCTTTCAACAGAGTTTTGTAGTTTTCAAGGTATAAGTTTTATGCTTCCTGGTAAATTTACACCCAAGTATTATTACTTTTATTGCTATTATAAAAGAAATTGTTTTACATTTTGTTTTTGGATTAATACTAGTGTATAGAAATGCAATTAATTTTTGTATATTGATCTTGTATCCTGCTGAATAATAACCTTCCTGAACTTGTTTCTTAGCTCTAATAGCTTCTTAGTGGATTCCTTCAGATTTTCTATATACAAAATCATCTCATGTATAAATGGGATATTTTTACTTCTTGTTTTCCAATCAGATTACTAATTCAAAGTCTTTACTTATAGATCTATTCAGATATTCTACTTCTTAATGTTAGTTTTAGAAATTTGTATCTTTCTAGGAATTTGTCCTACATATCTTACAGAAATAAAAAGGATTATAAGGAAATGCTAAGATATGTAGTGATGTCCCTTCTTCCATTCCTGATTTTAGTAATTTGAGTCTTTTTTTTTCTTGCTCAGTCTAGCTAAAGTTTGTCAATTTTATTGATCATCTTAAAGAATCAACTTTTGGTTTTATTGATTTTTTTTCTCTACGCTCTACTTCATTTATTTCTACTCTGGTCTTTATTATTTCCTTCCTTATGCTTGCCTTTTTTTTTTTTTTTTTTTTTTAAGAGACAGGGTCTCACTCTTTTTCCAGGCTGGAGTGCAGTGGCACAATCATAGCTCACTGCACCACCTCAAACTCCTGGGCTCAAGTGATCCTCCTGCCTCAGCCTCCCAAGTAGCTGGCACTACAGGCATGCACCACCATGTCTGGCTTCTTTTGCTTGCTCTGAGTTTGGTTGCTATTCTTTTTCTATTTTCTTAAGGTGGAAGGTTTGGTTATTGGTATAAAAGCTTTTCTTTCTTAAAATAGGCATTTAGATCTGTAAATTTCCTAAGGAGCACTGCTTACCTGCATGCCATCAGTTGTGATATATTGTATTTTTATTTTCCTTCATCTCTATGTATTTTCTATTTTCCACTGAGATTTATTCTTTGACTCATTGTTTATTTGGGAGTGTGTTGTTTCATTTACACACATTTGTGAATTGCCCAAATTTTTTCTTATTGATTTCTACTTTCATTCCATTGTGGGTAGAAAATATACCTTGCATGATTTCAGTCCTTTTAATTTTTTAAGGATTATTTTATAGCCTACATATAGTCTGTCCTGGAAGAGTCGTCATGTATGCTTAAGAAGAATGAATTTTCTGCTACTATAGGGAAGAGTGTTCTAAAGATGTCTGTTAAGTCTAGTTGGCTTATACTGTTGTTCACATCTTCCATTTCCTTTAATATCTTCTAGATAGTCTGTCCATTATTGAAAATGGGATATTAAAGTCTCCAGCTATTATTGTGGAAATGTCTATTTCTGCCTTCAATTCTATCTTGGTTTTGTATCGTGTATTTTGGGGCTCTGTTGTTAGATGCTTATATATATGTTTGTAATTTTCATATCTTCCTGTTAGACTGACCTTTTATCATGAATTTTATCTCTTTATCGCTAACATTTTTTTGTTTTAAAGTCTAATATTACTCTAGCTCTCTTAGATTTTGTTTGTATGATATTGTTTTCCATCCTTTGACTTTCAGCTTTGTGTCTTTGAATCAAAAATACATTGATGGTATTTGCTGTAGGTTTAGTCATTTGTTATTTTCTAGTGACTTAGCTTCCCCACAGTATGTAGCCTCTAGTCTCCCTGCTCAGATTTTCTTTT
>VBSM01002121.1:27049471-27130157 GCA_008086735.1 Cheirogaleus medius
GCCTCCCAGAGTGCTAGGATTACAGGCGTGAGCCACCGCGCCCAGCCTCTGCTCAGATTTTTAAAAAATTGTTTTTTAGCCTGGTTATCTAGCGTTCTTCTTTGATTTGATGTCACCTACTTACTGACCAAAGTTTATGCTTTAGTCCCCTTAGCCAGTTAGATTTGTATTGTTTGCTATTGGATGTGTGTGCCTTTTAGGCTGCTGTCACAGTTCGGAGTGTTTATGTTTTTTTCTCCTACATTCACCTGAATATTAATAGCTTGAAGGTTCACTCTCTGACCACCACAAAGAGGGTACAGTCTTAGGCATGCACAGTTTCTCATACTACCAAGAATGACTAGATGTTATTTTTAAGTCTCGGCTTCCTAGAAGTTGACCCTGAGTTCAAATAGGGTATTATTCAGTGCCAGTGAGGCTTTACCTTGTGTTGATAGGTCTCTATGTGACTTTGGGAATGCTGACATGTCTGTCCTACATCTTACTCTAATTGTTCCAGACAGGATGTAGCCTAGTGCATGTGCACAGGCTGCTTGACCTCCTCCACAATTGGCTGTGATCCCAAGAAGGGCTCTTCTTTCCTGTGCCTTTTCCTGGTTCTCTCTAGTAAACTTCTGGTTGCTTTGCTCTTTTGGTTGTGCCAGCTTCTCTTAATTGCTTACCTCCAAGCTCTGTTCCACATAAAGGCAGCCCCTGAGGTAGAACTGCTGCAGAGTTCTTTGTCCTTATGACAAAGAACCTACCTTTCACCCTGGGCAGAACCTGTCTGTTAGTATACCTGAGCTGGGGTCAGGGACTAGCTTTTCCTGGAGTGACACCCTCACTCTGTAAGTGGACACTTGGGAGGGGTTGGTAGTCCCTGGTCTTCTCAGCTTGTTCTTCCTAGTAGAATCTCCACACTGTGAGCAAGTTGGAATGGGGAAGATTGGGACTATCAGCCTTTCACACTTGGAGAGTCTTCTGTAAGAGACTAAATGAGGCTAAATGAGGGAAGGGAGACCTGGTCTTCTCAGCCACACTTATCTAGAATAGAGCTTCTGTAATACGGGGCTGGGGAAGAATGAGAAATACCTACAGTAACCTGCCTCTTCCAGGGTGAAACCACAGCCCCAGACTGAGAGCTGGAGAACAAAGGGAACCTCTATCTTCTAGGTCTGAGTAGAATGCCCTGGGCAGAACTTTGGCAACATAGTGCTGATTGGGTAGGGTAAGGGAACAGTTTGCGACTCATGTTGAAAACTCTATTCTTACCAAGATTTAGTAAATTTTCTTGAATGTATGTTTCCCCATTTGCTGTATGACTTTAGGATAATATCAAGAGACTTTAAATGATGTTCATTTTCAACAGTCAAGTCATGTTTTGCTTAGGAGAAAGGCCACATAGATCTTTATTCTGCAATTCCAGAAGTCTCCCTCACCCCTAAATTATATTTTACTTACACTAGATTATCCTAATGAAACATTGGGCATGCTGAAAGTTTGTCTATGTGTTTACCACCTAAAGTAAAATATTCCCATTATTGAAAGCAGCTAAAACACCCTTCTTACTGATGCCGAAACCCACAATCATGATTTGGCAATTTCTTCAAGATGTACTGGAAAATACGGTCATCAGACTAAATTTTTTTAAATAACTTTAATTCTTATTTACTTGTTGATTGTGGTTTGTTTTTTTAATTCCTACATGGTATAGCAGTGAAAACTTTACTTCTGTTCATAAAGTTTGTTTACCCATCCTTCGTTAAATCAACCTACACCAAACATAGTATGTTCTAGTTAATTTGGAAAGCCAAATTTCAAACTAGAAATTTGCTTTTCTGAAGTTTTAAATTTAGAAAAAACAAAATGTCTAAGAACTTGGCAATTACTCCATACAATTTTATGTTTATATACAGTCATTTGCTACATAATGATGTTTCTGTCAGCAACCGAACCACATATATGATGGCTATCCTGTAAGATTATAATACCATATTTTTAACATACCTTTTCTGTGTTTAGCTACAAAAATACTTACTATACCATTTGTTACAGTTGCCTACAGTATTCACCACAGTAACTTGCTGTATAGGTTTGTAGCCTAGGATACAGTAGTAGGCTATGCCATGTAGTTTTGTATAGGTACACTCTGATGTTCACATAGCAACACAATGCCTAACAACTTGTTTCTCAGAACATATCCTTGTTCTTAAGTGACACATGACTGTACACATTTCTTTTTCTGTATTGTAAGTACTCTGAAGGAATGGATCATTTCTCACTCATCTCTGTACTCCCACTTATTTAACCCTGGGATTCAGTCACATTGTGCAACACACAACTCTTCAGATGTTTTATGCATTCACACCTATCTGTCTGTCCTTCCTCATACTCTTTCTCTTCATTTATCAAATCTTTCTTACCTTCACCTAACGCAATATTATCTTATTTTTTGAGTTTCTTTTTTTCCTTCAGTCAGAAATACTCATGCCTTTCTTCTGTTCCAATGGCAATTTTGTAACTTTTATATTTTTTTACTTGTATTTGTTTGTCTGTTGTAGATGCTAAGATTTAAGTCTTTTTATCTTTTTATTGACACATACTTTGTACATAGAACTTAATTATTGGATGAATGAATGTATAAATTAATGATTAAATGAATGGTGTAATCTTTTTGTTTTACAGCCGAGAGACACACAAGATTGCAGTATTTTATGTTGCTGAAGGACAAGAGGACAAACACTCCATTCTCACCAATACAGGAGGAAGTCAAGCTTATGAGGATTTTGTAGCTGGTCTTGGTTGGGAGGTATTGTTTTTAAATATTTGAAATATCATTTTATTTCTATTTGGAAGCAGAGGGTTGTTTTTTTTTTTTAATCTAGTTTATTTTAGGAACATTAGTTTAGGAGATACAACAAAATAACAATGGGTTTGTTATTGTTTCTGCCTTACATCTCATTTACAAATATAGCAACAGTTGGTACTTTGAAAGGAAAGATGTTTCATAAGACAATATATTGTCAAAGAGTACTAAGCTCATAGGTTTACAAGATCTAGATTTTCCTTACGGCTGTGACCACTAGACTGATGTTCTTTAAACTGAGACCTTAGGGCTAAACTAAGCATTTCCAGGATCACATAGGCACACTTCGTTTGGAGGAAATTAGCTTCCAGATCCCAACTTTACTAAATGCCAGTGAACCCTTCTATAGTCTCTTGCCTCCCCTTTTCTGTTCTTTACTTTGTAAAAGAAAGGCTACTCACCCACCCCAAATCCTACATTGTCCCAGAGGGGTTTGGCACCAATAAAAGAAATAATCCAAGAGGGTTTACTTTTAAGAGCGAGTCCCTGACAGCAAAGCAAGAAATATTAAAAGATATTATACTTTATATGTCCTGGCAACCAACTCATGCCAAGGTTCCTGTACCATATCTGTATTTCTTAGAATTATAACTCAGAAGCTAGGTATTTGTCATAGGAGTTTGTATTAATATGTTTATTTGAATTGAAAAATGAAGTTATAGACATGTTCTAACAGAAAGTGAATCTGAAGCCCGGGCATGGTGGCTCACACCTACAATCCTAGCACTCTGGGAGGCTGAGACAGGAGGAACCCTTGAGGGCAGGAGTTTGAGACCAGCCTGAGCAAGAGTGAAAGCTCATCTCTACTAATAATAGAAAAAATTAGCTAGGTGGGCAGGCATGCACCTGTAATCCCAGCTACTTGGGAGGTTGAGGCAGGAGGATTGCTTGAGCCTAGGAGTTTCAGATTGCTGTGAGCTATGATGACGCCACTGCACTCTGGCCTGGGCAACAGAGCAAGATTGTATCAAAGAAAGAAAGAAGGTAAGGAAAAGGAAGGAAAGGAATCTGATATGGCTGACTGGTTTATCATTAAGTTAATACCAGATATTTTATGTGTATTGAATCTGTAGCTCCAAGATTTTGATGAAAATATATTTAAAGCACATGTAGATAACTTATAGTACACAGGAAATTTAAATTTTTATGGATACATAATGTATGTATTTTTGAGGTACATCTGATATTTTGATACATGCATACAATGTGTAATGATGATCACTGCAGAGTATTTAAGATATCCATCACTTCAAACATTTATCATTTATTTGTGCTGGGAACATTTCAGATCTTCTAGCTATTTTGAAATATACAATGTATTGTTAACTATAGTCACCCTACTATGCTATCAAACACTAGAATTTATTCCTTGTGTCTAAGTGTTTTTGTACCCGTTAGCCAACATCTCTTTATCCCTCCCACTTACCAGCCTCTGATAACTATCATTCTACTCTTTACCTCCATGAAATCAACTTTCTTACCTCCCACATTTGAGTGAGAACATGCTTTATTTGTCTTTCTCTGCCTGGCTTATTTCACTTAACATAATGACCTCAATTTTTATCTATGTTGCTGCAAATGACAGCATTTCATTCTTTTTATGGGTTAATAATATTCCATTGTGTGTATATACCACATTTTCTTTATCCATTCGTCTGTTGATAGGCACTTAGGTTGATTCCATATCTTTGCTATTGTGAATGGTGCTGGCAGTAAACATGGGGTTGCAGATATCCCTTTTTTGATATATTGATTTCCTTTCCTTTGAATAAATATCCAGTAGTGGGAGTGTTGAATTGTATTAACCTGCTGTTTTCCCTTGCATGAGTTACTTAAGCTATCTGGCCTCTTTGCTTATTTGTCAAAGGTAATATACTTTTTTACCCAACAGAGATGATATGAAGTTGAGATTATGTATGTTAAAATGTTTTGATAAGTATAAAAAAATCCTAAATAGATTTTCTGTTTAAACAGATCATAAAAGTATTAGTAAAAGTGAGGGAGACATGAAAAAGAAGAACAAACTGAGATGGCTCACACTTCCCTGATTTCAAAACTTACTATAGAGCAATGCTAATTAAGATAGTGTAGTAGTGCTGGCATAAGAATAGACTTGTAAATCAATGGAATAGAATTGAAAGTCCAGAAATAAACCCACACATCTGTAGTCAACTGGTTTTTGAGAAGGGTGCCAAGACCATGCAATGGAGAAAAAATAATCTTTTCAATAAATGGTGCTGACACAACTAGATAGCCATATCCAAAAGAATGAAGTCAGACCCTTATCTCACACCATATACAAAAATTAACTCAAGTGGATCAAAGATCTAAATGTAAGACTTAAAATTATAAAACTTTAGAAGAAAATATAGGGGTAGATCTTTGTGATTTGGGATATTTCAAAGGATTTTCAGATAAGATACAAAGCATGAACAAGAAGGGAAAAATAGATAATTGTACTTCATCAAAATTAAAACTTTTGTGCTTCAAGGGATACCATCAACAAAATGAAAAGATATCCCACAGAATTGGAGAAAATAATGGTAATATATCAGATATATCATTTACAGCCACATTTGTATCTAGAATATACAAAGAACTCATACAAATCAATGATTAGAAGACACCTAATTTTTTAAAATGACCAGAGGACCTAACTAGACAATTCTACAGAGAAGATATATAAATGGCCCATAAGCACAAAAAAAGATGTGCAACATCATTAGCTATCAGGGAAATGCAAATCAAAACCATAGTGAAATATTTCATACCCAATAGGATGGGTAGAATCAAAAAGTCAGATATCAACAGCTGTAAGGTAGGATTTGGAGCAATCTGAACCCTCATGCACTGCCAGTGGGAATGTAAAATGGTACAATCACTGTGGAAAACAGTATGGCAGTTCATTAGACAATTAAACATAGAGTTACCGTATGACCAAACAGTTCCACTCCTAAATATATACCTAAGAGAAATGAAACTGTATGTCCACACAAAAACCTATACATGAATGTTTATAGCAACATTATTCATAATAGCAAAATGGTTGAAACAACCCAGATGTCTATCAGTGGATGAGTGGATAAGCAAAATGTGGTAAATCCATACAATGGAGTATTATTCAGCTGTATAAAGGAATGAAGTGATGATACATGCTTTAGGACTGAGGAATGACATGTTGGTGAGTTTTCTGGGTTTTCTTTTTGCCTTATATATCCCAAACTTGGAGCTGAAGAAGCCAGCAACCTAGAAACACCAACAGGCACAGACCAAAAAAAACCTCCAAGAAAAGCTTGTTCTTTCTAGCCAAGGATCAAGAAAGGAGTCCCCTAAAAAAAACACCCCCCCCAAAAAAATTAGACAATAACCACTGTACTTTAGCCAAACACAGAAAATACTTTGACCCTACCCCCCCTCCACAGCAAAGTTCAAGTAGGAATCCTAGACTTCCATCTTCATGAGGCTGTAATAAGGTATCCCTAACACCACACTGGGGTAGTATCAAATAGTGTCAGAGAAGCCCAGATAGGTAGAAAGCCAAGATTTCCATGTCCACTGGTTGGTAATGAGTCTTCCATCCACACCACATACCCAGTGTCATTAGAGACTACATGGGAAACCTAGAATTCTGTCCCTACTCAACAGTAATGAGATAACCCTCCCCCTCTCCACTGGGGTAGTTCAGAAGAGGCTTTGTGGAGAATTAGGACTTTTACAATTACCCAGTAGTAATGAGGCCACCCTTACCACTGTGTCAGTGGACACCATATAGGAAGCCAGAACTCCTATCTTCACCTAGCAGTAATAAGGATTTTCCCCACTTCCCCAGTGTCAAGTTGAGTAGGGAACCTATACTTCTACCTCCACCTGGCAGTAATGAGGCAGTACTTTCTTCCCATCACTCTCCCCTGCCCTTTTCCGTGTTACAGCAGTATCTTAAAACAACCAGCTAAAATAGAAATTTTAAATAAGATCCAGAGTTTCATGTAAATGTCCAAGATTCTATCAAAACTCATCATACCAAAACCAAGAAGAGCTCAAACAGAAAGAAAAAAAAAAGCAGATGCCAATGACAAAGATGTTTAAGCAATTGTGATAGAAATATCACATTGAGCAATTAGGAACAAATTGAAACAAATAAAAACAAATAAATAAAAACAAATAAATAACAAATAAAAAACAGAAAATCTCAGCAAAGAAATAGAAAATACAAAGAACAACCAAATGGACATTTTAGAACTGAAAATACAGTAACTGAAATAAAAAGCTCAATAGCTGGACCCAACAGCGGAACAGAGTGGGGATGGGGGTACAGAAGAGAAAGAATCAGCAAACTGAAAGATAAAACAGTAGAAATTAGTCTGAGCATCAGAGAAAATAGACTTAAAAATAATGAACAGGCCGGGTGCGATGGCTCACGCCTGTAATCCTAGCACTCTGGGAGGCCAAGGCGGGAGGATCGCTCAAGGTCAGGAGTTCAAAACCAGTCTGAGCAAGAGCAAGACCCTGTCTCTGCTAAAAATAGAAAGAAATTAATTGGCCAACAAAAAATATATATAGAAAAAATTAGCCGGGCATGGTGGCACATGCCTGTAGTCCCAGCTACTCCGGAAGCTAAGGCAGAAGGATTGATTAAGCCCAGGAGTTTGAGGTTGCTATGAGCTAGGCTGACGCCACAGCACTCTAGCCCGGGTAACAGAGTGAGACTCTGTCTCAAAAAAACCCCACAAAAAACAATGAACAGAGCTTCAGAGACTATAACAAAAGATCTAACATTCCTGTTATCTGAGCCCAAGAAGAAGAGAAAGAGGCTGAGTCTGAAAAAATACTTGAAGAAATAATGGCTGAAAATCTCCCAAATTTGACAAAACATAAAGCTCTATAAAGCTTATAAATCTATGTTCAAAAAGCTTTGTGAAACCCAAGCAGGATAAATCAAAAAAAAGTCTATATTAACACACATCATAATTTAATTTTTTAAAACTAAAGACCAAAACGTCTTGAGAAAAAGTATACCTTATTTGTAGAGGGAAAACAATTATTAGGTTATTAAGTATGAAATGTCTGATTTCCTTAAATACTAAGTTTAACAGTTAATATCTCTGACATTTTACTTTGACATTTCTTGTTCTATTTTTATTGTGAAGGTGCATTCTCATTCTTTCAAATGCATGGTTTGTGATTATCTTTCAAATTTTTTTTAGAGCAATTTTTGTGAAACCATGGATAAGTCAAAAATTCCTGTTACTTTCAAATATGAGTTCTGTCATGAAACCAATGCAGTGCACACAGCTCAAAATATCAATGAAGTGTTTGGGAAGGATGTGGCTAATGAACACACAGTACTCGATGGTTTGAGAAGTTCCATTCTGGTGATTTTAGTCTTGAAAATGAGCCACATGAACAGCCTGAGACCAAGGTGGACAGTGATGAGCTGAAAGCTGTAGTAGAGACGTATCCATCTCAACTTACACATGAATTAGCAGCAAGGTTTGACATTACTATTCCAACAATATTGGACCATTTGAAACAAATGGGCAAGGTAAAGAAGCTGGATAGATAGGTACTGCATGAATTAAACGAGTGTCGGAAGAGAAATTATCTTGAAGCTTGCCTTTCTTTGCATTCACAACGTAAAGGTGAACCATTTCTACACTGTATTGTTACATGTGATGAAAAATGGATTCTTTTTGACAATCCCAAGCATTCGGCACAATGGTTGGATAAAAACGAAGTGCCGAAACACAGCCCCAAACCGAATATTCATCCAAGAAAGTTAATGGTGTCTGTTTAGTGGTCCAGCACTGGTATTATCCACTATAGCTTCATGAAACCTGGTCAATCAATTACAGCAGATGTCTGCTGCAACCAACTGGACAAAATGATGAGGATGCTGATGATCAAGCAGTGAAGACTGATCAATAGAGACAGGCCAATCCTCTTGTAATACAATGCCTGACTACATTAACGTGGCTCAAACTACAAAGGCTGTACTTGGAAACTCTCTGTCATCCACTGTATTCACCAGACCCTACACCAACAGACTACCACTTCTTCCAGGCTATGGACCACTTCTTGCAAGGAAAAATACTAAGTTCTTAACAAGATGGAGAAACCGCCTTTCTTGATTTCATCACCACTTTCTCTCTAGGCTTCTTCGCTGCTAGAATAAACAAGCTGCCATTAAGATGGCAAAACTGTGTCAATAGTTTAGGCACATACTTTGATTATTTGTACTGCTGCTTGTTTGAAATATAATAAACTAAACTTTTTATTTTTTTTATTTTTTTGAGACAGTCTTACTCTGTTGCCTAGGCTAGAGTGCCGTGGCATCAGCCTAGCTCACAGCAACCTCAAACTCCTGGGCTCAAGCAATCCTTCTGCCTCAGCCTCCCAAGTAGCTGGGACTGCAGGCATGCACTACCATGCCTGGCTAATTTTTTTTTCTATATATATATTAGTTGGCCAATTAATTTCTTTCTATTTTTAGTAGAGACAGGGTCTCACTCTTGCTCAGGCTGGTTTCGAACTCCTGACCTTGAGCGATCCGCCTGCCTCAGCCTCCCAGAGTGCTAGGATTACAAGCGTGAGCCACCGCACCTGGCCCAATAAACTTAACTTTTGATTTGAAATCAGATATGTCATATTTAATGATCTAATAGAATGATAGCACATTTCTCATCAGAAGCTGAGGGAGAGGATGTGCAGAGGAAATGGCATAGTATTTTTGAAGTGCTGAAAGAAAGGAACTGTCAGTCCACAATTGAAGAGCTAGCAAAAATATCCTTCAGGAATGAAGGGAAGGTCAGAACATTCTCAAAGGAAAACTTAGAGAACTTGTTACCAGCAGACCTATCCTAAAAGAATCACTGACAGAAGTTCTTTTAACAGAAAAGAAATAATAAAAGGAAGAACTTTGAAACATCAGGAAGAGTGAGCATGGCAAGAAAAAAAATGGATAAATACAGTAGACTTTCTTTCTTATCTTGAGTTTTCTTGATTATGTTTGACAGTTGAAGCAAAAATTATAACAGAATTTCATGTGTTTCTAAATACAGTAGAGGAAATATTTATAACAATTATATTACAAATGAGAGGGTAAAGAAACATACAGTATAGTAGGGTGACTATACTTTACTCAAACAAGTAAAATGACACTAGTAGGCTATAAGTTATACATATATAATCTAATACCTAGAGCAACCACTAAAAAGTATACAAAAAGGTGCACTCAAAAAAAATTATGGTCTGAGCACAGTGGCTCAAGCCTGTATTCCCAGCTACTCAGGAGGCTGAGATGGGGAGATAGATTGAGCCCAGGAATTCAAGACCAGCTTGGGCAATATAGCAAGATCCCATCTTAAAAAAAAAAAGGTCAATAAAAATAGAATTTTGTGGACACAGTGGTACACCCCTATAGTCCCAGCTACTTAGGAGGCTAAGGCAGAAAGATCTCTTGAGCCCAGGAATTTGAGGCCAGCCTGCGAAACATAGCAAGACCTTTTGTCAACAAAATAAATTTTTAAAAAGTAAAAAAAAATTCTAGAAAATGTTCAGAGTAGATTAAAAACCATGACTCACCTATGTGTTATCTAAAAGATACTAAAAGAAACTACCTTCAAATATATCCGTGTAGGCTAGTAGAAAGTAACAGAATGGAAAAAGTTATATTGCGCAAACATTAATCAAAGGAAAGCCAGAATGGTTACATTAATATTAGATAAAGTAGACTTAGAGCAAAGAAAATGACCAGAGACAGAGGGACATTATATAAATATAAAAGAATCAATTCACCAAGAAGACATAGGAATCATAAATGTGTGTGCACCAAACAAAAGAGTTGCAAAATAATGAAACAACAGCTGATAGACCTGAAAGAAGAAATAGACAAATCTACAATTATAGTTAGAAATTTCAACACTTCCCAACAACTGAGAGAACTGGACAGAAAATCAGCAAATATATAGAAGAATTCAACAACACTATCAACCAACAGGAGCTAATCTACATTTATAGAATACTCCACCCAACAATTGCAAGATATACATTCTTTTCAAGTGCCCACAAAACACCAAGATAGATCATATACTGGGTCATAAACCTCAACAAATTTAAAAGCATTGAAGTCATACAGTATATTCTTGAACCGCAGTGGGATCAAACTTAAAATCATTAACAGAAAGAAAATAGGAAAATTTCCAAACACTTGGAAAGGTTTCTGATTCCATTTATATATAATAACATTCTAGAAATATCAGTATAGAAGTGGAGAACAGATGAGTAATTGCCCTGTGTTAAGGAGGAGATGGGTCAAGAGGGAAGTGAGTATGGTTCATGTAACAGGGCAACATGTAAGGGATCCTTGTGGCTGGAAATGTTTTATCTCTTACTGTATCAATATCAGTATCCTGGTTGTGGTATAGTTTTACATTGGAGGATTCTGGGTAAAGGGTACATGGGATTTTTTAAATTACTATTTCATTTCTTCCTGTGACTCTCCAGATGTTTAATTTTTTAAAAAGTAGAGACAAGCACGTTACAAAAAATGTTTACAGCGAAGAAATACTAAATTGAGACTTTCTCCTTTACATAATTAGACACTTGAAAGAGAATTGACTTGAAAGTAAATCATTTTGTTACTAAAACAAAATAAAACAAAAATTTTACACTAAGATACCATTTGTCACCTACCAGATTAGCAAAGATCATAAAGTTTGATAATATATTTGAAAGGACATAAGAGAAACAGGCACTCTCATACATAGTTGGTACTGGCTATGGAGAGCAGTTTGGTAGTATATTTCAAAATTAAAAGTACACATGCCCTTTGACTGAAAGTTTCACTTTTAACTATTGTCCACAGATCTCCTTTCACAAGTAGAACATGATATGTTCAGTGTTATTCACTGCAGCATTGACTGTAATAGCAAAAGATTGAAAAGAACCTAAATATCCTTCAAGTAGAGAACAAATTAAATTATTGTACCTTAGTAAAATGTATGTGAAGCCATGAAAACAAAAAAATGAGGAAGCTTGGTACTGAATATTTTTCAAGATATATTAATTACAAAAAGCAGTGCAGAATACTACATATATATGCACTGTGTGTGTGCACAAGCACACATGCATGCATGCATACACACAAACATACAAGAATTTGATTGTAGAGCTGGGCACAGTGGCTCACACCTATAATCCCAGCTACTCTGGAGGCTGAGGCAGGAGGAACACTTGAGGCCAAGAGTTTGAAATCTAATCTAAAATAATAAAAAATAATTAGCCAGGTATAGTGGCACGCACCTGTAGTCCCAGCTATTTGGGAGACTGAGGCAGGATTATCACTTGAGCCCAGGAATTTGAGGCTGCAGTGAGCTATGATCATGCCACTGCACTCCAGCCTGGGTGACAGAGCAAGACTTTAAAAGAAAAGAGAAAAGACTTGTATATGCAGAGAAAACTTTGGAAAGATACTTGAATTGCTTTCTATGAGGAGAACTGAGTAGCTGCAGGTTAGAGATATAGAAGAAAGAATTTTAGTATACCTTTTTATACTTTTGAATTTCTAATTATGTAAATGTATCACTGAGTCAAAAAAAATTTTAAAAACTAAGAGATTGAGGCAATCTTATAATAATGGCATAAAAACTAATGTGTCACCAGGGGGTTGTCATGCTTGAAGCTCTAGCACAGCGAGGGGGAGCGGGTTGGCAGGGGCAATATATGTAACCCTAACAATATCTGTACCCCCATAATAGAATGAAATAAAAGAAAAAAAAAACTAATGTGTCAATCACCTGGTAAACCATTAGTAACTGATACTGATATTTGTTCTGTTTACATGGTACAGGGATTTGTTTTTGTAATTCTCAATTTTATGAGATATTCAGCTTTTATTATAGTAAAGCATATGCATAAATTGTGTTCTCTAAGTGGAGAGATACAGATGATTTTCAGTTTTTCTTTTTTCTTTCCTATATATCCCTCATTTTCTACAGTGAACACAAATTCTTGACTTCTGTGCATCATGCAAGTCCAGGGAATATAATCCAATGCAACGATCATGATATTATTGTGTATTTTATTTATAATCAGGAAATAAATTTTTTTAAATCTTTATACAGATTAATTTGTTTTTTGAATGTAATTATAGTTAAGTTCTGCATGTTTTCTTTTTGTTCTGAGTTATGATATGTACAAACAAGGAAGCCAGCTTTATTAGTAAATACAACACACCTATTTGATCATTTTATCAAATTAACATTACTATTTTAACTTTTCTCCAAATCATTTCCAGATTTGATGTTTGCTCTCTTGCCTGGGGGTCCCCTGGCACCCTTTATAATATACCATTAACACCTAGTAGCCTAACAAAAGATGCATAATACACAGCAGTTCATTTCTTTCCTAATTAACTCCTACTAATTAGGGATCCTCAAATACTTTAGAAAAATGCAAGTGGGAGCAGATCACCGCTAATAATTCTAGATTAAGTATTGGTTAATAACATGCAAAAGAGTTCATTTCCAATGTTTTTGTAAAATGAGAAGTTTGAGTCTTTTCAATAGCATTTTTGAGTTTTATTTAGTTGATTAATTTTATATGGCTCTTCATTACTTCTAGATAAATCTTACAAACCATTGTGGTTTTATGGGAGGACTACAAAAAAACAAAAGCACTGGATTGACCACTCCATATTTTGCTACCTCTACAGTAGAAGTAATATTTCACGTATCAACAAGAATGCCTTCTGATTCCGATGATTCTTTGACCAAAAAAGTAAGTTCTGAGAAAAAATATAGAGTTAAAATATTAGTAATTAAGAAAATTAATACATAAATATGTAAGTAATCTATTAATAATTGATCAAGCACTATTTCTGGTTGTAGTGCTCTACTCTTCACCTAATACTGTTTTCAAAAACAGGATTTTTGTACAGCAAACTATGTTTTTCTTAAAGAACAATGATGTAACTGAAGGTTACAGTCTTTTTATTTTTTATTTTATTGTATATATTCAAGGTTTACAACACCATGTTCTGGTATGCGGATAGATAGTAAAATCGTTACTATAGTGAAGCAAAATTACATATTTGTCCCATTACATAGTTACTTTCTGTGTGTGACAAAAGCAGCTAAAATCTACTTATTTAACAAAAATCCCAAATACCATACAATTTTCTGAACTATAGTTCTCATACATTAGATCTTTATACTTATCATACCACATATCTGCTACTTTGTATCCTTTGGCCTACTGGTTCCCATTTCCTCCCTCTCCCTACTCTGCCCTTGGTAACTACTGTTTTATTATCTATCTCTGTATATTTGATCTTTTTGTAAATGACTCTGTGTATAAGTAATATCACACAATATTTTTCTTTCTGTGTCTGGCTTATTTCACTTAGCATAATGTCTTCCAGGGCATCCATGTTGTGGCAAATGGCAGGATCTCCTTTTTTAAGGTTGTATGATATTCCATTGTGTATGTATACCACACATATCTATTTGTCCTATATGCATTTGTACATCAGTGGACACTTAGGTTATTTCCATGTCTTGGCTATTATGAATAATGCTACAGTGAACATAGGAGTGCAGGTATCTTTAGGAGCTGGTGATTTCATCTGCTTTGGGTATATCCCCAGAAGAAGGATTGATGGGTCATTGGTAGTTCTATTTTTAATTTCTTTAAGAACCTCCATACTTTTTTCCATAATTGCTATACCAGTCTGTATTCCCACCAATAGTGTTCTGGGGTTCACTTTTCTCCACACCCTCACCAACATTTTTTATGTTTTGTCTTTTTGGTAATAGCATCCTAACAGGTGTGAACTTATATCTCACACCTGGTTTTAATTTGCACTTTTGTGATTAATGTGATGTTGAGCATCTTTTCATATACCAGTTGGCCATTTTTATGTCTTCTTTGAAGAAATGTCTATTCAGGTCTTTAGCCCATCTTTTAATCTGGTTATTTGTTTTTCTGCTATTGAGTTGTAAGATTGTTGATAAGCTTTAGATATTAACCCCTCATCAGATAAGGTAGTTTGCAATTTATATATATATACATATATATAAAATTTTTAAAGGACATGGTAGAATATATCAACTGATGGCCCACAGGTATTAAAACTTACACCACCATTTTGCTATAGCACACACAGGCATTTAAAAATCATTGTGGTGACTATGGAGATACTGCAGAGTATTGTTGTATATGTTCAATCCATATTTGCTTTCGTTAGTGAAAAACATTTTAAAAAGCAAAACCTTGTCCAACATTTCTTTCCTTTACCTTCTCTTCCTCTTTCTTCTCCTCAGTTTACAAAACTACTGCTAAATGTAACCTTCAGTCGTTTTACTTAGTACTCTGTTGCCTGGTATCAAAGCTCTTCAGATTTCATTAATAAGCTATGAAACAGTATTATTCTCATACCCTTTTAAAAAGGAACTTCAGAATTCCTCTCAAATTTTTTATAAGATTGGTGGACTATGCTTGATGGCTTTTGTTTACATTTTAGAATATTGTTGGAAATTGCCTACTAAATAGATAATGGCTGGGAAAACTGACGAGTGCTAATTAGATTGGAATGAGTAGTAGGGATGGATGTAATTGATAAGCATAGGAAAGTATATTCAATAAGAAGTTTGCTACAGAACTTCTTGCCATATACTTCTTAGAAGTACAAGATGAACCATGAATACTGACAAGTAGATGATGATAATAAGATCAAAGCTTCATTAAACTTCAGTTAAACCCTTTCTTCCATCAACTCATTTTAAATCTCTGTGAAAATAAGCCATATGCAAATTATTGACAGTTATAAGTATAGTGTAAAAATAAGTGATTATAATCATTGAGAATTTGGCAGTGACTCATATTTGTCATTATTGTCATTTTCATGACTGTGGATATAATTTTTAAACCCCAGAGAAAGTCTAAAATTAATAGTATATTACTATTCGACTATCCCACAATAGTGACTGTATTAGTAATCAGTACTCCTTTTTCCTTATATGTTGCTTTTTAAAATTTATTCTTAATTGATAAATTGTATATATTTATAGTATACAACATGTTTTGATATATATACATGGAATGGCTAAATCAAGCTAATTAACATACGTTACTTCACATATTTATTATTTGTTCATGGTGAGAACACTTAAAATCTCTTCTCTTAGCAATTTTCAAATATACAATACATGGTTATAAACTATAGTCGCCATGTTATACAACAGATCTCTTGAACTTATTCTTCCTGTCTAACTGAAATTTTGTATCCTTTGACCAACTTGTCTTCAATTCCAAACTCTCCCTTTTTCTCCCCCCTCACAACCCCTAGTAAGTCCTCACTTAACACCATAGATAGGTTTTTGGAAACTGCAATATATAATGAAACCAGTTTTTTTTGTCATCAACATTATAACAAAACTATGAAGGAAACAACATTATTTGAGGTCCTGCTGTGTCTGGTTTTGCTTAAAGTTGCAGTTTCTAAGAACCTATCGATGATGTTTAGGGAAAAGTTAACTGTAATCTCTACTTCTGTGAGTTCAACTTTTTTAGATTCCACACATAGGTGAGATCACACGTTATTTGTCTTTTTGTGCCTGGCTTACTTCACCAAGCATAATGTCCTCCAGGTTCATTCATGGTTTTGCAAATGGTAGGATTTTCTTTCCCTTTTTTTTAGGTTAAAAGGTATTTTATTTTGTATTTGTACTGCATTTCTTTATCCATTTGTCCATTCATGGACACTTAGATTGATTCCATATTTTGGTTAGGGCTGAATGAGGCTACAGTGAACATGGGAATGCAGATAACCTCTCTAACATACTGATTTTATTTCCTTGGAACATATACCCAGTAGTGGGATTGCTGGATTATGTGGTAGTTATAATTTTAATTTTTCAAAGAACCTCCATACTATTTTCCATAATAGCTGTACCAATTTACATTCCCACCAACTGTGTACCAAAGTCTCTCTTTCTCCAAATTCTTACCAACACATTACATTTTGTCTTTTTAATAATAGCTATTCTAATAAATGTGAGATGATATCTTACTGTGGTTTTAATTTATAGAAATTATTAGTATCTTAGATTTCAAACCTAAGAGCAGAACAAAGTAGATTATTTTTTATTAAATGCTTTTTTTAATTAAAACTACATCAGGATATTTTTACTTCACTGTATTAAAACTGGTAATTATATGACACTTGATACTTTATTCCTGTGACCTTTGTAGAAATGTCAAGTAAATAAGATGTCTTATATCCCTCAAAATAATTATGAGGTTTTGTTTTTAATTATAGAAGAAGTATCTGAAGTTGATGTTTAAAAATCCCTTATCATAACAAATAATACAAATTTTGGAGATGGTAACAACGTGTAAGAGTTGTTAAATGATTGGGGTCTAATAGTTATAGACCCCAAGTTATACTCAAATGGTGAAATTTTTACAAACTGGATTTATTGGAGAATTTTGAGAGATGAAACCTTGAATACCAATATGTTGTTTTATCTATAAATATAGAAAGACTTTTTTGTGGTAAAATATATACAACATAAAATTTATCGTTTTAACCATTTAAACCACTTTTTAAAAACCTATTTTAACTACTTCACTGGTTTTAAGTACACTCACAGTTCTTTGCAACTGTTACCACTATCCCTTTCCAGAACTTTTCAATTTCATTTGGTCCAAAATATTTTTAAATTTCTCTTGTGTTTTTTTTTCCTTTGACCCATGTGTTATTTACAAGTGTGATGTTTAATCTCCAAGTGTTTTAGGATTTTCCAGCTGTCTTTGTGTTATTGATTTCTAGTTTAATTCCATTAGGGTCTGAGACCAGATATTGTATGAATTCTGTTCTTTTAAATTTGCTACTATGTGTTTGATGGCCCAGAATATGGTCTCTCTTGGTGAATGTTCCATGTGAGACTGAAAAGAATGTGTAATATGTTGTTGTTGCATGAAATAGTCTATAGATGTCAATTAAATCCAGTTGATTGATGGTGGTATTGAGTTCAACTATTCCTAACTGAATTTCTGCCACTGAATCTGTCTATTTTTGATAGAGGGGTGTTAAAGTCTCCAACTATAGTAGTGGATTTGTATATTTCTCCTTGCATGTCTGTCAATTTTTGCCTCTCATATTTTGATGGTCTGTTATTAGGCACATACACATTAAAGACTGTAACATCTTTTTGGAGTATTGTCTCCTTTATCACTGTGTAATGCCCCTTTTTATCCCTGATAGCTTTCTTTGCCCTGATCTGTCTTCTGCCAGAAATTAATCTAGCTACTCCCACTTTCTTATGATTTGAGTTAGCATGGTACATTTTCTTCATCCCTTTACTTTTAATCTCTGTGTGTCTTTATTTACAGGGGGTTTCTTGTAGACAATATTTTAGTGGTGTTTTGTTTTTAGCTCCACTCTGACAATCTCTTTTAATTGGTGTATTTAGAACATTGACATTTAAAATTATTATTGATATAGTTGATTAATATCTACCATATTTTTTAGTGTTTTCTATTTGTTGCCCTTGTTCTTCATTCCTCTTTTTGTCTTTCTCACTTTTTCTGCCTTTTCTGGGTTTTGTTTTGTTTTTCCTGAGACAGAGTATTGCTCTGTAACTCCAGGTAGAGTGCTGTGGCATCATCATAGCTCACAGCAACCTCTAACTCCTGGGCTCAGGTGATCCTCCTGCCTCAGCCTTCCAAGTAGCTGTGACTATGGGCACGGGCCACCACGCCTGGCTAATTTTTCTGTTTTTAGTAGAGACAGGGTCTTGCTCTTGCTCAGGCCAGTCTCCTCAGCTAGAACTCCTGAACTCAAGCAGTCCTCCCACCTCAGCCTTCTAGAGTGCTAGGATTACAGGCATGAGCCACGCCGCCCAGCCCCTTCTCTGGTTTTAATTGAGTGGTTTTATACTGTTAAATTTTCTCTCCTTTTTTAGCATATCATTTACACTTTTTTTCTTTTTTTAATGATTTCCCAAGTTTTTGTTTAACTTCACTTATTCATTCTCTGATGTTCTTCCTTTTATTACATAGATCCAAGTTTATGACCTATATCATTTTCCTTCTCTGAAGAACATCTTTTAACATTTCTTGGAAAGCAGGTCTACAAGCAATAAATTCCCTCAATTTTTGTTTGTCTGAGAAAGTCTTTATTTTTCTTACACTTTTGAAGAAAAATTTATCAGGTACAGAATTCTACATTGGCACATTGGTAGGAGTGGAGTATTCTCTCAACACTTTAAATATTTTACTCTACTCTCTTCTTGCTTCCATGGTTTCTGAGGAGAAGTCAGAAGTAATTTTTATCTTTGCTACTCTGTAGATAAGATATTTTTTTCCTCTGGCTTCTTTCAAGGATTATTCTTTATCTTTGATTTTCTGAAGTTTGAATATGATATATGCCTGGTTGTAGTTGTTTTTGTTTTTGTTTTTTGAGACGGAGTCTTGCTCTGTTGCCTGGGCTAGAGTGCCATGGCATCAGGCTAGCTCACAGCAACCTCAAACTCCTGGGCTCAAGCAATCCTTCTGCCTCAGCCTCCCGAGTATCTGGCACTACAGGCATGCACCACCATGCCCGGCTAATTTTTTTCTATGTATTTTTAGTTGTCCAGCTAATTTCTTTCTATTTTTAGTAGAGACAGGGTCTCACTCTTGCTCATTCTGGCCTTGAACTCCTGACCTTGAGCGATCCTCTCGCCTCAGTCTCCCAGAGAGCTAGGATTACAGGCGTGTACCAGCACGCCTGGCCCTAGTTGTAGTTTTTTGGCATTTATCCTGCTTGATTGTTTTCTGAGCTTTCTAAATCTTGGTTTGGTGTCGGACATTAATTTGGGGAAATCCTCTGTCATTATTGCTTCAAATATTGAATGTGTTCCTTTCTTCTCTTTCTGGTATTCTTGTTATGTGTATATACATCTTTCATAGTAGTCCCACAATTCTTACATATTCTGTTCTCTTTTTTTCAGTCTTTTTTCTCTTTGCTTTCCAGTTTTGGAAGTTTCTATTGAGATACTCTCACACTCAGAGATTCTTTTCCTCCACTGTGTTCAGTCTACTGATGAGCAATGAAAGACATTTTTCATTTCTGTCCCTGTGTTTTTTATCGCTAGCATTTCTTTTTAATTCTTTCCTAGAATTTTCATCTCTAATTACATTATCTATCTGTTCTTCCATGTTGTCTTCCTTTTCCATTAGAGCCCTTAGCATATTAATCATAGTTTTAAATTCCCAGTCTACTAATCCCTGCCACATCTGACTCTGGTTTTGATGCTTGTTCAGTTTCTTCAGACTATGTTTTTTCCTTCTTAGAATGCCTTGTAATTTTTTTGCTGAAATCCAGACAAAGATACATTGGGTGAAAGGAACACTGGTAAATAGGCCTGTAGTGGTATGAGGGTAAGGTATGTGGGGAGAGGAAGCATTCTGTTGTCCTGTAATTAGGATTCAGTCTTTTGGTGAACATGTGCCCCTGGATTGTGGATTTCACCAGTGTTTTTCAGTTCCTCTTCACCCTTTAGGTGGTACAGGATGACTAGAGGGAGCTGGAGTTGGATATTTTTCTTCTCCCAGGTAGGTTAGGCTCTAGTAAATTAGTTTCTCCTGAGGACAGGCCTTTTTAAGAAGAGGTGCTTTAGTGTATTTTTAATAATTGCTTTTCCCCTCCCTCCTCTCATTGCCCGACACCCGATGAGTGTTTATTATTATATGTGCACTTAAGTGTTGATCAGTTAATACCAATTTGATAGTGATTACCGTGTTTCCCCGAAAATAAGACAGGGTCTTATATTTATTTTTCCTCAAGAAGACACCCTAGGGCTTATTTTCAGGGGATGTGTTATTTTCCTCTCAAAGCCTCAGCTGGCAGCACGCACAGGATGGCCGGGACCTGACAGGGGGAGCCGACTTTGTTGGTGGGGCTGCCCGCACCTTTCCAGTCACCTCTGGGATAGTAGCTGTCATGATGGGGCAGATGAGAAGGGCTGCTTGTCGTCTTTACCGCTCTGCGCCGAAATGCATGGGTTGTGCAGATATGCTGGGTAGCCACGCCCATCACTAGGTCTTATTTTCGGGGTAGGGCTTATATTACACAAATGCTTAGAAATCCTGCTAGGGCTTATTTTATGAGTAGGTCTTATTTTCGGGGAAACACGGTACATGTGGTGCTTGTTTTTCCATTCTTGGGATACTTAGTAGGATGGGTTCCAGCTCTATCCAGGACAAGAGGTGCTAGATCACCATTGTGTTTTGTGGCTGAGTAGAACTCCATGGTATACATACACCACATTTTATTAATCCACTCGTGTATTGCTAGGTACTTGGGTTGTTTCCACATCTTTGCAATTGTGAATTGTGCTGCTATAAACATTCTAGGGCAGATGTCTATCTTATAGAATGTCTTTTTTTTCCTTTGGGTAGATGCCCAGTAATGGGATTGCTAGATCAAATGGTAGTTCTACTTGTATCTCTTTGAGGTATCTCCATATTGCTTTCCACAGAGATTGCACTAGTTTGCAGTCCCACCAGCAGTGTAGGAGTGTTCCTATCTCTCTGCATCCATGTCAACATTTATTATTGTTTTGGGACTTTTTGATAAAGACCATTCTTACTGGGGATAAGTGATATCTCATTGTGGTTTTGATTTGCATTTCACTGATGATTAGAGATGTTGAGCATTTTTTCATATGTTTGTTAGCCATTAGTCTATCTTCTTTTGAAAAGTCCTTTGCCCATTCCTTGGAGTTGTTAACTCTCAGACTTGTCCACATTGAGCCTCCAGCAGTTCAGTTACAGTTCAGGTTTTCCTATACTGGCACTGGATTCCATGAAAGTTTCTGCTCGTGAGTGTCTCCTCCAATAAGCTGTGATTCTCCTCTCTCCAGTTGAGGTGGGGCTGGGGGGAGCAGTTTTCCCTGTGACCTCCCTTCTCTGATGGATCTAAGAATTGTTGATTTTTTCAGCTTATTTGACTTTTTACTTGTTAGGACAAAGTGGTGACTTCTAAGCTTTTTATATGCTGGACTAGAAACAGAAATACCCAGAAATTTTTATTGTTCCAAACAGAAACTCTGTACACATTAAACAGCAATTCCACATTTCTTCCTCCACTTAGCCCCTGGTAACCTTTGTCTACTTTCTCTATGAATTTGCCAATTCTAGGAACCTCATATAAGTGGAATCATACAATATTTGTACTTTTGTGCCTCTCTTATTTTACTTAGTGTAATGTTTTCAAGGTTCATTCATGTTGTAGCATATGTCAGAATTTCATTACTTTTTACGACCGATAAGCTAGTGTGTGTGTGTCACATTTTGTTTATCCATTCATTTATTGAAGGACCCTGGGTTGTTTCTACCATTTGGCTATTATGAATAATACTGCAATGAACATTGGTGTTCAAATCACTGTTTGAAGCACTGTTTTCAAATTATCTGGAGTATATCTAGTAATTTTAGTCCTAGGTCTATACCCAAAATATACCCAAAATTGTATGTTTAACTTTCTGAAGGATTGTCAAACTATTTTCCACAACAGCTGCACCATTTTACACTTCTGCCAGCAATGTATAAGGAGGGTTTCAATTGTTCTCCATCCTTGCCAACACTTGTTATTTTCCATTTTTTAAGAAAATTATAGCCATCCTAGTAGGTGTGAAATGGTATTTTGTTGTGGTTTTGATTTGCATTTCTCTACTGACTAATGATGTTGAGATCATCCTTTCATGTACTTATTGGCCATTTGTATATTTCTTTGCAGAAATGTCTTATTTTCTCAGGTAGTAATTTAAATCAATTTAAGTCTACTCTGTCAATGTCAGACTAAGTTGAAACAGTGTTTCAGTTAATTCTATATGTATGAATAATGTAGTCATGTAATAACTCCTATTACTATCATTCTGCTTTAAGAAATGACAGGCAACTTTTAAGTCCAGCAGAAAAGGAATATTTACCTGATCTTATAATTCAGTATAACTAGTCTAAACCTTCTTTTCATAGACATAAAAATAAAACTTATAAACATTGATTTCTCTATACACTGATTTTCCCTTTTCCCTATTTTCTGTGATTCTTGCCCTTGATCTGCTCCTTAGAGTCCTGCTATATAAGATTTTTCTAAATAACAGGCTTATATTTTAGCTCTGTTATAGTATCACTTTATTTTTAATAGGTTAAATGTTTAAACTTAATCATAGAAGCCAGTTGTCTTATAGCAGTTCTCCTTAATAAAAAAAATCACTTTCTGTATTGGTATTTTTTCTCCTGAATTTAATAAATTCCACATTAGTGGTAATAAGTTGAAGCCTAGAACATGTGTCCTATTACAAATGAACAATTGGATATCATTAGGTTGTCCCCCCTGTCCTTTGTACATATATCTTTAGGTGTGTTAATCCATTCAGTGGACACATTAATGAGCACTGGTTGAAGTGTAATATTGGAGGAAGTAAGGCTTGTTGACCTCGGCATGAAGTTTAATACCTCTAATTAAATTAGATAGTCGACAGTCAGTATAAAGAAATAGCCATGCCTCTGGCAAGCAGAATTATTTATGACTCTGGTTCTTTGTTTTAAACTTGGTAGGAGAAAGTCATTTATATCCATTTTATAGAAACTAATTTTAGTTCTGACTTTTTATTTAAAATATCATTTGGTGATTTGTAAATTGTTTTTAAACATTTTATTTTCTCAGAATGGAAAGTAAATGTCCTTGGACCTCTTGAAGTATAGCATTTTTATTTCTTGTGAAGAGAACTCTTTTCAAGGCTCAAGACAGTAGCAGCAGAATTTTTATAACATAGACTATACTTTTTGAACAAATTAACCAAATACTCGGTCTAGCAAAGTTTCTCTTAGAAATATTATACTACCATATCAAAAATCCTGATATAACCCTAGTCCAAGCCATCTGTTCTATAAATTATCTCTACCTGAGGAAGATTGATGGAAAATGGTTAAAAATAATTTCCACTTAACTGAGTGTATTCACCCCTAAAAATCAAAAGTGCTGCAGGCATTGGTATAAAGTGTTCACAGGAGCCTCTCTCATTTCCTCTATCTCCTTGTTCTAGCCACTTGCTGATACTTTGCTTCATAGGTAGCTGAATCATCCTTTTAGAAGTTTGATGAAGATCAAGTTGAGATAATTGTAACATACTTAGTTGGACTCTCTAGTCTATCTTTCATTTCCTGGACCCCCCAAAAGAGGGGAAAGAAGCACTTTATTTAAGTCAGTTTCCTCTGAAATACTATTAGTGTAACAGACAGCATTTCATTTTCTGTCTTGAAATTTGGTCACAATGGTTTCGCAAATAAATGAAACTTGTAGACCTGCTTGGTCTGATTTTAATTTTAAATCCACTTTTCTTTATTTTATATAGAAATGAATATAGGGTACTGTCCTAATAACTATATGCTAAATGTAGTCTGGAAAATAAATTCAAAAAAAAAATTTAAGGAATAATAAAATTTTTTTCATTATTTTAATAAAAGTAAAATTCATAATCCTGTGAAATTATACTCACGGTTTCGTCCCAAATATAACAATCAACCTTATAAAAGATAATTCTATTTTTTTATTATAGACTATGCCTTTAACCCTAATTTTTACAAATATACTGCTAATGACAAGAATAGAGGATAAAGAAACCAGAAAATATAAATGGTTCAGCACACATTTATCTCACCGCTATAAATGGTATAATTTGAATAGGATAGCAGTGACTTCTCATTGCATGTACAATAAAATTCTAATTCTTACTATGGCCTACATGATTTGGCCACCTACCTGCCTATCTTTCTGATCTCCTCTTCTGTCACTTTCCTGCCACAATTGGTCTCACTGGCTATCATTCTAACCTTCCAACATGCCAGGCTCATTTACATCTCAGAGGTTGTATACACTTAATATTCTGTGTTTGAAATGTTTTTTTCCCACATCGTCAGGCTTCCTCATTCTCATTGTTCTACTCTCAAACTCACATGACAGTTTCTCAGACCTTTCCAGACCATCCTAGCTAAAGAAGCAGCCTTCTACTATGGAACTTTATCATATTACCCTAGATTATTTTCTTTATAGCACTTATCACCATGTAAAGTTATCCTATTTATTTATTTTTACATATGTTTATCTGACTCCTCCCACTAGAATATCAGTGTTATGAGGACAAGGACCTTGTCTCTCTATTTTGCTTACTACTATATCCTCAGCACCTAGAACCAGGCCTGTTGGAGTTTGATAAATGTTTATTGAGTAGATTACCCTATGGTAGCAAGCTACCATAGCCACAAACCAAAAGAACTATCTATAGATACCTTTGTCATTATCAAAGTGGTGTATTTATTTATTTATTTTTTTTTAATTTTTTTTGAGACAGAGTCTCACTTTGTTACCAGGGCTAGAGTGCTGTGGCGTCAGCCTGGCTCACAGCAACCTCAAACTCCTGGGCTCAAGCAATCCTTCTGCCTCAGCCTCCCGAGTAGTTGGGACTGCAGGCATGCGCTACCATGCCCGGCTAATTTTTTTCTATATATTTTTAGTCGGCCAATTAATTTCTTTCTATTTTTTTAGTAGAGACAGAGTCTCGCTCTTGCCCAGCTGGTTTCGAACTCCTGACCTTGAGCGATCCTCCCGCCTTGGCCTCCCAGAGTGCTGGGATTACAGGCATGAGCCGCCGCGCCCGGCCCTCAAAGTGGTATATTTAAATAAAGCCATAATTGCAGATAATTCTATTTTTATGCTATGCACTATCTAATGATAGAAAATGTTTGCCAAGATAAGGAATGGTATATTATCTTTTTAATAGTGAGCAGTGTTTATTGAATGACCGCTCTGCTAAGGCATGGTACTAGATGCCATGTCTATTGCTCTTAAGAAGGTTTTCTTTTTTGATATTTGGATTTTTTTCTTATGAGACAAGGTCTTGCTCTGTTGCCTGGGCTGGAGTGCAGTGGCATCATCATAGCTCACTACAACCTCAAACTCCTAGGCATAAGTGAGCCTCCTGCCTCACCCTCCCATGTAGCTAGGACTACAGGCATGCACCACCATGTCCAGCTAATTTTTTTATTTTTTGTAGACACAAGGTTTCACTATGTTGCTCAGGCTGGTCTTGAATTCCTAGCCTAACGTGATCCTCCCACCTCAGCCTCCCAAAGTAAAGATTTTCTTAATTGCTAAAAATAAATGATCCAGACAGCAAGTGAATATATGAAAATATGTATGTCTATTACAATGTATATGAAAGTATGTTTTTCACATGATTGAGAGGTATATGATAGTGTATGTTTTGCTTAATATGAGTGTATGGAAGGCGAGGGAAAGAATGGGGGCTTGGGGCAGTGAGAATAATAAATTTCAATTTCTACGTATAATCTCACTATCTCCTGAAGTAACTGCCTAGCCTAGTTAACTTCTATGTGTTCTTCAACTTTTAGTTCTAGTGCTATTATAGACTCATGTTCTTTATTATGTACATTCAGAGAAGTATATGTGGAGCATCATTTGTATTTTTATTATTCATTTATTATATGGTTATTTTATTCTGTTTCTTCCACTGGACTCAAAGCTTTGAGAGTAGAGACCCTGTCTGTTTTTACCCATCATTGCATTTGCAAAAGGTGGATAGGAAGGAGGGAGGGAAGGAAGGAAGAGAGAAGGCCTTTTAATAACTCTTGAACTAGTCCAGGTATGTAGTATGACTACCATCTGATCTAGGACAACAGTAAAGGAAATAGGAAGGAGAGTACAAAAAAGGAATGTGATACCCTAAAAAAAATGAAGAGCTTGTTAGAGACATAGTAAGGAAAACAAGGGAATCAAAAAAGACTATCAGGTTTTGATCCTGAGTAATTATAATTAGTTGTTAGGTGCTTTTGTACAGAAATGGGGAGGTAGGAGAGTAAGCTGATTTTGTGAGAGAGATTATATAGTTAATTTACATGAGTTATACTCTCTAGCACTAGATGAATGATATTTTATGGCACTGAGGAAATCTAGAATTCACTCTGGAATTCATGCTGATAATCAAGGAGAATGAGAGCACTGTTATAAGATGGATGTCTTAGCCTATTTGGGTTGCTATAACAAAGATACCATAGACTAGGTGGTTTATAAACCACAGAAATTTATTTCTCTCAGTTCTGGAGGCTGGGAAGTCCAAGATCAAGGTGCTGGTGGATTGAGTATCTGGTGAGGGACCACGAGATATTGAGCCATCTTCTTGCTGTAACCTTACATGGCAGACAGGGCAAGTGAACTCTCTGGGATCTCTTCTAAGGGCATTTATCCCTTATAAAAGAACCCTCATGACCTATTCACTACCCAAAGTCCCCACCTCCCAATACCATCACATTGGGGGTTAGGATTTCAATATATGACTTTTGGGAGGACACAAACATTCAGTCTATAGCAATGGGCAAACATCTGATTTTTCACAAAAGGAAATGGAACAGGCCACAGACTGTTGAAATTACCAACATTCATGAGCTCCATGTCAATGCCTTGCAAAATAGGATTATTTTAAACAGATGGTTTATGAGCACTTAGATTATAAAGTAGTGATCACTAGGAGCCACCATGAGTTCACCATAACAAATCACATCAAAATAACTTAATTTGTTTTAATAGGATTACTATGTCAGGGAAGAGAATAGACTGTGTAAACCATTTAACTTAAGTTGTGGACAAGTTGAAGAAATGTGGTTTTAATAGTATGGTAAGTATATTCATGACTGATTGTGTAATCATATTGAAAATACATAAATTAGTTATTTAACAAGAAGCAATATAGGGAAATGGTTAAAGTATGGGTTCTGGAGCCAGGTTACCTGGGCTTAGAATCTTGGCTCTTACTAGTTGTATGACCTGAGACAAGTTACTTCATCCTTTTAAGCTTCAATTCCTCACCTGTAAAAATAGTGGTAATAATAATTATACTTATAGGCTGGGTGTGGGGGCTCACGCCTATAATCTCAGCACTCTTGCAGGCCCAGGTGGGAGGATCACTTGAGGTCAGGAGTTCGAGACCAGTCCCAGCAAGAGCAAGACCCCATTTCTACTAAAAATAGAAAGAAATTAGCCAGGCAACTAAAAAGAGAAAAAATTAGCTGGGCATAGTGGTGAGCGCCTATAGTCTCAGCTACTCGGGATGGGGCTGAGGCAGGGAGGATCTCTTGAGCCCAAGAGTTTGAGGTTGCTGTGAGCTAGGCAGACGCCACGGCACTCTAGCCCAGGCAACAGAGTACGACTCTGTCTCAAAAATAAATAATAATAATTATACTTACCTTGTAGAATTGTTGTAAACATTAAATAAATTATCATAAATAGTAAGCACTTAATAAATAAATACCTTAATAAATGTTGGGTATTTTTTTTAACCAGGAGGAAAGTTTCTAATGACTTGCTTTAAGGCTCTTACCCGAAACCTGTCCCATTTGACATTTTTGTCCAAAACCTAAATGAACACACAAGAATTTGAATTTAAGGATAACTCAAATCTGGGAAAGAGTGAGCCAACACATTGGCTATCAGAATCAGGCTAACAATAGACCTTCATAAATTTAAAGATAATCTGAACCTGGCAAGGGAAAATTTAGTAGGAATAAATATGAAATCCTCTCTTTAGTTCTAGCAGTCAGTTGTACCTACTTAAAAGAACTTTGTAAGAAAAAGACTCAGCGGTTTGAATTGACTAAAAGTTCCATTTGAGCCAACATTATAAAAATGCAGAAAATAATTTAGTGAATAGAACAAAGGAAGAAACAGTCCAGCCATTGGGTTTACTGTATTAGAGCATATATTGACATTATATTCTATTCTGTACACTACAATTTAATAGAAACATCAGTAAACTGAGATAATAATCCAGGATAATGAATATGTTTTTAAAGTATAAGAAGAGGAACTAATAACACTTTTAACCTGGAAAAGAAATGTGTTAGACTGATCTTCAAATATCTGAAAAGATAATATATAGAATACAGATTGGATATTGATAAGGCTCATTTTAGAAGAACTAGCTTCAGGAAAGCAGGTTTTAGCATAGTATAAAGAATGTTTCAATGACTGTAGCTCCTTGAAATAGACTGATTTGTAAATTGGTAAACTCTCCAATTTTAGAAGTAGTCAAGCAGAAGCAGGATATCTATTTCTCAGGGATATCGTAGCACTCTATATTGGGTGGGAAATTAGAACTTTAAGGTCACTGCCCGTATAAACATTCTACAGTGTATTAAGGACTTCAATTGTATACATGTTGAATTTCATTTAGCTGCTTTATCTTCTTAAGTAATGATAATCTGTAGCGTATATTATTAATATATACCAAAATGACTTCAACAGCAGTTGAAGTGAATTTAGAAGAGTAGTGTCATTGCCAGTCATTTTAACAGACCTATCCCATGTACAGAAGTCTTGTACTGTCAAATAAATGAATTTGCATCTGGGTCAAAAAAACATAGGGAGGTTTGAGAGTTTTCAGAGTGTAGGAAAACCTGCTGAGTATTCATGGGACACAATCTTGTAAGTTCATAAGAGATAAGGAATAAATAAAATAAATATAAAATAGTATATAAAGTATGTCAAATATACATAGACCTGAAATTTCCATTAACTCTTATTAAAAATTCATTCTTGGCCAGGCATGGTGGCTCATGCCTGTAATCCTAGCACTTTGAGAGGCCGAGGCAGGAGGATCACTTGAGCCCAGGAGTTTGAGGTTGCACTGAGCTATGACAGCACCACTACATTCTAGCCCAGGCAACAGAGTGAGACTCTTGTCTCAAAAAAAAAAAAAATTCATTGTTTCAGTTGTCTTTCAGAAATTTCTAAGATTCATAGCAATGATTAGCAATTTCTCAATTTCTGTTTAATTATTATATAATAGGTTTTAGAGATATAAAAATATGCCTTATCGTGACTACCTAAAATAATTACCTTTTTAGCGTTTGAATATAAATGATAAGGGATTTTAATGACGCTCTCCCTTAAAATGTTTGAACATGTTTAGAATGACTTTGTTATATGCATGGTTCTGTGCCAGAAATCTTCATTACAACATTTTGGCAAACATATGTTGTTCTTTTCCATTAAACTTCCTTAACAGACTTTTAATATCGTATGGAAGATATTTGAATACAAGCTTTGGTTGTAAGATAAAAGTATAGTTGCCCCTTTCTCTTGTTTCTTTAGATAAGTGGGCACTAGAAATTATAGATAGTTTTGGCAAGAGTTCAAGGGTTAATGTAGCAGATAAATAAAAGGAATTTTCTGTAAATTGAGACCTGCATTATTTCAGTTGTCTTGTCTTTCCTAACCTAACTCATTTAATTTTAAAAAGTAAATACTTAAATTCTTCCTGACAGTGTGCTCAGCTTTTACTATCGTTTATTACTTCAATTATACTTGATATCACTTAGAACAATCTGCCATTTGGAAATCTCAGTATAGCCTGGAGCTTAGTATTAGATCTGGCTGCTATTGTAACATGTACAGCATATGACATTAATGTATCAAAATTAGATTGGATCATCCCTCCTGGTTAAATTTATTTCACATTTCTTTTGTATTCAGTTAACATAAACCTATTAGGGAAGCTGACACATGGGCATGGCTGTATAGGAAGGATATTTTTAAAGTATTTTGATTAAAAAATGAAATTATAGAGCCATGGCTTTTCTAAGTTCTGTAATCTTTTTTGCTTTTTAAAAATGTCACAAAGCCCAAGTCCCACATTTATATCATTCAAGTTGTGTGTGTATATGTGTATATACACACAGGTATAAAGAGTTACTCCAGGGTTAAGAAGTGACAGAAGAGAGCCTTTCACTAATTAGACTTAACTCCTTTCTTTGTTTAAATCACACAGGAATTTTTTCCTGCCTTATGGTCTTTAAGCCAAAATAAATGACATATTTCAAAAACAGAAACTGCCAGTGTATTATTTTATAGTGTAAATGGTAATGAGACTTATCCCTAGTTTTCTCTTTCAAATGTTCCCACCTGCAGTGTATTCAGTTATCTGAAAGTAATGGAAAAGCCCATGTAAGTTACGCACCAAAAGTGGACTCAAGTGTTTGCAGTGACAGAATCAGTAAATGGACTAGGATAATGAAATATTATAATAGAATTCATGATTATATACTAGTCTTTATGAAGAAAACTCAAGACTAATGGGCATTAAGTTAATTTTCCAATAACTTATTAGAAATCCAACTTTTGAATGCTTTGCTTATTTTGCTATTTTAATTAGCATAATGTTAACTCTGATTTCTAGAAACACCTTTGTAAGCACCACAAATGTTTAAAATAACATCTTGAGAATCTAACAAATCTCAAGACATCTATTTGGAAGAATTTTTAAGTTTCATGGGCAAAGAAAACCTAGAAATAAATTCTTAAACCAGTCATAATCAACTTTATCTTAATAGGTGATTGCCCAATGTATGAATTACTTATTTCTTTTACTTCTCTTCCTGTTGCCTTCTCATGCCACCTCACTGCTCAGTAACACTTCCGGAGAATAGTCAGGATAAAAGGAGAAGAATCTCAGAATCTCAAATCAGTCGCTCTTTTAAAACACCTTTTTAAGTCATCTTTTAAAGTGTTTGGTAGTGGAAAATTGGCAGAGTTGCTAGGTAAGGGGAGTAGTTGGGCTGTATGTGAATCTTTTTTATCTAAGTTCTCTGTTTCCCATTGATTATGGACAATTGAAATTATCTGGTCTTCTGCAGGCTCTCCTAATGTCTTTGAGTGTTCACGTTTCACATGTTGTAAAAACGATCAAATGAGATTTAACAATTTTTTCACTTCTTTATCTTTTCTGTTTTTATAGCTTGTTGTCTGTAGCTATATGACTGTACCCACACAGCTTTTATAAAGCACTATAAATTATTTTCTTGGTTTTCCAGTTGAGACATTTAGGAAACGATGAAGTGCATATTGTTTGGTCAGAGCATACTAGAGACTACAGGAGAGGAATTATTCCTACAGAATTTGGTGATGTCCTTATTGTAATATATCCAATGAAAAATCACATGTTCAGTATCCAGATAATGAAAAAACCAGAGGTAAGAACTCCTTATCTTCCATTTTGTAATTTATTTTGAGTTCTGGAGGGGTTTGTGAGTTTCTTTCCATCTCACAGAAGAAAAAGCAGACTAGGCATTAAGTTGTGAAAATGAGGAGAAATGCAACACAGACTCTGGTAGCTATGTGGATTGTCTAAGCCTGGTTCAAAAGGAGCTAAAACAGGATAAATAGGAAGAAACTGTGTTCAAATCGTAGGTGTCTAGGTAGTGCCAGAGCAAAAGTTCCTTTGTACCAAGCTCACAAAAGAACTTACCTTTTATTAAGAGAATGATTCAGTTTCCTAAAAAACACAGTAAGAAGTAATTATTCCCTTTAGAATAGGAATGTATGATTCCTATATTTTTAATTGATACATTTTACTAAGATTATATGATTATTTAGTCATGTCATTTAATAAGGATTCTACAAATTTAAAAAACCAGTCTATTACCTATATAAAACCAGCCTGTTACCTATATTCTATAGTTGCATGTCTTATAGATACCCTAGGGTTCAAACACTATTGCAGAAGTATTTTCTTTCAGGATAATAAAAGCTTAGTAGTATTTTGGTGTGTTCCTTTCTCGGTTTTTTTTTAACTGAATTATTTTAGTTTATAGAAAACCTACTTTTTGACAGTTGATCACGAATCTTCAGAATTCCTTGAATTGGGTTAAGTTTCCCATGTGTGAATTTTGCTGATAGGCAGGTCTTTTGAGGGTTTATCTAAACCAGAGATCAGCAAACTAATATGTCCCATAGCCTAGTTTTATAAACCCCACAAGCTAATAATGTTTTTTTAATTTTTAAAGGGTTTTTCTTTTTTAAAAGTTGAAGAATATACAACAGAGACAATATGTCACCACAAAATTTAAAATGTTTACCATGTTATCTGCAGCTCATGTCCTTGCCTTTACCTGTCATTTGTGCTAAGCATTTTGAAATAGAGTAACTGTTTTGAAACTTTCAGTCACCTGACAAAAATGACATTTAATTATCAAAACATAGATTTTTTTCTAATAAACCAAGTAATGAATATTTTAGGTTCCATAGTAAAGCTGGTATCACACAAAAATAATGAAAAACTAACTTTCTGCATTGTAAGAATGTATATCTTTTCTGTGTTCGCTCAGTGGAGAAAAGGAAATTTACTTCTAGTGTTAGACATTTGTTTATAATTGAAACTACTAAAATTTGAAAATCAGCAGAGTATGTAAACTATTTAATTACATGAAGCACATCGTTCTTTTGAATGGACACCCTGTAGACTTGATATTTTTTATTATCTTAGTATGAGTGACCCATCATGGAAAATAAATTGAATTTGAGTAGTATTTTTACTGAAGGAAGAACTAAAGAAGAAGCATAAACACTTTTGTATGCAAAATGTCTTGATTGCTCTTAAAATATTTCTATAATTTGAATATAAAATTATGTTCTAATTTCTCAATCAGGTTCCCTTCTTTGGTCCACTTTTTGATGGTGCAATTGTGAATGGAAAAGTTCTACCCCTTATGGTTAGAGCAACAGCTATAAATGCAAGCCGTGCTCTGAAATCACTGATTCCATTATATCAAAACTTGTATCCTTTTTTTTTTAACAATATGGGTTCTACTCTAATGTATGTCTACTTTGAAAGGTCTTATATATCGTTAAGAACTTTATTTTCTGTTTGTTTATATATGTAGATGGTAGAGTTCCTCCCCAATACTGGAACAGCTATGATATTTGAATGATGTATTTTCTTTTATATACTTTTAATGAGTACTAATCTTTTGGTTAATTAATTAGAGTCCCATTATTTGCCAGGCACCCTGCTACTGTTGCGATGCAGAAATAACCAAATAGTTATTGCAAAGAACTCAGTCTATTTGAGAAAACAGACTGTTTTCCATCTACATGCTTTAATAGGTGTATGCATGGGTATTCCAAAAGTATAATAACAAAGGACCTCAGCTGGAAGGGGTGGTGGTATCAGGAGACACTTCTGAGAAATCTAAGTGTTGAACCAATCTCGAGGGACAGATAAGAGTTAATCAGATGAATAAGATTAAGAAGAGCCTTCCAAGCAGAGGGAATAACACAAAGACACAGAAGTATGAGAGCACATGGAGTACTTAAGAACATAGTTTCTGGAGCCATATTGCCTACACTCAAATGCTGGCCACCACTTCCTTAGCTTTGTAGGCTTGGGAAAGTTATTTAACCCCTTGAGCTTCAATTTTCTTATCTATAAAATAGGAATAATATATAGCTCGTGTTATAAGAACTAATAATGAGTCAATATGTATAAAGCTCTTTAAACAGTGCCTGGCACACAACATGCACAAAATTTTAAATTTTAAATTGTTTTCTGATATTCCTTTCTAAAATAAATTTGTGTTTTCAATACACATGTTCTATATGATTAAAAACATTATATAATTTTTCTTTTACATAATAAACTATAAATGTTATTAAGCTTTAAAAGGAAGGCTTTTTAAAAAAATCTTAGGTTCCATTCCACTTGAAGTGGATTTATTGTCATAATTTGGTAGTCTAACATGTATACATTCTTCTTTTAATGAAAATTGACTTAAGCAGTCTGATTCCTATGTAATTTCTTATGTACTCTGACACTGTGAAATGGACTTACAGATGGATCATGGCATGTTACTTTGATTAAGCTTAATAACATTTATATAGTATTTCATTTTTTGTTGTTGTTGTTATTGTTGAGACCGAGTCTTACCCTGTTGCCCTGAGTAGAGTGCTGTGGCGTCATCGTAGCTCACTGCAACCTCAAACTCCTGGGCTCAAGCAAACCTCCTGCCTCAGCCTCCTGAGTAGCTGGGACTACAGGTGCGCACTCCACGATGCCTGGCTGATTTTTTTCTTTTTGGTAGAGACAGGGTCTCACTCTTGCTCAGGCCAGTCTCAAACCCCTGAGCTAAAGCAATCCTCCCACCTCAGCCTCCCAGAATGCTAGGATTACAAGGCGTGAGCCACCATACCCGGCCTATATAGTATTTCTTATTTGTGGCATTTATATCTTCACTTTAAACTGAAAACTCAAATTTGAGGTAGTCATTTTAGTGAAATGATAAGGATTGAAACGCCTTGAATTGTTCGTTAGCAAAAATAAAATTTGGAGAAATCCGTTAAATAGAGATCTACCAATTGAAAAGAAATTTCAGTGGACAAATTCAGTGAGTAGTATAGACATGGAGAAAGTTTATTTTCTAAATCACTTATTTTTGACTATACAGTCTGTTGATTGTTTTTGAAGATAGTTTTGAAGACTAGATAGTCTGTTATTGTTTTGAAGCATTAGGAAGAACTATTCAAGAAGACTCTTCTGAGTTTTTGTGTACCCTGCTGAACTCACCCAGAAATCAGGGTCATTTTCTCACTCAGGTATTTGGGGCCTGGAATCTCAAGTCACTTCACCCAGATAGGAATAAGCTATGAGGAAGTTCATGAAATTCATAAAACCTATACTCACAGTTTACCATTTTTAAGGTCCATACACCACATGCCTTTGTAGGAATTCCAGCTTCACTCACTCCTCAGATACAGTATCTTTTTCATTTGTATAAAACAAGGTATTTATTGACAGATTATCCCTTTCCTAATCTACTTTTTCTAAATCCTAATTCCTTTTATTTCCATCTCATTATAATTCAGGTTGAGTGTCCCTTCTCCAAAATGTTTGGGACTAGAAGTGTTTTGGATTTCAGATTTTTTCAGGTTTTGGAATATTTGCATTGTACTTACTAGTTGAGCATCCCTAGTCTGAAAATCTGAAATCCAAAATGCTCCAGTGAGTGTTTTCTTTGAATGTCATGTTGGAGCTCAAAAAGTTTTAGATTTTGAAGCATTTCAGATTTCATATTTTCAGATTAGGGATACTCAACCTATACTTTCATAAAAACTTTGAGGTTTTAATCTATTTCTTGGAGTATACTTTTCAGTTAATATATTGTCTCTTGAGTATCTCTAGAACGATAATCAATCTTACATAGAATGTACAGATTATTAACCATAAAATAATTTTATCCACATTGTTAGCTTCACCAAGGATGTCTACTTTCTGACCTTTGCTTCTTTCACAGTTCACCTGATTCTAATGTTCATCCTGAGGGTTAGTGTCCTCCAGCATTTCATTTAAGACACAATTGAAAGTGGAACACAGAGGTAGATATGAAAAAGTTTATACTTTCTTGTGTTAAAAATAAAAAAAGATGCCTTAAATCTATTTGGAAAGTGATGAGATAGAATTAGATCATATTATAATGTAAAATTCTGTTTGCCTCATGTGTCATAAAACAGAAACTCAAAAACACACACACACACACACAGAAACTCAATTTATTGAATAAACACAAATTTTCTGACCCGAGGTACAAACAACATTTAACATACCTTACCAAGTAGTTAAAAAGCACAAAATCAAGAATGTTGGGGATATGGCTTAATCATTTTTTCTACATCCAAATTCATAGTCTTCTATTTCAGATTTCACGTTACACTAGAGGTATGAAAGCTGGATTTGCACTTAGAAAACATTAATTTTTAACTCAAGCCCTGCCTTGGTTAAGTCACAGAATCTCTGAACTTCACTTTCTTCATCTGTAAAAAAGACGCTAATACTCATGTCAGAATTATTGTAAAGATAAGTGAGATCATGAATTTGGGTATGCTTAGTAAATGTAATAATGTTACATTATTTTGTGCAATGATTAATTCTATTATGTGTGAAGATTATAGTCAGTATAAAACAACTCTACCTAACACCAAGGAATTGCCTAATTGGGTTTTTATGTTTGGTTGACTGGTAGGTTGATTGGGTTGGATTTTCAAGCCTACTTCATGACATTTCTAATAGTTAATCTTACTGAGATGTTAATAAATAATCACATTGGAGAAAATTCTAGGATAAAGAGATAATTTCAGTTGAAAATAACGTGAACATTTTATTTAAACAGCAAATCTGAACAGTTTCTACCAGCAAAATTGCTTCTGGAACACAGACTAAAAATATTAAATCAGATAGACCAAACAAATTTTTCATGACTTGGAATCTTGAATTTATAAACTATAGGAAATTGTTTTCCCATGCTGTAAATTATAGTAGAGATACCCTTAGCCTTTGCTAATCTAAAAAACATATAATTATCTTTCACAAAAATGCACAAAGTTCTGTATTCTAAATGTTAGGGGAAAATTACTTCGTACATGTAGGTCATTTGATTTTTAAATGAAAGTTTATATAATAAATTACAACTAGACATTTTAAGATATTGAAGTATATGTATGTCTGTTTTAATTTTAAATACTTATTTCAGAAGTAGGTATTAAATTTAAAAATAAATGTTTTTGTTATATCCAGATTAAGTTCTCATTAAGGAAAAAACCAAGCATTCAGAAACAAGTCAGTTATTTTATGCCCAATTAAATTACTCACTAAGATTCCACAGCATAAATTGTACTATTTATGATCATTAAATACTGTTTAAATTTTATCCTAGGAACATCTTCTGTAACTATGAAGCTAATGTTGTTCACTGAATGAGGACAATATTGATTGTCATATGCTACCCAAATCGATCATGCTGGCAGCCAGAATTACAGTAATCTGTCAGTATTGATGACTGTCTTTCAAGCTTTGAAACATCTCCTTCACTTCACTTGTTTCTTGCATTACTTGTACCTGAAAAGCATTTTCGTATAACCTCTGATTTTTTTCAGCTAGGTACTTTTTTTGTCTGTCTCTTGGGCTCAATTTGTTGGTTTGATCATGCAATTAGAATTGAAATGCAACACTGGTGAGGAAGACCAGGCAGATTCTGGGTAACCTTTGGTCCAGAGAGGTATTTCAGGTTTAATCTTAGCCATCATTATTTGTTTTGATCCTAAGGACATTTCGACTATGACTTCTGAATATGCAAATGTTAAATATGACACTATCATGTATATACTATTTTTTTTCTTTTCTTTTTTTGAGGGGGTGGGCAGGAACAGCATCTCACTCTGCCACCCAGGCTGGAGTTCAGTGGCCACCTCATAGCTCACTGCAACCCCAAACTCCTAGGCTCAAGCAATTCTTCTACCTCAGTCTCCCAAGTAGCTGGGACTACAAGCACATACCACCACACCCAGCTAATTTTTCTATTTCTTTGTAGAGGCGGAATCTCACTCCTGCTCAGGCTGGTCTTGGACTCCTGGACTCAAGCCATCCTTCTGACTCAGCCTCCCAAAATGCTAAGATTACAGGCATGAGCCATTCACCTGGCTTCTTTTTTCTTTTTTAATATGAGATTTATTATTCATAGAAAATTTCAGAAGTTATAGTATATAATCATGTTGTATTATTCAGGGTTCTCAGAGAAACAGAACCAATACGGTATGTATTAATAGAAAAAAGAGATTTGTTTTAAGGAATTGGGTCACACAACTGTGGGGGCTGGCAAGTCCAAAATCTGTAGGAGACCCAAGGAACAGCTGGTGCAGTCTGAGTCTGAAGGAAGAATTCCCTCCTTTCTCAGGAGACCTCAGTCTTTTCTCTTAAAGTCTTTAACTGATTGGATAGGGCCCATATCATTATGGAGGGTAATCTGCTTTACCCAAAGTCTAATGGTAATCACAACTAAAATACAACTTCAGAGCAACATCTAGACTGATGTTTGACCAAAACCTGGGTCCCATGACCCAGCTAAGTTTCCAGAAAATTAACCAACATATCTTGTTTTAAGTTTTCTTTTTATCCATTCTTATTACAAACTATAATTTGAAAAAAAGTATATAAATTATAAATGTACTATATGATGAACAATTATATTAATAGTTTAACCACCACCAGGTCAAGAAATAGAACTGTACTTTCTTCTTTCAGAAATATTTATTGATCAGTTATACAGTAGTAGTAAGGATTTTAGAGGGATGCAAGACAAAAATCAGACAGTAATCCTGTCCTCATAAAGTTTATAATTTAATAGGGAAAGAATAATATGTACATTAATAATTATATGTAATATTTATACGGGATAAAGTGAACATGTCCTAGTAAGGTTATAAATAACATGGTGTGAGAGTTCCAATGAAAAAGAAATTACTTTGGAGTAAGAAGATCAGGAAAGAATGTATAGAAAATAAGGGCCTCAAATGGTGAGGTTTGAGTGGATAGAATGCAACATGTCTCTCAACAATTCTTATAAGTTACAGTTTGGGACTTTGTATCCATATATTAAATATGTATATTATGTAAATGTAATATTCTGAAATATTAATATACAGCATGGGGGATATTATACAATTAAATGGCATCTTTAGAAAATACTTTATTCCTGGGTTTAAAATATTGTTTCCTACCACAACCAATATTATTTGATTTCTTCTAATCTGTTTAGATTTGACTTTTTCTTAAATGCCAGAATTGGGTTTCTGCTTAACTTTATCAGACAAATTACCAGAAGTCAATGATTATTTTTCAATTAGTCACAATTTGTTATCCCTGCAGTTCTGCTATCAAATGTAAAGAACCTGTTGCAAAAGTATGAGAGCCAAAACTAAATGAAATGTAATTGATTGGGTCCACTAATGCAGTTGCCTTTCATTATGATAGAACATTATAAAACCTCTTAGGGGGGCCCATCAATATTATTGCCATTTCATGTTAGAAGAAAATGAGTTTATTGAGAAACTACACAATTTTATATATCTACTGTCTTTTGCAGATCATTTCCTCAGAAGGCAACATCAATAAGTGTGGGCTATCCTTAATTTAATCTATAAAAAGAGGATAATAATAGTACCAAACTCAGAATTTTTGTAAGGATTAAACGAAACTATCCACGTGAAGCACTAAGCAGCCTGTCTGTCGTGTAGCAATAGCACAGAAAATGATAGCTACGTGGTAGTTAATGATGTTATTACTGTCTACACTGACACTCGAAATATTCTTTTAAAATACAAACCTAAGTACAAACAATTCCCAATTTAGGATGGTTCAACTTACAATTTTTCAACTTTATGATGGTACAAAAGCAATATGCCATTCAGTAGAAACTAATTCAAATTTTGGATTTTGATTCAAAATACTTTATAATAATTTTATTATAGAATAGGCTTTGTGTTATAGAGTTTTGCCCAAGTAGAGGCTAATGTAAGTGTAGGCTAGGCTAAGCTATGTTGTTCCATAAGTTAGGTATATTAAATGAATTTTCAACTTATGAAATTTTTAACTTATGATGAGTTTATCAGGATGTGACTCCATTGTAAGTCAAGGAGCATCAGTATACTAAAATACTTATGATGGCTCTTGACTGCTTACTGAAACAAGTCTAAATTCTTTGACCACCTGCAAGCAATTCTTTTTATCTTACCCTTCCAGCCTCATATTTCTCACTGTGGTTTTGTCAGACATACCTGTACTCCTCCCCAGCTTCATCCCCCATTCTTAACTATCATCTCCTGCCACACTGACACCTGGGACACTGTGTTCCCAGGTGAACCATAGTCATTATTCCTGAATCCTCTTCTCTTTCAGGCCCATATTTTTACCCCAAGAATGCCCATCTGTACTCTTTTTTTATCTAATATACTCATTATTCATGACCCAAATATCCTTTGTAAAAAAAAAAAAACTGCTTCACTATGCAAAATTGTTTACAGTGCCTCAAAATATTTTATTATAGTACTTAGCATGTATGTGCACATATTAACAAGCCTTACTTATCCTCTTTGTTTCACTAACTTCCAACATAGTGCCTGGCCCAAGATAGTGGCTAGTGCTTTATTGTAATAAAACAGGACGGATGGATTTATTATCTATGTTTTTGAAGTCTATAATTAGCATAGATTTTTTTTCTTTTTTTCTTTCTTTTCCTAACTTCAGACTGTAAGCATAGGTTTTTTTTAAAGAATGGAAAACCCCCCAATTTGGGGGGGTAGTAATTTATAATTTGTGGTTTGTATCAGACTATGATACAACTCTTAAGAGCTTACTAGGTAGGTAAGAAGAGGAAATCTAGGACCAATCAGTAGTATGTTTTTATTAGAGGACATTATATTAATAATTTAGTGAAGATAATTTTCAGAGGTCATTAGGGTTTTTACTTCATGGGGCGTGGAATCTGTTAGGGAGAAAAGTCAGCTAAGACATCTTTGACTCGAAGACAGTGACAGATGTTGTCCTGGGGGGATACAACTTGGTATCGCCTCCAAAAAGGAGGCAGTATGTGGCTGTAGCTCTAATGGCTCACACTTTCCTACCATAAGGCAAGGAAAGTGGTAGCCACTGGAGAGCGGTAGGGGGCACCCGTGAGAGTCTAGATGCTGCTGAGGTCTTCAATTTTGCTGCATGAACATTTGCATTACCTCCATTAGTAATTCCATTGGGAGCTCTCAATAACTTGTAAGTGCCATTTGTTCTTCATACTTTCTAAATGAAGGTCTTAAACTTCATGGACAAATCTGTTAGTTAAATACTCTAAGATCTATGGTTATGATCATTCATGCTTCAAAAGAGAAAATAATTATTTAAATAAACTGTCTCACCAGCTAAGTAATCCAGGTTTTGTGGTCTTTGAAATGCTTGCAGCCATTATGTCATTGATAATAACCATTGTAGTAGGACCTATCCAAGAGTAGACATTTACCTAACAATCTGCTCTGTAATTGGAACACTTAAGTCTCCAGTGTTAAAGATATGGCATTGCTATTAAAAATTTTTTTCCTGTGCTTAAACATCCCCTTGGCTTGGATTTTTTCTGCCAGGCCTTACAGTCTGTGCAAAAAGTAGTCACTTAAACAGGGGCCCTAGGTGTAACACTTCTACAGTGACTCGAATGTATTTTTTGCTACATCAGTTTTAATTTGTTCAGCTGTTCTTTTCAAGGAATGTCAGTTTATGCATATTGATGATACTGGTATTTATTTTGAGGAGCTTCCTTACAGTTATTGGGGGAATACTTTTATTGCATACCTTTAAAGATGTTAGTTTTGGTCTAGCAAATCTGTCCTTTCAAAAAGATATAAAAGTAGTAAATGTAATTCTCTCTGATATGTAATAACTTTGTGATAATAATAAAAGTTTCACTCTGTGGAATTGAACCAGTATGGCCAAAAATAGCATTGTCTCTTACTGTTCTCTAGAGACAATCTTCTCTAGAGACAATCTTTAAATTTTTACTAATATGAACTAATAATACTCTTCTTAAACTGTGGGAGCTCCCCAAAATGACTTCACTATATGGCTCCAACTTCTATTAACATTGTCTTAATTCTAGAGATTTTTAAATTTTTATCTTCTACCAAGAACTTAATGCACTAATGACAAACTTCTTAAGTATTAGCAAAATTGCTAAGCAATTTTGGATCATTCATTTACTCACCAAATATTTATTGACTGCCTTCTGTGTGGGAGGCACTGTGAGAGAAAAACCTAGGAAGAGAAAGACAGAGTCACAACTTCCAAGAGTGTATACTCTGGTGTGGAAGAGAAGGAGAGCTCTGTGAATGTATGAATGAAGTGTACTCTAAGAGTCCAGCAGTAGTGATATATACAAAGTATGACAGTAAAGGTGATTAATTTTAAGTGGGAAATGATAGTAGGGTGAGGAAGAGGAAATTAGGGGAATGGCATTACCAGGGAAGCAGGTTCTGATAATTACTTCAAAGACATATGGGCCTTTACCTGGCAGATAATATCAGGGAAGAGTTTTTCAGGAGTGGAAAATAGTCATGGAGGCATAAAAGTATGATGTGGTCAAGAAGTACAAGGAGTTCAGCACTACGTGATGCTATAAGGCAAAGGAAAGAGTAGTGGCAGATGAGGATCAAGAAGTAGGTCAAACCCAGATAATGTAGTCAAGCAAAAAGAAAATCAAAATAACCTTGGTTTTCTAATGTTACAGTAACATGACAGCCAGTGTCTAAGGTAACAATTCCTTCTGCTTTTGTGTGCCTTTTACCTGTTGAATAGCAAAACAGTTACAATGTGAATCTGTTGTTTTTCTTTTTTCATTTTCTAGTGAAGCCTTTTGAAAATAAGTTTATTATTTAATAATTAGTTGAGCAATAATTGCCAGGCTAATAGCAGTAATAGCCAATGTTGTTTTTTCTTAATGAGTCTAGGAGGGTCTCTAAACATTTGATACTATTTACACATATTTGTCATTTATAAAAGAAAATAAGAAAGATTTTTATATTTCTTATGATAAACTAATGATAGACTCTTCATTCTTGTATAATAATCCTTTACACTTTTTCTTTAAAAAATACTATATGCAATTGTGCTTTTACATACTATTATGCTTTTCCATGTTACTGATAAATTAAGTACATTTTTTCCTATTCTTATATTACATTGGCTTCATGGCAAAAATATAGCAAAAGAAAAGAAAGCACTACCACAATCTTATCTGTGTAACAGCATGGTAATCTAGAGAGTTGGGTCATATCACAGCACACCAGAAGTAGGACTGAGAACTACATCAGGGCATGGACAAACTAGAGTATTTCCTAAAAACAACCATACTTGAAGTTTGTCTCCTTCCATCTTTATTAACTTCTCACCTGTGCTAGAATAGGGATTTTTTTCCCCCGTGTTTAAAATCCTGTATTAGTGGTAAGTATATACTGGTATTCTCACATTATTGTTCACCACACCTACTACATAATGTGCAAGTTTTATTCTAGTCTTTGTTTAAATGTGAAAACAACTGTAGATTCAGATGCTATTTGGGGATTTCAGAGAGCAAAGAAAAAAGAATGTAAAGCTGAAATTAGTCTTTAAACTTATTTGACATAAGAATGGAAGTGCTTTTAATCCATTCTTTTCATTAGGCCTTTTGATATTTTTAATAACTCAATAATGGAATTAAAATTAAACTATGGGTCACAAATCTCCATTTTCTTCTAACTGCTTTTCCTCCTGAACACTAGAATACAGCCTATTTAAATCTTAACTTTTGCTTGCCAAACCACTGTTACCGTCCATCTGTTCATGCCAATTGTAAAGAAGGTTCAGTTTTTAGTGAAGCTTTGCATTTCACATAAGGTATGTGAAGTGAAATTTCACAAGGGACATGATGGATCCTGATTCTTAGTGATAAACCTTTGGGGCCATCAGGGTTGGCATATGGTCCAGTATGATATGAAGGCTTGGGTTCCCTGGCTTCACTTCTTTGGCGTGAAGCTGATAAAACCTGGCTCTTGAGTATTATTTCACTGGACACCAATCATGGGCAGCAGGAACTGCCCATTTAACTCTCTGTGGGAAGGAAGCCCAGAGAGCATTCACAATGGTACCATTGTCGAGTTGCAAACTGCTCTGAACAGCTTGACAGCACTAGGGAGGAGGGGAAGGGGTTGCTTTACTAATTGCTGTTCAGAAAAGAGAAGAAGCAAAAATAGCTGTTGTAGAATCTGATGTTTCTGCATTTACTTACTCTCTTGATAGGAGTGTTGACTTCTATTTAGCACGTAACTACTATCAAAAAGAAGTAAATGAATATATTTAAGCAACCACCTGTAGTAATTCCTTGTTAACATGCCATTATCTATTTTTAGCCCACTAGAATTTAGCAGAGCAAAAGTCAGTTTTGCTTTATTTTTTTGTTTAGATAAAAATATTTTTTTATTTTTAGAAAAATTGTAAGTGATCGGAAGTAGATTAAAACCACCATAATTCACATATCAGATAAGGTCATAAATTTGGCTTAATTTGCAGTTTGCTTTTTAGGATTCCCGAATAGTATCTGAATACATATAAGCCATATGAATATAGAAATGTAAATTCACTTTCTGTATAACAGTTGCAAGTGCTAAAATAATCCACTAAAGATAAATTAGTCAGCACATCTTAAGGTTAAATTTCAGATTTACCATTTAAATGAGTAGTTGATAACTATTTCAGTCATGCATGGTTACTTAGTTGAATTCTGTCTAGTTTGGATATTTTTTAAATGTTAGGGTTGTTTCCCTTTATGAAACATGGATATTTGCATAAACTCTCCTCTTCCATTTTTTTCTGGTCAGTCTTATCAACAAGAAGTTGATAGTTCTGTTGCAAAGAAACAGTGATCTACAACCTTACAAAAAATTAGAACTTGTATTCAGCCTCCAGGGATCCTGACCCCACACTATATTTCCATAGATGATTCTCTTTTTTTCAGCCGAAATTAAGTTGACTAAATTATGTTGCAATACTGTAACTCATGCAACATGTTCTTAAATAGGATCACAGAGAGAGATTTTAAGAAAACTTTTTAAATCTGTAATTTTTTAAATGGGATGCTCTTGCAAAATTTGGGGAAAATCAAATGCATGTTTTGTAAAATTAGTAAATCTGTAAAATTTACTAGTGTTCCATCTCCTTATGTTCCCTTAAGTGATTTTAGTAATTGGGCACCAGTGCAGTATTTCAAAAACAGTAATTCATTGAATGCCCATTCTTCCTTTTACTGCAGAATAGATTATATTTAAGTCAAGATTAATGGATAGATTTTGATGTTAAAGTCCAGTGTCTAAGCCTATCATTCCCTGGGGGCATATAGTGCATTAGTTTAAGCCAATATACTGCTTATCATAGATTCTATGACACTGTCTTAAATGACGGTTTGCTGTACTTTGTTACTACTTACTATGATAATAAAATCACTTCTTTTTGTATTCCCAATAATTATAGCACTTAAACAAAATCTTAATTAAATTAGTGCACATTTAGGTAGAGATAACACTTAAGTAATTGACAACTGTAAAATTTTACTTATTTGGTTATTTTTTTTCTTTTTGCAATCTTCTGACAGGGTTCAACTTTAGTATTTAGTTCAAACACATACATTTATTTCCTCAACTTTAATGCACTGCAATTTTTGTTCTCAAAAGGAACATAAATTATTATTTCTATTATCCCCCGATGTTCTATTATCCCCCAAACTCTTACTATAATACTAATGATTTTGAAGCAGTTCTCTATGAAAGGCTCATTATTACTAAATTAATGATATTTTCAAGTAGATATCAAGAACAAGAGTACAAAATTTTAATTTCACTAAATTTGAAGTCCATATAACTTAGTTTTTCTTTCAGATGTTTTGCTTCATACAACTTTCATAAAAGTGAAATATATATATACACACACATACATACTGGATAATCATGGCAGTGCTTTTTGGAACCCACCAATGATTCTTAGATTTTTAAATCAGGAAAGATTTTCAGAGCCTTTAGGTAGGTTTAAAATTTTAAGCCTATTTAAGGTTAATCTTTTTAAATGTATTTACATGAACTTTGGTAGAACTGGGCTTATCAACTTTTTACTTAATGTTTTCATTTAGTAATTGACTGATTATGAGCAATTATATGTAGTCCAAATTTTATTCAACCCCAGCTTTCAATAATAGGGCTATCCTCACACTGCCTTAGCACCTGTTATGGATTTTGAGTCATCTGGCAGCCCATGGGAGTTAGATAAAGAAGTACCAGGTGTCCTGCCTGTCTCCTAATTGAGACGCAGTGAAAACAATATAGACTTGGCAATATGGTTAAAAGGATGGATTAAAGCCCAGCTTTGTCTGCTCTGACAAATCACAGCTTTTCCTTCATAGTGTAGATAGTATCAACTACTAAAGAATTTCATTAATATAAGGCATCATAAAAATAGACAATTTGTCATAACCTGAAGACTTTGAGAAGAATTTCTGCTAACATGGTATAAGTAAACAATATTAATACCAAGATTCATGCTATCTGTTTAGGGGAATTTTATTTTTATTACATATGAATTAGACTGCATGTTTCTTGAAGTAATTAGCTATAGTAGGAAAAAAATGAAATATCCCTCCCTCTGCCAGATCTTAAATTTACCAGATCTTGCTTTATGTAATAAGCAGTACTTTCATCTTATAAATGAACAGTGCCTATTAGTCTATGGGATACTTCATTACCCCGTATATTTCAAGAAAATATACTACTTACTACAAATCACCATGAGATTCTTGAGATATACTTGTAAAATGTATCTACCCATATACCATATCTCAATAAAATTCTTATTTTTCATTATATTTCATTATATTTTCATTATATTTGCAAGGCCCTGCCTCAAAATGTTTTAGATATTTCAAGGCCTTTTAAAACTGAAGTGCCAAATGTGGTTTTTCTCATTTTTATTTTAGAACATATAAGGATTTTACTATAGTATAATAATTACAGTAAATTATACTAAAATTGTATTTTACTATACTAGTATATAAATAGATATCTTTCAGAAATTACCAGTCTTAAAATTTAACCTAATATTCATTGTTTTGGCTGTCTTTGAGATAACTAACATACCTTTGTTTTTTCATACCACAACACCCAGATCATTGAGATTAGACGTAGAAAGAGAACTGGACTATTAATTAAAAGACTGAGATTCAAGTCCCAACTCTACCCATCAGCAGCTTTGTTTATCTGAGCAAATCTCTGTACTCCCCATTGAGGCAAGGCTTATTGCTGAATAAACATTTTGCTAAGTTTCCTGAAAGTAATGTTGATGGATGTATCCTTCCTATAGTTCAAACTGTCCTAAATATTCTCAATAAATGTCTTATGATAATCCCTCCCAAAATGGCCTTTTAAAAAACCTAAATATTTAAAGTTTTTCAAGGGTATCATCACCTCTATTCTTGTAGTATACAGTATAGTTTTGGAAATCTGCCTATGGTTTGAAATTACCCTTCATTTGATTTTATCTATAGAGATTTTCTCAAAGATTGCTTTTTTCCCCCCTCTCTACGGATGACCACTTAAGCAAATAGAATTAGTTTAACTAAATTCATTGCCTTTTACCATTGTAGAATTTGTTTAAAAATTTTAAATTCTTTAAAATTGTCACAACAGTTAGGCAACAATGATTATTTCAGTGCAAAATTATGAGTTGTAATTATCTTCAACGTTTATAGCATTTTTTCTTTAGGCAGTTATAAGTATTTAAAGGAGTAATTATCAGTTTCTTGTCTCTTAATGTTATACCTTACATATTTATTTATACATTGTGCTTTTTTCACTTTTTTTTTTTTGTTCCAAAGAGGTCAGCAAGATCAAGGGGCATTGTGGAACCAAACTCTTTCTCACAAGTAAGATTCAAACTCTAAATCTATTCATAGGAAAGTTCCAACGATATTTGCCCCGAGAGGTTTGCCTCTAGGGAGCCAAATTGGGATTAGAGGAAAGGGGCTGTCAGCATAACAGACATCTCCTAATCCACTATCAAAACAACCTTATTCACTTTCTATAATTTATAAACAGTCATTAAGTACTACTGGGCCCTGTGTTAGGTGCTGAAGATATAAAAATAAAGTCATGGTCTCTGTCCCCATGACATTAGTCTCCCCACTAGTCTGTAACCACAAAATGGACAATTAAAATTTAAATAACATAAATAGAATTGCTGGATTACTGGTCTCTAAAGTGAAGTCATGACATTGAAGGACCACCAAAATCTGTCCCCCAAGAATCAGGGACAGAAACTATTTCTTTAAAAAGCATAGTTTATTAGAACAAGCCCAAGGAAAAAGGATAGGGGTGGGGAGGTTGATTTGTGGCAGTCACTGAGGTTCATGATGTGGAAACTGTCACCACAGCCAATTTCAAGCTACCAACCTTACAAACTTCGTGAATATTGAATAGTTGGCTCTAATCTGCTCAACTGAAATAGTGCTCTCAAAAAAAATATTTTAAGTCAGTAGGCAAAATTTATAAGTAATTTTTACTATTGGAACTCTCCCTTCCTATCTTCTTAGAATCTTCTATATAGAGAAGGGAGATGAAATTCCTAAGTGCTAAAACTGTATAGAAGCCATAGAAATATATGAGTGTAGGCAAGTGCTTACTAAATTAAAGATTTAAGTATAGGCCTTAAATCCCGGAAACTACACCATTGAACACAGATATAAACACTTCATATTTGCCTTTATTTAAAAGGAGCCAAGAGCTTTTTCTTGTTTAGGAAATAAAACATTAAACCTGAATTTAAGAGGAAAAAAGGCCGGGCGTGGTGGCTCACGCCTGTAATCCTAGCACTCTGGGAGGCCGAGGCGGGCGGATCACTCAAGGTCAGGAGTTCGAAACCAGCCTGTGCGAGACCCCGTCTCTACTAAAAATAGAAACAAATTAATTGACCAACTAAAAATATATACAGAAAAAATTAGCCGGGCATGGTGACACATGCCTGTAGTCCCAGCTACTCGGGAGGCTGAGGCAGTAGGATCGCTTGAGCCCAGGAGATTGAGGTTGCTGTGAGCTAGGCTGACGCCATGGCACTCACTCTAGCTTGGGCAACAGAGTGAGACTCTGTCTCAAAAAAAAAATAAGAGGAAAAAAAATTAAGCAATAATACAAATCTTTGGTATCTGCCTATAATTTTCATAATTCCTTTTTATAAAAATTATATTCATTCTCACAACATATATACACACACAAAACTTTTCATTTAAGATTGGTCACAAATTACATTTGAGCTAAATGTTTATACAATTTACCAGGTATGCCATGGAATCACAAAACTAAAAGTTTTTCCTTTTAAAATTATTGTGGAGAATGATAGGTTGTAGCTACTTAAAATGCATAATAATGTTGGCTGGGTGTGGGGCTTGTACATGTAATCCCAGCATTTAGGGAGGCCAGTGAGGAAGATTGCTAGAGGGCCAGGAGTTTGAGACCAGCCTAGGCAACATTGCAAGGCCCCAACTCTACAAAAAAAAATTTAAAAATTAGCCAGGCATGGTGGCACACACCTGTAATCCTAGCTACTCAGGACGCTGAGGCAGGAGATTCCTGGAGCCCAGGAGGTCAAGGCTGCAGTGAGCCATGTTTGTGCCACTGCACTCCAGCCTGGACGATAGAGTAACCTTGTCTCTAAAACAACATCATCATCATCAAAATACAATAATGTTAACTTAATGAAGTACAGATTAGACTTAAATGATTTCTGTTATAGAAAATGTTTTATTTTTAGAATAGCAATATTCCTTCCTTTTCTGCTTTTGCAGAAAGTAGAAAGGAGGAGGATTAGTGGATAATTATATTGCTGTGATTGCAGCACCTGTGTGTTATTTCTTTTGATTGGCTAGTTCTGTATTAAAGATTCTTACCAGCTCAAAGTCTCTTTCATCAAGTGGTTTTTATTAGCTAATTTTGGCTTGAGTTGTTTTAAAATTACAACAAAAACTTTAATTCAACTTAGACGTGTACTTCAAATTTTTGTTCTAAATTTTTTTATTAGTTTGCTTTTACCTTTTTATCATCCTAGCCATTTCAGTTTTTTAATTTCAGTGGCAACACACACAGTGGGAATATAGCTTGAGTTGTCCTATTGTTGCTAGCCATCAAGTTTGTGTTTGCCACTCAGTGTATAGGTACTAATAACTCTTTCCGAGAGAGCTGCCTTTTAAGGAATAAGTGTCTGACCTCTTATAAGGAAATACAGGAATTAATTCCTGGATTATGGCTACTATTGCAGGTGCTAACAGCACTGTTTCGAACTTTATCATCTAGATCACAAAAAGCACCTTGTTGTGGACTAAGAACTATGGTTTAGGTAATTAGAGTTTATTTTATATCCCCTTGATACATGTTTTCCACAGTGAAAAAGGGAAAAGATACAAGTCAACTTATAGGTTGAGTTAGTTGGTTTTCATGTTGTTATTTTGTTTGGCTAGGTCACACTTGGAAATTATAAAGAACATTTAGCTGTTAGAAGGTGAGTTACCTTAGACTATCAATATTTACCAAATGAAGATTTATTGTAATTTTATTAAATACATCATGTGTTTTAATACAAAATGAATGTCATATCTGGATAATTTTAGTTTTATGCAGCTAGGTATTAGGGTTTCTTCAGAGTTTCAAAAACTACCTTTTGTATAGCAAAGTAGAATTACCCTCCAAAAAATGTATTTTATCTAGAAAATCATTTTCTTCAATGAATTTACTACATTAAAAATATCTTCCTTGCTTTAGAAACATTAACATTTGCTTTCTTTCTGCCTGATTTTTTTATAAACTCTAAATATAATAAGATAAAGTAAAATATTTCATTTATAGGCCCTCTGAAAGTAGAGCATTTTAAAAGCAGGTAGGTGTCTCCACCCTACTTTTCATGAAGCGTTTTACCCATTCAAGCAGACTTTTAAAAACAGCTTGTTTTGATAGCAGACTGTTCTCCTGTGGGCCTTCAGCCTTTGCTTCCTGGCAGCACCTTTGGTGCGAAAAGAGAGTGATCAATTGGGAGACTATCAGTGCCAGCATGCATAGAGTGATAAGTTAACACACCACTGGGAATTTCTAGGGCCCACCAAGATACTTCACTTCTAATGTGCTAACAAGCTCATTTTTCTACCTCTTGCCTCTTCAGTTATTTTTTTTCTCAGAAGAGCTTAGAAGTTGAGTGCATCAGGCATAATGAAAAGCTCTGTAGGAGGGAGAAGCAATAACCCCATTTTTCCCTTTTCAGCCAAATAGAAAATTAGTTTCTGGTAATACACAAAGGCCAGTATTTTTTGTACAAGGGGCACTGCTGTGAATCAAAGGACTCTATTAACTGCAGAAAATTCGGCAGCTGTGAATCTCCCCCAATGAAAAAAGTACTTTCCAACAAGTTGTGAGATATGTGGTATTATTTAGATTGAACCATCAGTTTCATCCTCTTCCATTTACAACCATATACCCTCTTTAAAAGTGTGCCGTATTACTTTTCTGTGTTGACTCCAAAATGTCTATATTATCCTCCCATAAAATCCTTATCACTGATCATTTTAATATAGCATCTTGTCCTGTTGCTATCCATTTCAGAAGTAAAATTCTTTTGAAGTTCAACCCCATTGTAAAGAATTGAAAATAATGAGTTGCCAGGAATTGGAATTCAGGCTTATTTCAATATTTGATGCATAAAATAGATTGCAATATACTCAGAGTACACAGGCCATTTAGAGGGCAAAAGGTGTCACAAAGTGAGGTGCATAATGAATATCGTCTTACCTTTAACTCTTACGCTTTTTTTCTCTTCGTAATAAACTTTTGTAAATATAATTGGCCATGGTATCTCCCGTTGAATCATCATTTTAAATTATCTTTGTCTCATATTTTTGTTTTTGGTCTTTGTTGTAGACTTGGTCTATAATTTCTAGAATTGTAGAACTATAATAATTGAATTGCAATTTTAAAAAAAGAATAAGGAATTTTGAGAAAATATTAAAAAGGGTTTTAGAAAAATTCAGTGAAAAAAGAACTAATACACAAATTTTTATTATCCTTATTTAAATGTCTTATGTAAAGCCTGTCAACATAAGCACACTACATACAGCAGGAAAACTTTTAAAAGTTGAAGAAAGGTTAACTGATTTCTCAGTTCAGGAACTATACGACATGAAGTCAGCATGTGAGTTTTTCCTGATAATTGTATGTTGCTGCCTGCTGCTCTACATTTTGACAGCCATTTCCATAGTTGCTTTCTTGAACAACAGAAATATTCTCTCTCTTTCTCGCCCTCTCTGTGCTAACAGCACAATCAGGCCTGCTGAAACAGGAAGCCTGGAGTGGGTTGTTCAAAAGCAACAACACTTCAAGGTACTGGTTGCTTGTCAATAATATCAGAGGAGAAAATGTGGTGAAAGGAAAGTACAGTATTTTTCTGTCAGTGTCAGTGCCCTGTAGATGCTTTGTTAGACAGTATTTAGGAGTCCTGTGGACTCTTTGCAAATATTCCTGCATGTTTCAGTGTTATAATTGACTAGGTATTTTTTCCTGACATACAGATTCAGCTATGTATTTATCTTAACTGCATGGAGTTATTCAAGGATTACAGCAACAGTAGTCTTCCATTCAAGATGAGAACAATTGCTGAGAAAATGCAGGGATTCTAGAAAAAGAAGAAGATATATAGGAATTTTTTACAATAAATCTTTACAAATGAAAAATATATAATTTTGGACGTAGTATTTTATGCAGCATTATAGTATTTATTATGTGGCTTTTGAGAGTAAATCTCCAGATGGAAGCTGATTAACAAGATGAGCCTAGGCTGACCTAATAGTAGTTGAATCCTTCCTTGACTGTTAAACTTCCTTTATTTCAACAGTTTGGTATTGTAATTATTTTTTAATAAATATCTCCTGGTTAAGTTGTCATGTATAGTGGGTTTGTGAAAAGTAAACTTAGGTTAAAAACTATACTTTTACAATTTAAAAAGCCATACTGTTAATGATATGCAAAAATAATTAGTGAATAATTATATTAAGAAGTAGTGGCTTAGCAATCATAGTAGTCCTTTTTTGATAAGATCTGTTCTTTTCCAGTATAAGCTGGATTTAAATTTATCCTTAACTGAAGGAAATCAGCTATGAGGAGAGAGCACGGTACCTGCAAACAATTGTCCAGCACCATTTAGAGCCAACAACCTTTGAAGATTTTGCAGCACAGGTTTTTTCTCCAGCTCCCTACCATCATTTACCATCTGATGCCGGTAAGATTAAAAACAAGTTTTAGTTACTTGTTACTGGAACTTGAAATGCAATACCCTTTTGTTCTAAAAAACTTGCTTGAATACAGTTCTAGTCATTGAAATATGAATATTTTTATCACTATTTAATATTTGAATTTGGCCTGCAAATTTGACTTATACTTTCTTTTACCTAAATGCAATTCCTTAAAAAACCAACAATCTTCATAAAAGTACATGCACGACATTTTATCTGAGTCAGTGACTCTTACATCTCATGAGATCATTACTAAAGTATCTGCAAAAGAAACACAAGTTGAGCATGCACTCTCAATTTTAGAGGATCAGATTTTATTTCCAAGAATATTGCCTCATCATCTTTAATTTTATAAATAAAGCTAAAATACTTGGTCTAGATTGAGAAGTGCTTAACATAGTAAATTATGTTACAATAATTAACGATTGTTAAGAGGGTACTGCATTTTTACAATTAACTAATTTTGAAGAAATCAGTAAGAAAATAAATGACTCGTGGCCTTCCTATTCTGTAATATCTTGCACTCCTTATGATTGTTTCATTTATTTTATTTTCCCTCTTTAGATCATTAAATATCAGTTCTGTTTATCTGAAGGTAAGACAAAGTGTCAACCAAAACACCCTCTGTTCTTCTCCCATTTCCTTTTTTCAAAATTAGCAAGCTCTAAGCTTGTAACTCAAACAGTAAGCAAATTTAACACTGTCCTGGTTCATACTAAACATTTCAGAAATTGTCACTAAATTTTTTTCCAGAATTATATTGACTAACCCAGGTCTGCATGAAACACTAACATGGTTTGGGGATAAAAATAACTAATAATAGAACCCTTTGGTTGAAATTAGTTATACCTTGTTATATTGACCTTTTTTTGTTTGTTTGTTTCTCAGCATGAAAAAGTAGTACTATTGAACTGAAGTAGTGTGTCTTTGTATTTTGTAATGTGTTGCATTGTTATTGGATATCTTAACTCATCAAATGGTTATTCTCTATGTGCCTTGCACTGTACTAGGCACCGGAAATACAAAGATGACTATTGTAATGGTGTTCAAGGGAAGCAGGAAAAGAAAACATAATATATTTGAAGGTCATCATTATAAACCTTCAAATTCTGTTTGTTAAATAAGTTTTCTTTATGTTAAGTTTAAAAGGCACAGGACTCCTTTTCTAGCCTATTTGAAAAAATATTACTGTAATTCTCAATTGAAGTTTAGTTAATGAAGTTAAAACTTCCATTCCTATCATCATTAAATTACCATTAGAAAATAATTTTGCCAAAAAACTTTGATCCCCTCAATTAATATAAAAGATCTAGCAAAAAGAAAATCATATTAGACTAGCTTGAATTTTTTAAAAAAGTCTAATATTTGCTTTAATGGATTGACACTATCTAAAATTACTCAGTTTGGCATTAAGAAAGATGGTAGAAGAAAGATACTAAAAGTAAATTAGTGAACAGCAAAATAAAAACTATACCTGGCAATTTCATTGTTTAATAATAGATAATATCAGATAAATTATCAGACTATATTAAAATAGATATGAATAACACTTCTGTGTATCATATAGGTAAGCCATAAATTTCACAACTGAAAAATATTGATAATAGAACCACATTTGGACTGACTTTTCCCCCTTAAATTTATATAGGCTGTTTCATGTTATAGTTGTTTACCAGCTGGACTGCTTCATATTTGTCATTTCCCACTTTGCATTTATCCTGTACATTCAGGTATATAATATGGGAAGTAAGTAGTATTCTCACTTTCTGAGATATTAGGTAAAGGATACTCCAGCAGCCAGGCAAAGGCTCTGTTGGCTTCATTTTTACTGTATCATACTAAATTATTCCATAAGTTGTTTAAAATAGCACTTATGATTATCTAAATAACAGAAATGTGAATTTGAACATAATATTGTACTATAAATTTTTTTTCAGTTAATTTTTTTAAATTGCCTTTAGGCACCATTAGACACATGGACTCTAATTTTCAAAAATATGTTTTTACTTGTAAATAACTTATGCCACTATTGCTGAATACATTTCTATATAAGTTTTTTGCAGACTTTAATAGTTATAACAGAAGTTTTTATCAGAGTGGTTCTCAGTTCAACACAATAAAATGAAAATGAAATATGTACTACTATGGTAGCAAAAATATTATGGAATCTGAATAATTTTCTTCCAGTTATCTCAAATCTTTATTTTTCTGTCATAAACCAAACCCATACATACAGAGCTCCCATTAAAGTTAAAAGTCAAAGTGGGACAGAGAAGACCTAAAATAAGCCACATAATTGCTGTTTAGACCTGACTTCTGGTTTGCAAAAATGGTATAATAGTGTCATTTTTTTAGGTACATTTTTATTTTTTTAAACAATGATAAAATTTGTTTACCACATTGAGGAAATGGATTCATAATTGCAATTGAGAATCAGCTTTTGATATCCTACACATACCCTGTGTATATAAAATAATACTAATTAATACTAATGTAATAATTTCAAAATTAGATTTTAAAGAATGACAGTAGGCAGGGTGCTGTGGCTCACACCTGTTATTCTAGCACTTTGGGAGGCCAGGGCGGGAGAATCGCCTGAGGCCAGGAGTTCTAGAACAGTATGAGCAACATAGCAAAAACTGTCTCTACAAAAACTAGAAAAATTACCCTGATGTGGTGGTACATATCTGTAGTCCCAGCTACTTGGGGAGGCTGAGGCAGGAAGAGCACTTGAGCCCAGGAGTTTGAGGTTGCAGTGAGTTGTCATGATGCGACTGCACTCTAGCCCAGGCAATAGAGCAAGACCCTGTCTCAAAAAAAAAAGCCAGTACAACGATTATATTCTTTCTTACCACCCTATAACACAATTCTATTCAGTGGAATAGTATAGAAAAATACTACTTTTTAAAGGTTACTTAATTTGGTTCAAGATTATTTAAAAGCCACTTATTGGTTAACCGTAGTGTACCAACTTATAATTACATTTCAATCCAAGAAAGGATTTTTTATATAACTTTCAGTATTATTTAGATGGATGTGAAAGATTTTGGTATATCATAGTTGTTCCATAAATTTCTTAACTGTATTTTCTCAAAATGTACTGTCTGTGGCAGTAGACTGATACTTAAGGGAAATTATTTTTATCCCTAAGGTCATTGAGGGAAATATCGTGATGTCACATTTTGTTGATCTTCCATAACTGCATTAAAATATTATTAGATTTTTCTTGTCTTTTATTTTTAAAAAATTACAGGAAAAAATCCCTTTATCTTTGTCAGGCATGTGTGTGGAAAATATCAAAAGTTTTACAGTGACTTTCTTTTTTAATTTTTTTTATACAAACACCTCTCCCTCTAACCATAAAAACTTCCAAGCGAAATTACTCTTTTTCTTGGCCCAATTATAGTGGTCATTCAGAATGTACAGATTTTTTCCCTAATGTTAAATTGTCTTTTTTTACATTTTGTGATAAATTCTAGAAAGCCCACAAGAAATAGGATTCTATTTTGTTGGAAGTGTACAGTAAATATTAATGAGTTCATCTTTGTCAGTTTCAACATTAAAAATACGCTTATAATTTTTACTATTATTTCTTTTTTACTATCATCACCCAGAAATATTTTTGAATGCCTATTATGTGGTATATCTAGAATTACCTCTGATACTATTATTCTAATTGAGCTAGCAGATACCTTCCTTTAGATTGTTTTTCTACAAATTAGAGATTTTAGTTCTTTAACAATTAAAGGATTGTTGCTTGCCCCCCCGTCCGTGTGTATGTGTATATACATACAATAATACCACTTTTCATAATTACCTTTAGAAAATACATTTCTTATTTAAAGGAATATTATAAACAGTAAGATTTAAATTTAATTTCTATACCATCAAAATCAGGGACAATCTAGAGTGGTTATGAAGACCTAGAGTAGCATCTAATCTACCTTCTAACTTCAGTTTTGCTATTACTTCACAAAATGTGTATTGTCATATATAGATGGGATAGGATTTATGATGGACAGATCTCTCTCTGAATCTTTGAGAGTGATGGATCATCAAAATTTAGCCGTCACGTTAGGTAACCTTTTTTAGCTCAGTATCCTTCTTTAAAAGTTATTTTAAACTTACCAGGCTTTGAAATGACCTGAAAGAAAATATTTTAGCCCCTTAGAAGATAGTTATTTTATACATATTCTAAATATTATTGTGCATTCCAATAGGAAAATTAGTTTCCTGAAACATATAACATAAGCTATAAATTTGTTTATTTAATGTTTTTAAAAACAGGTTCCTGCTCATTTTTTTATCACTAGGTTAGCCTGAAATTATAGGCAGCCAAATATATTCTGATTAGTACTTTAAACTTGGAAATTTGGCTTGTATGTTTTTGATTAAGAGGCAAATAATATCAATCTTAAATAATGTCCACTAACGTTTGTGACAATAACTACTAGGCTTTAGTTTCCACATAGGAACATTCATCCAGATACGAAATTTTTATAATGTAAATAACAAAATAATAATTGAGCAATTACTGAGTGCCAGGCACTATTCTAGGTACTGTACAAACATTTTTTCATTTAAGCTTCATGGTAGTTCTATGAAATGTAAAAGGAAAAAAGCTAACCAGAGTCACCTGGTACTTGGTAAAGCCAGTATTCCAACATGGTCCTGAATTCACAGTGAATGATCTTAACTATTACAATACCCATTTAGTCTAAATATTTTCATCCATTTCTTGCTGTTGATAGAGGGGACAAAGAAAGATATTGCCCCATAACTTGTCATATTTCCAAATTAGAATTATTAAAGATTTTTATTTTGAAGGTTCTAATTTTGCCACCCATTAAAAAATCTTTTTTTGTTTGTTTGTTTTTTAATAGTTTTAAGGTTGCCAGGGGAGAAGTATGGGCTTTGGAATCAGACCAATCTGGATTCAATCCTAGTTCTGCCATTTATTATTCAGATGAACTCTTATCTATCCCACACCCAGTTTTCTCTTTTGTAAGGAGGAGGTATATAATAAGACAAGCTTAGCCTGATTTGTTCTAAGTCGGCAATTGTACTTGAATATCTTAAAATGAAACCACTTGTTTGTCTGTATTTCTGAACAATTTTAAATTGTGTTATTATTTTCCTTATGACAGTGCTATATCCATGCTAATCTTAATCACTTATCAACTCCTTTCACAATATTAAACAGTAAGGTTATTGGGTACTCTTTAACCCTTAATATAAAGTTTTATATCAACATAAGGAAGGATAAATTCTTTTATTTCCCCCAAACTAAACTTAATGGTATGCTGTGCTCCCTACATTTAAAGGATATTTTGTAGGTGGTCATTTTCTTCAAAAATATAATTTATTTCCCTTCCTTTCTTCCTCATCTGTTCTGACTCAAAGTCTATTAACTTTTCTCTGTATAATAGCTTTATTATATAGCTACACTTATTGTCCACCTGCTATGTGCCAGGATCTTTGCATCTGTAGTCATTAATCCCCACAACAGCTTTGCAAAATAATTATTGTCTCCATTTTACAAATAAGAAAATGTCTCAAGTTAGTTTAGTTTGTCTGAGATCAAACAGCTAGTAAAGTGACAGACTTGGAACTTAGTCCAGGACTGTCTAACCCATGCCCATGTTCTAACACATCACATTATCTCTTATTCAATATTAATTGAAATTGCTTTCAATTAAAATAATTGAAATATTAATTTGAAATTGCTTTCAAAGTTACAATATTTTAAAAGGCTGTATTTACCCAATAACTGGAAATTTTAAATTGGTCATGCCTGTCACCAAACAGTACAAACAAAATCATACTAACAATCCTTTGAGTTCCCTTTTATAATCTATTTAGATCCCCCCCGAAGTCATATTCATCATGTTATTTGTAATAGTTCATTATAATCAATATGCAATATATCAATTTATTATACCATCAAGATATATACACAGTCTGTGTGAGCACTGTAAGAGTGTTAGTAGCACATATAGTATACACAAACAGGGGGGCATGGGCAATATACATAACCGTAATATTTGTACCCCCATAATATGCTGAAATTAAAAAAAAAGTATACAAAAACATATGCTCCCCTAGGTACTTTTAAAACTTTATCCTTGAGGACATATTAATAATAGAAATAATTAAATAAGTCAGCATTCTTTATAACTCAAGTAGTCGAAATCAATAATTAGGCAGCATAGGATATAAAATGAAATGTAGCTATCACTGTATTCTTTACATCTAAAATTGAGGTCTGTCCACTGTAAATTATTTATAGAGTGTCAGTATGTTAAGTATATACCACAAATATCATCTACTAAAATGGGAGAAAATACTGATAATGATACACCACACACACTAAAAAGCCTAATTTGAGCCTCAGTTGACTAAAGGGGTATTTCACTTTGAAGGCATTAAGGCAGACATGGAGGAATTGTTTTTGAGGAAAATATTCTTTTGAGTTTGGCATATTCAAACAGTGCTCTCTCCTAAAACTTTCTATAATGATGGAAATGTTCTATATCTGCACTGTCCAGTATAGTAGCTACCAACCACATGTTGCATTTAAATGAAATGTGGCTAGTATACCAAGGATCTGAATTTTTACTTAATTTTAATTTAATTTTAATGTGGCTATGGCTACCATATTGGACAAAGCAACACTAGAGATTTTATGACTGAATGGTTAGGATAATATGGTAGCAGTACAGTGAACACTTTGAAAGGTAGATGTTTATAGAATCTCTCATAGAATTTTTTTCTTCTTTTCTTTTTTCCTATTTGAACTTGTTTTGTTAGTTGGTAAGTATAACATTTGAATTTACAAAGCATTGTCTGTTGTGAAACATCATCACCCTAACTCATTGCATGCTGAATTATATTTCACGATAAAAACCTAATTATTTTATTTTCTGCTCCTCAGTTAACACCTGTAAAATTCTGCACTGTGTCTCTCATATCTGTTATCTATCTTCTCTTTTGTTTTCTCACTTCTGCTCGCTACTCCATTTCTTCATTCACAACAAAGAAAGAAATGCAGTCATAGTTCTCTTCCTCCCAAAACCTCCGCTAGAAAACATTGGCCATCTCAAGGTAAACAGCCATGGGAAAGCCTCACATGATGGCCGGGAATAATATGCATTATCAGAAAAGCATGAGCTATTGCTCTTCACCTTCATTCTGCCATCCATCTGCAGTGCTTCCCTAAAAGGGGCCATGGATTCATATTCTCCTCTAGATTTTCCAGTATGTGTCCACTATGAACCAATTCAGATCTTCAGGAAGAGTAAAGGTGAACAGAAATGGATTTCCTTCTCCTTAAGTTTTGAAGGCAAATCTCATTTTCCATTAGAAAAGAAAGAATGTTAGCCGGGCGTGGTGGCTCACGCCTGTAATCCTAACACTTTGGGAGGCTGAGGCGGGAGGATCGCTCAAGGTCAGGAGTTCGAGACCAGCCTGAGCAAGAGCGAGACCCCCGTCTTTACTAAAAATTAGAAAGAAATTAATTTGTCAACTAAAAATATATAGAAAAAATTAGCCGGGCATGGTGACACATGCCTGTAGTCCCAGCTACTCAGGAGGCTGAGGCAGCAGGATTGCTCGAGCCCAGGACTTTGAGGTTGCTGTGAGCTAGGCTGACGCCATGGCACTCTAGCCCGGGTAACAGAGTGAGACTCTGTCTCAAAAAAAAAAAAAAAGAATGTTGGAGAAGTTACTTTAAGAAGGATGACAATTGACCTGTATTATAAGTGACAATACTTTTCCTTGGCAATGTATATTTGTTCTTAAGTTTAATATTTGGCCTTAAAAACACTTGAAATTTCTACAGACACATTCTTGTTTAAGACATTTGAATAGGATCTGTACCCCTTATTGAACTTCTTTGTTTCTCCTTAGAAACATTCATAGCTTCAATTTAAGCACAAATCTTTTCTTACATGGAAGTGCTAGCATACTTATTTCCAAGTTTGAAGTGTCAGTGAGCTGTGCGTTGGCTAACAAGTATGCCAAAAAGTATCCCTAAAATAACAAGTATCCCTAAAATAGGGAGATTTATAAATTTAAGCCTGAAACCTGTGTACTGTTTTTGTTTGTTTGTGACACACAGAGAAAATTTTCATGTACTTAAGACCCAGAAAATCTGGATTAAAGTGCCTTAAAATATACAGAATTTTTATTTTGCTATTCTGTTTGCAGATTTTTTTGTTTATGAAAGGCTTTTATTTTTAATATAATGTCTTATTCAGAAAATATTTGAGCGCCTATAATGTGCAAGGTTCTGAAGTACTGGTGTACATTAGAGAATCATAATTCATAGAAATAAAGTACAGAGGTAAAAAACTACTTTGTAAATGACACGCAGAATTTCCCTGTTTGGTTTTCTTTTGCTTTTGAAATTTTACATCTACTAATTCTGGTTACCTACTTTCTATGACTGAATAGTGTAACTACAAAGGTATAAGTTAGTGAAAACAAAAGCATTGTTTATCTCTCGTAAATTAAGACATTTTGTGGAGTCTGCCTTTTTTGACTGACTTTCAGATAAGAATTCTTGTCCTTCCCCCTGCCCTAGGAATTTATCTTATTCTTTCTTAAAACCATATTTAAATACCTAGCATGTATAAAGGTTTCATCTCATAGTGCTGAGTTCCTTTTTGGAATTTTTGGTTCTAAAACTGGTGCTATTTTTCAGATTTAAGTAGTGAAGGCCCTTTTCATGGTTATACCCTGAGTCCTAGAGATAAGAATTGGTACTTCTCACCTGCTTCTACAGCCCTTCCCTGCATGCTAATGGTGCTTTGCATCCCTGTTCTTTCTGGCCCAAAGATTTTCCTTCCCACTGCTTCTTCCAGAGTTCTGGGTCTGGAGATGATGATTGGCACATTTTTGCTAGTATGATGACATGAGCCACCAGATCCCTGAGTTTCAAATACATTTAGTAGGCTGTTGTAACAAGCAAGTTTGGGGCTTGCTTTTTCCCCTCAAAAGATCTCATTAAGAGATGGGATCCTTGCTACAGATTAGTAGCAGAAAGGTTATTTCTTAGGGGTGAGAGGCTGGATGACTGTAGTAATTCTCTTGCTGTTTCCTACAGGCTCCTACCCAGAGATTCTACCCAGTGAAACTCCCACAGCAACGCAGGTAGATGGGGCTGACCTGGCCTCTCCAATGTCTCCTCGAACTAGCAAAAGCCGCATGTCCATGAAGCTGCGTCGTTCCTCTGGCTCAGCCAATAAATCCTAAGGAGACAAGCAGCCCAACAACAGTGATCAGCAGTAGCCACCTTAGCACAGATCATAGGGTTAACCCTTTCAGGCCTTCATGTCTACCATAATATGCATGTTTCTTCTTATACATTTGAGAAAACACTGGATTTAAATAATTTGTAGCTTAGTATTTTAGATTTGGGTTATTTATTCAGTTTGTTTTTATCCCCACACTCCAAACTGCCATGTTTTGAGGGGGTGGAGTTTTATTGTACACCCTTTACTTTCCTAGATAATTATGTCTAAGTAGTTTTACCTTTAATTTCATGATTAACTAGCCAAAAGATAATTGGACAAATATTCTCATTATTTTATTTATTGCGCCTAATTGCAACTTTATGGCTCAATAAATATATATAATTATTTTTACAAATATAAAATTTTAAATTTAAGCATTTGTAAAGTTATAGCAAAAGTTGCAAATCTGTTAATACACAGGATGTGTACAGACTATTTATGTTATGAAAATAAAACACTCAAATGGTCTTTTAGCATCTCAAATTCCAACTGAAATAATTTTAGCATTAACTTTTTCTTCCCAAAGCAATGTCTCATCTCTTGGCTGTGCAGGTGATGCCATGGTATATCCAATAACTAGAAAAATCACTGTGCTGAACTTTAATTTATGTTTAGCTTCCATATATTTTTCTATATTTTGTTTTTAAGTGGTATCACTGTTAAATGCCATTTCTGTTTTGAGATTGTGGCCCTTTATTATTGGGTGTATCTGTGTTCTTTCTTGAGTACCAAAAAGAAGAAGGGGGGGAGAAAAGAAGAAAAAAAAACTTTTCTGATATAAATATGTTGCTCAAATTATGTGTATTATTGAAAAAGAAAAGGAAACATGACCTAGGAGTCTTATGTTAAGTCTAATATTGTTAATACTGAACTTGCAGGTGCAGGTTGGTATACATTCCACACTCCAGAAATATTTTCCTACAGTAGATAAGCTACTCACATTTTGTTTTGAATGGGCATCTCCTAAGGAAATGTAGCATGATGTCGGTACTAACTGCATGTGTAAATACATCATACTGGCAAACTATAAAATATAAATTATGTATCATCATTCACATAGCATCTACAAATTTGTAACAGTGGGGGAAAAAGATGACATGGTATTTAATAATACAATAAAAATATTCTTATCACTTCCTGTTCATGAGTATTGATTTGTCCTCTATAGTTCATATTTTCAGACTCAATAAGCAGGGCTGTATGATTAATGGGGAGATGTAAAGCACGAACCTAGGTTATCTTAGCTAATCGTGAAAAATGAATTTGAATTCCTTTTTCAAGGTACACTCCAACTTATTTCTCAAAGCTCCTACCACAATCATTAGAAACACAGGAAATTTTATACCTTCATAAAGGCTAGCCAGAAACTTCACCAGTGCACTTGGTTAAAGCATCAATTTATCTCAGCTTCATGGTTCTTTGATTTCTTAAATTTCACTTTGTTTTATGATATATTTTCAGGAATAATACTTTCTACCGACAGGTTTTTCTAAAACAACCTTTCAGAGCTTCTGTGACTCAATTCTTTGTTTTCTTATAAATAAAAACTAAAATTTCTATGAAAGCTTATGGAAAAAATAAGCAAATGGATAGAGAGTCCCTAGGAACAAGATTAAACAATATAGACAGTTTTCCACAATAAAGGTGAAGAATTACAAAAAGGAAAATCAAAGTAACTGCTTACATGTTTCTAAACTGCTTTCGTTTTTTTTAAATAAACATCTAATGGATATGTAACAAAATGAAGTGAAAATACCAACCCAAAATAGTGAAATTAGCACCATTAATATAATTTTTTCATCTTCAGATAACACTATTCTCTAGCTTTTAAAAAAGAAAATATTTAAAATATATTCTGTTGACATTTTGTTGAGGGGAAGTGTCATTTTAGATTTAAAGAATGGTACATATTCGTTGCCTGTTGGAGCTCAGTCAGTGCAGCTATACTTCAAAGGAAAAATTTCCATTCCATTTCTGTACCATTATATTCATTTGCAAAATATAATATCTCCTGTCTTTGTGTTCTGTCTAAATGGGTCACTAAGATTCTAAAATAGGATGCTGACATTGGGGAGATAAGAAATGTGGCTTTGAAAATAGGCTGTGTTCAACAGGATTCTTAAGACAAACACAGAACACAACAAAGCACAGTCTATGTACATTTATTTGGTAGTAAGCATCTTACAAATACGGGCTGTCAAGCAGTGCTCAGCCAGTGTCCCCAACTCTGGCTTTTAGGGTATGGGTACAGAATGTACACTGAAATGGTTTACAAAAAAGTCAAAAACAAGTTGCTGCTGAAAAGAAAATACTGAATATTGAATGAATTGACATTCAGTTCCTTAGTGGATTATAGGTATTAACATCTCCCTTAAGCTGAGCATAGTTGTATATATAACACACAGTATGAGATTTACAGCAGAATCATTAAAACAATTTGGGTGAAACCCCATTAAAACAGTCAAACTTCAGGAAACAATTTCTATATTTCCAAAGGGCTATTTAAAGAAAGGTTTAAAGTAGCTCTTCCTGAATACTGCACACAAAATAGCTAAAGATGAGAATTTGGGGGGCTAGGGGTGTCTCAACTCTTTCTAGTAAAGCAGCACCCTCCCCACCTCCAAACACTAACTTAAGAATGGACTAGTACATATAATTGAGGAAAGGAAAGGTTACAGTGTTAGACACCCTCCCAAAAGCAGCAAACATTCTCTTATATTTCCTGCCCACAGACACAGGTCTTGAATCTTTTCCCCCCTTAAGTTTGGCACCAATCACATAACTTAATTCACAGAATATACAATGCAAGATATCTGACCCTATTGAGACAGAAACTACATAGGCGCCTGTGATGGCAAGAGAAAAAACAATCGGTTACTACCACCTTGGGTAGCCAGAACCCTTTGTAGACACTGAGACATGCACGCATTCACTGCGACTTTCCATAGGAATTACAAATCATACAGGATTCGTTAGGGTCTCCAGAGTTTTGAGGCAAAAAAAAAAAAAATCCTATTTTAGTGGAGAAAGTGAGAAGGATTTAAAGCTGACGGTCTTTGCGAGGGTTTATACCATATACATACCTGCTCTAGAGAGGGATTTTACATTTCACTGTCCGCTCCTCTGGCGGAACATAGACTACTGGGAGAATTTTAGGAGACAAAACGTAGAAAGGAAAGAAAGTCAACTTGCAAGTTGAAGAAAGCCCCACAGAAATTCCCATGATCTGTTTGCTCCAAGGCCACCCTTGAAATCTTCCTGGTCTCTTGGCCCTCAGCAGCCGGGCCTCAGTGGCATTTGCAGCAACAATACCTGCCGACTTTCTGAGGGGTGGTACTTATTGATGTGCCGGGTCAGCCCCGGGGAGCTAAAAAAAGTGGACGGGCAGTGCTTGCATGAGAAAATTTGCTGAGCACTCCCGTCAGATGCCCCGCCTGGGCCGGGCGTTTCGGAAGGAGCCCCTGCCAGGGCAGGCAGAAGCAGCTCCTCGCGGACAGCATGCCACAGCCGATGTTTCTCCCTGATATCTGCGGACGGGAAGTGCGCCCCACACAACGGGCAAGCGAAGGCAAGTGGGGCGCCGCGTTCGGAGCCAAAACCCGGGGCTAGCTTACGGGCCGAGCCTGCCTCATGAGTGCCCAAGTGCTTACGCAGATAGGCTTGGCGACGGAACTTTTTGTGGCAATATGGGCACACGAAGATCTCGGGTCCCCCGCCACCACTGGTACTGCCTGGCACTGGCACCCGGCGCCCAAACACCCCCTCTGTATACGGACCCTGGGGCAGTGGAGGCTCTGGGTGCATCAGCACCTGAAGGCCCTGGTGCGGGGCGCTGTCCTGGTGCTGATCTGCCCCGGAGCTGTCCCTGGCTTGCGGGTACTGATCCGCAGTTCGCTCTATCCGGCTGTTCTCCGCCAGAAAAGATGCAATGGCACCGGATTCCGGGGAGGACGAAGACGACGGAGGCGGCTTCCCGTCGGTGGAGGAGACTGTGGCAGCGTTTGCAGCTGCGGGACGCGGCTTGTGCCAGCGGCGATGGGAAGCAAGGTTCGCAGGACAGCTGAAGACCTTGTCGCACTCAGGGCAGCGGTACTCGACGCGCACGATGCGGGAGCATCGATGCTGGGCCAGTGCAAAGGGGTCTGCGTACTGCTCCTTGCACAACTGGCAGATGAACTCTCCCAGCGGTGTGCGGCTGCCCCCCAAGCCCCGGGATGGCGCCCCGGGCTCCTCCTCCTTGATCTTCAGGCCCAAAACAGGGGACGTGGTCACCTCATCAGCAAAGCTCAACTTCCTCATAGCCTTTGGCTTCTTGATTCCTGCGGCCGCAGTTCCAGAACTGCAGCCCGGAGGTATCTTGGCGCGGCGCTCACCACCGGGGGCCCGCTTCAGGCCGTGCAGGGTGGCGGAAAGGGGCACGGGGTCCGGCTGAAGCGCGGGCTCTGGGAACGGTGCCCGGAGCGGCAGCAGGAACTGCTCCCCTGAGGTCGGTGCTGCTGCTGGCGCCACCGAGCAGGAGAAAGCGGCCACCGCGGCGGCACCCCCAGGAAAGGACTCAGCAGAGACGGGCGAGCTGAGGCAGCGCTCCAGGAACGCCCGACGCAACTCCGTGCCCACTGGCTTCGTGGGACTGGGGCTGGGCCCGGACCCGGGCCCAGGACCCTCTCTGCCATCCGCCCTCCTCTCTGCACCTTCCCGCCCGCCAGCCCCTGGGCTCACCCCGGCCACCCGACAGGGCGACCCCGACAATTCCCGGGCTGCCTCCGCCGTCAGCCCCTTTCCGGGCTCCTCCTGGGTGGGGGGCTCCACATCTGGCAAGGAGGAGGTGGGAGCCTCCTCCAGGAAGGGCGGCGCCACCTGGGGCCCCAGCAGAGGGAAGACCCGCTCGGCTAGGCGCACTCGGTAGGAGCCGCCTGTCCGTTTAGTTCGCTTCACCAGGAAGCCCCTTGGCATGGTCTAGTCGGGAGCGCTCGGTGCGAGAGAAATCGAGGGGCACGGGGGCTGAGAGCGGGCAAGCACAGTAACTACCCCAGCCTCGCCGCGGCGGTCATGCCGGGGCTGTCTTTATAGCTGAGACGCGGCCCAGGGCCCCGCCGACCGCCCCCGGGCCGGCCCAGCCAATCAGGAGTGGGAGCGGGCGCCGGGGGCGGGGTTTTCTGCTGGCGGGGCTCTCGGGAATAGACGAACCTGGCGGCGGCGCAAGCCTCAGCCCCGCCTCGTAGCGCCCCCGAGGGGCCCTCGTGCTCTGCTGGGGCCACCGCCCCCTGTCGCCCCGAGACGAAGGCGCAACAAGGTAAGTGCAGAGTGTGAGGGAGCTCAGCACTCCCCGCCGCCTCCAGGGCCCGTCCCACTGGGGAACTGGGCAGAAAGGCCACCTCAAGACGCCCACCTCGGGCTGGGGCTCGGCTGCCCCCCACGCCTGGGCATCTGACTGAAAAGCTCCCACCCTGCAGAGGACAGGCAAGGGGAAGGGGCAGGGGACAAGAGAGGCGGAGGACCGCCGTGTAGGGATCCGTCAGGAAACGGGTTAACGTCCTCAGCCTGTATTGAGCTGATGAGAAGCTGCGACAGAGCGGCAGGGCGGCTAAATCCACCGCCCTGTGCCTACACTTGACGGTGGGAGCACGTCTGCCATCCAGTATCGATCGAGACTGCGCGCGTCTGTGATACTATGAGAATTCATCTGGGAAGAAGGGCTCTCAGTGCGGGAGATCGTGCGTGCTGGCAAGCCTCTGGAGCTCAGGACGCCTGCACGTTTCTGGGCCCTGGTCCTCCGGGCTTTAAGTGCCCCCTCCCCGATGGGAATAGGAGTGGGGAAAGGAAAGTAGGATCTAATTTTCGACTATCCTCACATAAAGTGGTTTCTCTGTTCACACTTTCCACTTGTACTACCTAGAGACATGACTTAATGCCTAACTGGCCTGTTTAGCATGGAGTAGATCGAGTGAGAAATGCTGGTGGATTCAGCATTACATCTGCTTCCTTGAATGAACAAGTGATACTTTGCAAAAGGTGTACCAACTCAACAGATTTTCATCCAGCACCCTGCAATGTGCCCAGCACTGTTTTAAGAATGAGACGAGATTTGAAAGTTTTTAATAATAGCTGAACTGTGAAATAATTAGGCAATATATGACAGATGTAAAGTGCCAAAATCCATATTATAGATATATACAATGTAAAAACAGAAAGGGGGAAAAAAACTATGTGTTCAAGTCTCCTTACTAAACCAAATTGTAGAGAAAGACTGAGGGAGGTATTTTAAAAGTAGACTAAAATATAACAGATCTAGACATCAGTAAAACATTGTCTTCCTTCTAGCAAATGAAGTATTTTTACAAGGAGAACAGTTATTTGGGAGAAGATTTGGAAGTATTTATATAGTAATCATTGGCTCTGTTTTAGGCATTCTGCTTAATTAATCTCTGATCTACACACACACACACACACACACACCAGGAAGGAGGTATTATTACTTTCTTTCTTTTGTGAGGAGGTTAAGCCATAGAGAAGTTCGATAACTGGCAAAAGTCACGCAGAGCCCAGATTCAAACGCTGTCTGGCTAATCCCAAAACCCATACTTTCCACTACTACACCAATGGCTTCAAACTATTTTTTCCTTAATTACATCCCACAATAATAAATATGTTTTAAAGTGCACATATATAACTGAAACAGAAGTTTCACAAAATAATATTTCCCTTAAATAGGTGCGGCGCATTCTCATTTTCTATTTAATTCTATTGTATTTTTTTTAAAATACTGGTCATAGTGAACAAATTGATTTCATAACTCACTAATGGATTAGGACCCACAGTTTGAAAAACACTCATTATGTTTTTTCCCATTAAATAGCATGAAATCATACAAAATTAAATAAACCTATACTGTATAATCAAAATTAATATTCTGAATCACTATTTAAAATATCTGAGTCCGCTTCCCTTTCGCGGCCATCGTGGAATGGCAGCAACCAAAATGAAGTTCAATCTCTTTATGACTTCGGACCGAAGCAAGAACCAGAAAAGGCATTTCAACGCACCTTTCCACATTCGCAGGAAGATTATGTCTTCCTCTCTTTCCAAAGAGCTGAGACACAAATACAATGTTCGATCCATGCCCTTCCAAAAGGATGATGAAGTTCAGGTGGTTCCAGGACACTATAAGGGTCAGCAAATTGGCAAAATAGTCCAGGTTTACAGGAAGAAATATGTCATCTACATTGAACGGGTCCAGCGGGAAAAGGCCAGTGGCACAAATGTCCACGTGGGCATTCACCCCAGCAAGGTGGTTATTACTAGGCTTAAACTGGACAAAGACCCCAAAAGATCCTTGAACGGAAAGCGAAATTTCGCCAAATAGGAAAGGAAAGGGGCAAGTACAAGGAAGAAACAATTGAGAAGATGCAGGAATAAAATAATCTTACATACAACTTTCATTAAAAACTGCTAAAAGGAAAAAAAATAAAAATATCTGAGTCCTTTAACAGTGTTGGTAAACTTAGTTTCCCAAATTGATCATTTAAGACATGTCAGCTTATGTCTGACTTCTAACTCAAATTCTCAATTCTCTTTTCCTTTTTACTCATAACCCAGACATATTGTATGGTGTGGACAATTGGATGTAAGAATTTTAATACTGTAAGAAAGCCCCTTTTCCAGAGGGGCTTTTCCCCAGGGACATAGTACTTTGTAAAGATTGCTGTCAAATATTTTCTACCAGATCAAATAGCTCTCCATTTCCCTTCCCCCCAAGTATAATTTTATAATAACCTTTCTAGAAATTGGTGTAACAATGTATATCAGGGACTTTAAAAGAATGTATATACACTTAATCCATCAATTCTTCCTTTAGTAAATCATCCAAAAGAAGGCCAAAGATTTATGCACAAAGCTGTTTATCACAGTGTTATTTGTAATTGTAAATAATCAGAAACTGCCTTGAGTAAATTATGATGTAGCTATACTACAGATGATTATTTGGCCATAAATATGTAATGATATGGACAAATATGTATACCATAATGTTAAACAAAAACAGCAAGATGCAAAATTGCCTGTACAATAAAGAGCTCAGTTATGAAAGAACTAAATGTGTAAAACACTGGAAGGAAATATTCCAAAATGCTGTTGCCTCTAAAAAGCAGGAATTAAAATATTCTGCAATAAGCATATATTACTCTGATAAACAGGGGGAAACACCATAATGTTCAGCTACTCAGGAGGCTGAGACGGGAAGCTAAGACGGGAGGATCACTTGAGCTCATGAGTTCAAGGCTGCAGTGAACTATGATCATGCCTCTGCACTCCAGCCCAGGTGACAGAGTGAGACCCCATCTCAAAAAGAAAAAAAAAAACATAATAAGAAAGCTGCCTTAAATCCTTTCTGGTGTTAAATGTGGTACCCTTTCCCTAGGACACTGCATCATCAAATGGAGATTGTATAGACAAGTAGCATTCTTCAGGGCCATCTGTTTGAAGTCTGTCACAGGAAAAGAGGTAATACGCCTCTATCATGCTACAGGCCTCCTAGTTGAAAAACACTTTTGGAGGGTGACTAAGGGATAAAAGGTAGAAAGAGTTAAAGAGATGAGGAAGAGAAAAAATTTACATGCACGCTTCCCACTTGGGTACAAACCTAGATGATCCTTCAAAATACAAACACTTCTTTCTCTATTTTCTCACTTAGAAATTGTAATAGGGCAGTGCCTGGCCTGATTATGAAATCTTTGTTTTATCAACATCCTTTCTCTTGACAATGACATTTTCTTCCTTTTAAATACTCAGGACCTTCATCTGTGCTTAGTTATAATTTGATAAAAACTTATACACATTGGATTACCTCTCAAACTATTTACGTTTTATGCTTTCTATCTCTAATTGTGGAATAAATTTGATTTCAGTTCAGAAATTTTGAGACAAAAGAAATCAGGACATTTTTTAAAGAGAGAGGAAATTACTTCATGCCCTGAAATCATAGTGTGTATAAGACAGGCTGGGATGACTAACCCACTTTTTATCACTTGAATATCTGGAGAATTGCTCAGAAGAAACTTTATTTCTTCTGTTTCTCTGCCCTCTCACACCTCCACTTAGACATTTCCCTGTAAAAGGTTAACACCAGCTGCAGCTACTAGAGGCCTATTGTTCCCCAAAACTTGAAAGTCAAAGTCTCTCACAAATCTACAACCAAACTCTTGATTTCCTCTCTTAAATTTAATCCCTGTCTCAGTTTTCCTCATCCCAGCAAATGGCACCTTCATTCAATTAGCTGCTTCAGCCAAAACCCAAAGACTTGGCTCAAGCTAAACACCTCATATTCAATCCATTAGCAATTCTTATCAGCTCTATCTTTAAAGCATTTCCTGAATCTGAATACTTCTCAAATTATCTACCACTGTACTCTGTTTGGTCTCTTGCTTCCACCCTTGCCCCTTATTATGTATTCTTTATTCAGCAGCAAGATGGATCCTGTTAGAATATAAATCTGACCATTTCACTCTTTTGCTCAAAATCTTCAAATCTTCCCACCACATTCAGAATAAAAATCTAAAGCTCCGAATGGTCCCTGGATATTCTTAAACCACATCTCCCACCACTCTCTTCCTTATTCAGTCTGTTCCATCTGTTAATACATTGGTCTCCTTATCTTCCTCAAATATGACAAGCATACTTCCACCTCAAGGCAAGGCTATTTCTTCTGCCAGAATGCTCACATCATGTCCTTTAGGATCTTTACTCAAAGAATAACACCTCAGAAAGATCTTCCCTGACCACCCTAACTAAAATAGCAGCCCTACACCCACCATCATCCTTCCTTTTCTAACCCTTTACTCAACTTTCTTTCTCCTCATAGCTTTTATCACTATCTGTCACTGTATTATGTATTTGTTTATTTGTTAATTGTCTTTTGTCTCCCAGAAAGGTATAAGGTCCATGAAAGCAGGTACTTTGTTTTGTTCACACCTGTATATCCAGTATCTTGAACAATGCCTGGCATATATATTTAAATGAATTGATGTCTAAAAGAATGAGCCTTCTAAAAGTCATCACAGTTTTTTATTGTTGCAATCTACAGACCTGAAGCCAGCCTGCCTGAGCACAGAGGAGGAAAACAAAGTCATAAGGAGTTCTAGATCCTAGGCATTCGGAAATCTTGGTGCAGAGGGATGAAAGGAATAGAAGAGTCTTTCTTGGATCATGTAACCTTTGAAGTCTTTTCTTTCCACCTCAGCTACTTAACCCATGAATTAGATAACTCCCATTTCCTTCTTCTGAAGCCATTCCCTATAGAGAAAATAAACCCCAGCTCATAACCACAGTTTCTGCTATTTAAAGCTGTTTAGTACCCAAGATTCGAGGAGAACAAGAGCAGAAAGAAACTGGCCAGCTACTTTGTGGTGAAGACAAGACTGGCAGAAGACTCCATGTGTGGAAAACAAGGAATTGCAGGCATAGGGCACAGACAGGAGGACCCAGTTTATTGAGAAGTTCAATCTAGGAGCTTTAAAGGGAGATCTCATAATGTTGTAATCGAGGGCACAGGCTTTAAAGTAAAGCAGTCTTGAGTTCAAGTCCAGCCCCACTACTAGCTGTTTAATCTTGAACAATTTACTTAGCCTTTTTTTTTTAGCCTCAGTTTTCTCATCACAAAATGGGAATAGAAGTAATTATCTCACAGGGTGGCTTTGGTCATTACATGTTATTATGTATGTAAAATACTTAGCACAATGCATGGCACATAGTGAGCCTTAAATGAATGGAAGGTATTATTATCATCAATAAGCGTCTGTGATGAAGGAAAACTATTGATACTAATGGCAACTATAATTTCTACAGAAATAACAGAATCATTTATTGTATGACTGGCTGATGTTTTATACCCAAATTGTGTTGCAATACAGCAACAATTATGCATAGCATTTAATATGCTCAAAATTAATTTTGTTTCACATGGTTAAAACAAAATTCACAAAACATGTACAGGACAGAAGAAGGCAATGTAGTTAACTGGGTTAGGCCCATGATTTGAATCCTGAGTTTGAATCCTGACTGCCATTTACTTATTGTATGGCTTGGGCTTAAATTTAACCTCTCTGGCCCCAGTTTCTTATCACATAAGCACAGCAGCAAAGTATAGTATTCTTCATAAATGAAATATTGGTCTTTTGTTTCTTATGGGAAGAGGATATAGTTAGGGAGTGGAAAAGCTGATACTGGAAAGATAAATTGGGGCCAGATTGCAAAGAACGTTATAACCACACTAAATTGAGTATGGATATTTTTCAGTGAAAGCCAGTGATTTTTAAAAAGGCATTTAAATGATATAATCGAATCTTTGTTGTGAAAAGATAACTCTAATGGCTGTACTGGAGTAAAGCTGTGAGTGGGGTTAAGGGTAAGATGTGAAGAAGGTAAAAGAGGGATGAGACTTGAGGCAGGGAACTCAGCCAGAAGAATATTAAAATAGTTGCTAGATGATGATGTGGGCCTAATTATTCAAATATTGAAGAGATTTAAATAATTGATTGATACACTGTATAATAACACTTATCTCTATGAGTGTTTTCCTTCCTGTGTTAAGCAGTAAAATAGCACATTCTAAAAACTTCAAGGTAGAGGAAATTTATAACTTGACTTTCACTTGGTCATGAAAAACTGCCTGTTGAAATTGGGATTCATTTCAGGAACTATAAGCAATGGCAAAATAGTGAATTTGCACTAGAAGAAAAGGATTTTCAATGGCATAAGATGCCATATAGAAGAGGCTTTTTAATTTCTGTTGTGCTGGGCACATGATAGTTCTTTACCCTCAGCCATTCTCACATTCCAAATCACTAGTACCACCTCTATCTTCTAAAATAGCTCTCTCAAACTATTTTAGCCACTTCTTTGGCTCAATATGTAACTCTCCTATATTGCAGACACTTAAACCTTTGTCAATGTTGCACAAAGATAGCTTCCTAAAGTTATTAGAGATCCTTCTGTAAGAATGCTTACCTCCTTACTTCGAGTCTGAAAGAAATAAGTATTTTCTGGAGCTGGTTCGTTGCTCCTAAAAAGAATAGATTTGGATCCTAGCACTGTCATTTACTGAAGAGATAATCTTAGAAAATTTACTTAATCTCTGAGTCTTAGTTCTTTATCTCTAAATTAGGAATAACAATACCTACATAGAATGATAATTAAATGAAATGAACTAGTATCCACTACAGCGCTGGCATGTACTAGTGCTCAATATTGGTGTATATGCATTTAGTGTTGCTTGTAAACTCATAAAGGTGGAGACTATCTAACCTGCTTTTAAGTATACAAATAATGTGTATGTGTGCTCCAAATAAACATTTTGGAATAATGATGAAAGTCATCTACTTGGCTAGGAGAGAAAAAAGCCTTGTCTATCTTTATCTGTATATTTAAATTCCATTCATATGCTTGAAAAGAATGTGATTTTGCCATTGTACATGCCAAGTTTTATACACCATGCCCTCCCCCCACATATATATGATAACTTCTGTTATTTCTCTTTGTAGTCTTTCAACTTCTGCTCTGTATAATCTTGAGACTCTGTAATAGTCTCAAGATTCATATGAATTAAAAGCAATATCTATTTGGTTAACTGAACCTTTCATAAGTAAAGTATCCCTATTTATCTGTAGTAATGCTTTCTGCCTTAAAGTGTGTTCTGTCTGATGTTTTCATCTAGGCATATCAGCTTTCTTTTGATTAGTGTTTACAGGGTATGTATTTTCCTTTTAATTTCAAACCTTATCATTATGATTTAAATGTGTCTCCTATTAATAGCAGTTGGATTTTTTAAACCGATCTTTAACGTTTAACTGGAGCATTTAGTCCTTTTACATTTCTGTAATTGCTACTATATTTAGAACTAAATCTGCCATCTTTAAAAGTGCTTTCATTTGTCTCATCAGTTATATTTCTTCTCTTTTTTCTCTTTTAGATTGATATCTGATTTTTATGTATTAAATCTTCTTTACCAGTTTAAAATTATACCCTTTGCTTGCATTCTTGTATTGATTGATTTAAAACTTACAAATATATTTTTAATTTGTCAAAATTTATCTTTGATAATATAAGGAAGTTAAAACACTTGAGCTCTACATACTCTTTCCTGACTTATATGCTATTGTTATGGTGTTTTTTAATTTTGTTTCTTAAAAAGTCCACAAGACAATATGATTATTGTTTTACACAGCTAATATTCATTAGATTCACTCACGTTTTCCACTTTCCTTGCTCTTAATTCCTTGTCTCTCAGAATTCTCATGTGGAATCATTTTCCTCCTACCTGAAATACATGCTTTAAAATTTCCCTCACTATGGATCTGCAAGTGGCAAAATATGTCCGCTCTAATGTACCTGAAATGTCTTTATTTTATCTACCTAGAGAATTTTAGGTTGGTAACTATTTTCTTTCAGCACATTGAAAATAATATTCCACTATCTCCTCTTTCCCATTTTTACTAGACAAAGGTCAGCTGTTAGTATATTGTTGCTTTTTTGAAAGTATTTTTTTCTCTGACTCCTTTTAATATTTGTCTTTGTCTTTAGTTTTAAGAAGTTTTACTTCAGTGTACTTAGGTATGGATTTCTGTTCAATTTATGCTTTCAGTTCATAAGACTTCTTAAAATCAGTGTCTTGAAGTCTTGTCTGTTATAAAAAATCCTTAACAGTTAACTCTTCAAATAATTGCTTCCACTTCATTTTATCTTCTTCTTCCAGAACTCTGGCTAAACCTATGTCAGACAGTCTCACTGTATCTTTTGTGTCTTTTACATTATTATTGTTATTATTATAAATTTTTTGCCTCTCTATGCTGCATTCTGGATTATTTTTTCTGATATTCTTCAGATTCACCAAGTCTTAAGTTATATCTAATCTACACTTAAAATCTTGTTGGATTTTAAATTTTTATTTATAAATTTTACTTATAAAATATATTTTTATTTATAAACTATACATATATTTATAAACTTTATAAATTTTATTTAATACAATATTTAAAACATTTAAAATCACAATAAAATTCTATTTGGTTCTTTTTTAAACTCAAACTTGCTGTGTTACTCTTTGTGGTTTCCTGTTCTCTGTAGATATCATCAAGCTGGTATTTTGTCTTTAAACATACTCTTCATAATTGATTTATAATCTTGTTTTGTAGTCTGAGCCTAATAAATTCAACATCCAAAGTCTTTATGAGTCTGTTTTTGTTGTCTATTGTCTCTGCTGATTCTTGCTCACTTAATCTATTAATAGTTTCCTTGTGTACATGATTTCTTTGATTATATGCTGAACATTGTATTTGAAGAATTATTTTTAGAAATGATTTTAGGCCTATGAAGTTATCTTACTTCAGAGAAGATTTATATTTGCTTCTGCCAGGTACTACCAATCCAGAATTACTTTAACCCAAGTTCAAGGCTTGAGATTCACTGACCCAGGCAATTTAATACAAGCAGTAAATACTCAAAGGCATTGGAGTCCCAGTATCTTATGGGGGAAGATCTATTATACTTCTTATCTAATCTTATACAGGTCTTGGGGCTTTCTTTCTGTCTCCTACATTCAGCAGGTCTATCAGGATGAAGATCCTAATTGTCATGAATCAGAAAATTCCCTCAGATCAGGATAGCCTCCATATTTGGGTTCCCATTTTGCCTTTACCTTTAGTCTGGTAATTTCTTACTATCTTTTCATACCCTTTTATGCTTTAAGAATATTTTTTAAATCCAGCTTTTAGGTATTTTCAAATAATATGTCTAACTTAGCTTAACTTCCAGAACCATTAAAACTACCAGAACCAGACCAACATTCTAAAAGTTTTTGATAAATATTGCAAAACTGTCCTTTCAGAATGATTGTGCCTATTTATACTTCTATCAGCAGGCATAAGAGTGCCACTTTCCCTATTCCTTGACTATGTTCTGTCACTTATAAAAAAAAATATTTACCAATTGCATAAGTGAAAAGTGTTTTGTTAAAATAAAACTTGTATTTGGTTATTAATAAGGTTTAACATCTTATAATCTGTTTATTGAAAATTTTATTTTTTATAATTTAAATTATTCAAATTTTCTGTTACTTATTTTTGTTGGAGTCATTCGGCTATTGTACAGGTAATACCTACTAGAAAAATTATATTAGTTGTTAAAAAATAAAATACTTTCGTATCAATTAGCAAAAACCCACTACCTTTCCAAATGCTCTACCCCGATCTCCTTCAGTTGCTCCAGCCTCTCCAAGCTACCACCTACCTCCCTATTATCCATCAACTAAAGAGCTAATGTCCAACATACCTAGGGGTGTTTAGAGCCCATGTTCCAGCTCTATGGCCATTATCAGTTCTGATTGGTTAGTAGCCGCTGCATAGATATTATTAAATATTTTAATATGACTCCTGTGGATATATAAAGTATTTTTCCCACTTGTCAATAAGACCTTAAAACACATCAAACTATATTCCTTTTTCCTTCCATATCCTTTTCTTAATTTTTATTTAAAATTAGTTGTTTCTCCCAAAATTATTACTATTACTATAGCTATTTTTCTTTAAATGATCTCTCAGCCCTTAAAAATCTCCAAAGGAATTGATTCATAAACCTACAAAAGATTTTCATTGAATTTCATTATGCTTTAGAAACTTATCAAACTTATAGTTATCTATTTTAATGCTTTTGGCAGATACCACAGATTCCAAATTTTATAAATATCAGTGAAGGCCAAAATAAAGTAATAGTTCATTTTGGGCAAGTAGCAAAACATTTTGAATTAATTTTTATTTATTATGTGAACCTCCTGAAGAAAGAATAAACTAATTTTTGTGGACTAAATCATTTTAACACATTTATAATATTGATCTATAAAGATTCTAGCTCTTTTATGGTCTTCTGCCAAATATATCTGTTAGATATTATGATCTATTTTTATGATTATTCTATTTTAAATCTGATAACCACACCATTGCATTGTTATCCAAGCAACATCTTCCTAGCATTTCAATTATCTTAATCTTATGCAGACCCACATCAAAGGCTTTTACAAACATTTAGATATATTGTTTGTCCATGGAGTTTTCTTTATCCACAAACTTGTTGAGTAATTTTATAAGACCAAATAAATCAGATTTGTCTGGCATGATTTGTCTTCATAAACAAATGCTGTCCGCTGCCCATCACATTGTTATCTAAATGATTTCAGATCAATTTGGTTCACTCTAACTTGGGCAATTGCATTCTGCCGGCCCCAAACTCCCTCTGTTTTTCAACTGGAGACATTATTCTTCCTTTCACTTAACAAAGTGTTCTGTGAAGCAAGCAGGCAAGTATCTGAACCAATAAAACCTGGTTTCCTAAAGATTTGTATCTGGTAGGCTAACTGAAACTATGTATTATTATATCCATGTCATAGCTTTAATTAGTGATATTATTACCTAAATCATTGTACTAAATGTCATAAGTAGGGTTTTGTTACATCAATAGGAAATTTAGGCAAAAAAAAAATCTTCCTTTCATATGTACTTATAGTACATACTAGATTCCCTGCTACATAATTAGATTTGGTTGAAATTGAGTTTTCTGTCAGAGGTTAGTAATAAGATATACTCGATGTGAAATGATTTCATTGAAAAATTTGTTATATATTATGCTAACGTAGAATAATCATTGAGCTTCATCCAACAAAAATGATAATTGTTCTATATTTCAAGATAAATGAACACATTCTATTCATTACTTGCCATATCGTTACATAAAATAGATAAATTTGTTGATACTGTTTCTCTCACATTTATATGATGGCCTTTGAAGTCTGTGGTTTACCTCTATAAGTGACATTTGCCTAAACTATATATTAATTTTGGGACAATCAAAAGAGGCATTAGGCTAGCTAACAAATTTAATGGACTTGCAAAGCATGCTTCCAAAAGAAGGAGAGAGAAATAACCTTTTTATTTCCCTTTGGTGTTCCTATATCTTAATATCAACCAGGCTCAGCTTGAACTGACATGTATAGTTTCCCTACTGCTCTAATTTTATTGTTAGAAATATTTAAAACAATCAAACCAACCCAGATTTTTAAATTCAGTCACAACTCCCAGGGAATAATTCACCCACTGGGAGAATATATGTGTAATTTTTTGCTTGGGAGCCATTTTGACCAGCATTTATAGTACCAAATCTACATAGCTCACACAAAACAGTAATTTGGGAGAAGATACTACAAGGCCACATAGATAGAATAGGTAGAAAAATTATCATTATTTACTCACTAAAAGTATCTCCTTTACTAATATAGTTAAAATTTCTCTATCCAATAATGAATTAATCAAAACCCAGGAGAAACATGAGCAAAAACTAGAGGAAATATGTATAACATTAAATCATTGTATCCTCTAATCTTCATTGTTCTTGCTGGTAAATGTTTTTTTAATTAAGAACATGATAACTCATGGGATCAATTATAATAACATCTTTCTTGGTTTGATTTTCTATTGCTTAAATATCAACCATGCAAATTTAGTGGAAGACATTAAATACTCTGTGTGTGTGTGTGTGTGTGTGTGTGTTGGAAATGGTTATTAAAGAGGATAGTATTATTGTGAGAAAACAGGTTAGAAACTCTCAGCTACATTTCCTTTACTTCCTTTATATTTCTCTGGGGACCCTGCATAGGGGTGATTAGAATATTGGCCTGGCTGCTATTGTCTAACAGAGTTGCCTCTCATTAATAGAACCTTTACCTGCCTTGGTACATTGTAACTACAGTGCTTGTATAATGTATAAGGAATGTTCTACTTTCCAATAAAGCAGATTTCCCCAAAGATTTATTTGTTTTTAATGTTTTACTGAGTAGGGGAGGTTATTAAGAGAGGATAAGCAGGAGTTCAAAACCAGCCTGACCAAGAGCGAGACCCCATCTCTACTAAAAATA
>VBSM01002121.1:27130257-27143741 GCA_008086735.1 Cheirogaleus medius
AAAAAAAGAGAGGATAAGAAAACAAAGAAAACTAAACCAAGAGAACTTTAACATTTTCAACCAAGATTCCTCATTTGAACTACAGAACACAGAAAATTACTTAACTATTTTCTCACTTCTCCCAAGGATGGTGCATAACTAGTGCCATTCTAGATGCACAGGAGAGAAGTTAATTTGTTACACACAATGAATTCCTCATGGCACTAGGGCTTAATTCTCTCCCAACCCAGTCAGAAAGACTTACAGCTATATTTAAATATAATTCCTTAAGAAAGTATTGTAACTTCAAACTATAGTTGACATTCAGGTGTAAGCAGCTTTGATAATTTCTATTATTATAAAATCTATTATGAATAAAGAGATTGATTTGATTCCCAAAAAGGTTAAGTGTGATTAACCTTTGAAACTTGTTTAACAATGAAAGCAGCATAGTTACCTCAAATCTTTTATGGAACAAGAATTAGGATGCTAGTTAATTAAAACAAGAGCCACACAGTATATTCATTAACATTGAATTTCACTTTTAATAGTTAAAGAGCCCTAACTTGGTGTCAAGATCAATAGGTTTTATTCTTAGTTTGCTCAGCAATTTAACGATAGACAACCTAACCTTCTAAATGTTTCAACTTCAAACACTCTGTTGAAAAATATAAAAATAAATAACTATAAGTGCCACCTTTCTCACAGGGAATGTTGGGACTTAAAGTCTTTACTTAAAGGAAATCAATATGTATTTATGTTTTATAGATTTTTTTCAATAAATAACATAGGACTACAATATTTCTTCTTATTGAGCTATTGCATCTATCTCCCCTGGGCAGAACCCCTTAAAGAAAATTCCAAAATGAAAGAAGACACAGAAAAGCAGTATATAAAAAGGCAACTGGCAAATGAAAAAGAAATATATGAAAAATAACACAGTGTAACTGAAACAGATATCCATTAGTGTATTTCAGGAGTCTACATAATGCACCATAAATATTTAATATTTCAACTGAGGAAGCCCTGTTTGTGTGTATAGGGTTCAACTATGAACATATATTGGAGAATTCTGTGAGAAATCCTCATCATGACCATTTTCACTGAACAACTTGACTATGAGTGGAGGATTTTCTGAAACTGAAATTGCTGTTTGTACGATGTGGTGCATTGAAGCAATTCAAGGCTTTCATTCCACTTCACTGGAAATGAAGATTCACTATATTAACATTCTCTAGACACTTATGTGGTGTGAAATTATGCCCCTCAATTACAAATTCTTCCAGCCTTCTTTGTCTTTGCTTCTCTATTTTCAAGTCTCATTTCAAATACTCCACAAAATATTTGGCCTCATTTGGCATAAAAGCAAACCTCTGTGCCTTCTTTTCCCCACCTTTATATGGAGATAATAACACTTGCCTCACTCATAAAGATACTGTGAGGCATAATATTTTGTAAAGCACTTTAGAAACCCTAGATGTGAGAGCTAATGGAAACAAAAACTATATTGTCATCTATTCTTTCAGTTCCTTTCAAGTTAGCTGTTTTCTTTTTTGTTTACTTTTTTGCTGTTTGGATGTCAAGAAATATTGTTTTGCTATTGAATGTTGAAGCTTAGTTTTATTTCCTTCAACTTCTTTCCACTTTTATTTCTTTGTGACCTCTTCTGGTTTCACTACTATAGAATCACAGATTGCTTCCACGAACTGACTCAAGTATGATCTGTTTTATAGCTAACGCACCTGGATATGGTCTAATATTACAATCAAGGAGCCTCCCAAATACTCATTCATGACTTAGGACTTCACTAGGGTGCTGTTGGACACTGTTGCCACTACATGCCACTCTATGACCTTATATTGATGTTCTCTATCCACCAGTCCTATATTTGTATTAATTGAGCATGTTATCTCCCATTAAATTGTGAACAACCTTGAGAAAAGTGACTGGGTCTATTCATAAAATACCTAGCACTATGTTTTAACTCAGTAAGTATTCGATAAATGATTTAAAGTAATTAAAATTAAATTTTATGCTTCCCAAGATAGCTATACTGCAGAAACCTTTGGAGCCAAATTAGATCGAATCCAGTGGTACTGCTGCCCATTATATTTCTAAGTGTAAAGTAATCCCAGTGTTGATAACTGCTTGACAAGGCCCTAGGAATTAATCTGGATCATCTTTATGTATCTGCAAGCCAAATCCTGACTGAACTCTTCTCTCTGGAGCTAATAATAGAGGATTCCATTATAAAATTTAAAGATGTGAACACCTGCAGGGAGCAGTGGCACACGTCTATAGTCCCTGCTACTCAGGAGACTGAGGCGGGAGGATCACTTAAGCCCAGAGTTTGAGGCCAGCCTGAACTATATAGTGAGACCTGTCTCAAGAACAAACAACAAAAAATATATGAGCCCTTTTTCTATCTATTATACAAACACTTTTCTTCAGAAAGGTACTCTTAGAGCGCATCAAAGTACATAATGAAAGTATACAATTCAAAATGAATAGAGGAATACAGAAAGTACCCAATGAAAGGATGATGTTGTATAAATTAGTTAGCTAGAGAGGCCTTGCATCTAGACAGAGCCACCTGGCTGGGCAACTTACTAATGGTGTTACATTAAGTGACTGACTTAATCTCTCTGAACCTCTGTTTCCTCATTCTTTAAAAAAAAAACTCCCCTTGGAAATTTGTGAAGATCATTTACTGTTAATAATACTATCATATATCTGACCCAATGTAGAAGTTCAATAAAAGGTATTATTAGAAAACATAGCATGGAAATTTTTTTAAATGAACACCTGAAGATTTACCTTAACCAAAATAAAAATGAAACACTACTGAAAATAGCCCTAGAAAAAGCTTAATAGACTGAACAACAGGGAGTTTTTTCATTGACCAAGCAGGAAATGACAACTTTCTCTCTGTCCTACGTCACTCTTAGTTAAGTTCAGAGAGTGAAACCTTTGGTAAAAGAATTACAAATAGAGAATAATAAAACCACTGAATCTGAATAAAATGACCTCCAGTTTTCTCATAGGGTTACTCCCTGGGAGGGGGAAACTCTAGATATCACAAGTCCTTCGATTATCTAGCCAGGTCAAATAAAATAAGAAAGAAGGAGTGCAATGACACAAACATTTGATCTGATTATAAAATTCCACATCTTATTCTTGTAGATTCTATGTCGGAATTAGGATTACTATGTAATACACTCTATACTGAAGTATATATTTTCTTTCAGAAATCTAGGAAAAGGGGCAGCTCTCAGACATAGATTTTTTTAAAAACTGCATAGTAATTCTGCCCCTCCACCCTGAGGTTCTCATTAAGAAAATAAATTGGAGGAATATCAAAGACTATATTTTAGATGGAAACAGTCTTTCAGGCATCTCAAAAACATATGCTCACAAATGTCCAGAAAGGTATGATCAAAATCACAATGGCAGAAGATCATGTAGCTACTTTTTTCCTCTAAACTTGCTAAAGAACAAAGTTACAGAAGATGTCTTAGAAAAATTAAAGTTACAGACAGGTAGCTAGCTAGAGTAATAGACTGACAGACAGTAATTACTATTAGTGAAATCCCATCAGAGGGTTCTCCGGGGTGAATGATGTCAAACTTAATGCTTCAAAAGAGATTAAAAACATATTTGAAGTGACAGTTCCTGATCAGAGAAATAGGAGAAGGTTTGCCAGTGGAGAGAAATATAATAAAGTCTTTTAGTTTGTCTCAACCTACCTGAATTAATACAAATAATTATTACATTTCCAAACAGAAGCATTGACAACTTGAAATTCTAAGATTAGAGTATATAAACCTTTATAATAAGAAATTAGACAAATTAATGGGGCAAAGCAGATAGTGCAGAACAGCAATGACATTTCTTACTCTACAGTTATGTATCACTTAATGATGGGGATACATTCTGAGAAATGCATCATTATTGTGCAACCATCATACAGTGTACTCATTCAAACCTAGATGGTAGAGGCTACTACACACCTAGGCTATGTAGTGTAGCCTATTGCTCCTAGGCTACAAACCTATTCAGCATGTTACTGTATGGAATACTGTAGGCAATTATGATAATTATAATGGTAAGTATTTGTGTATCTAAGCTTAGAAAAGGTACAGTTAAAATAGAGTATTATAATCTTATGGGACCACTGTTGTACATGTGGTCAGTCATTGACCAAAACATCATACGGTGCATGACAGTATATATAGGGTAAGTAACTAACAGCATGGACATTTTGAAGTAACTGAGCTAAATGTTTTAGGAAAGCATAAGTAGCATTGCATGAGGCTTTCCTTCTAGCTAGTTATATCCTTGCTATGTTTCAAGAGGTCACAGGTAGCAAAAGAATTATTGGGTGGATAGACTATAAGTAATAGTTATATTCTGAGCCAGCTCATTTTTCTTTCCCTTTTTGTATATAATGGGAGGAAATTAATAAAAGAAAGAATGGCTAGCCTGGTATGAAAACAATCAACTCATTTAGACCTAAAAATGTGTTGTACAATTGGATGTTTGAAAAGTGCTTGGAGATGCACTCAATTTTTAAGTCTCTATAGAAAAAACAGTATTCATAGATTCTTCTGTAATGCTTTGCCATGGTCCGTGTATCCCCAAGGTGATAATATTAGGAAATGTGGCAGTTTAGGAGGTGATTAGTGGGTGGATCATGAGGGTGGAGCTCTCATGAATGAGATTAGTGCCCTTACAAAATAGGCCCCAGGGAACTTGTTCATTCCCTCCACCATGTGAAAGCACAACTAGTAGGCACCATCTGTGAACCAGAAAGTGGGGCCTCACCAGCTATCAAACCAGATGGAGCCTTGATCTTGGATTTCCCAGCTTCCAGAACTGTGAAAAATAAATTTTTGTTCTTTATAAGTTACCCAGTTTGTGGTATTTTGTTATAACAACCCAAACAGATTAAGAAATGCTTAATTCTGGAATAATGAAATTTTAATTCTTTTAAATTATATCTCTTACCAGGTGAATTAAGCAACTCAACTACAAACTTCTTCATTATTTTAGCTCTTCTTTGATTTTCTACAAAATGTTGTGAATCTGTACTTTACCTTCTACCGCTTGAAAATATCTGGATTGTGTTGTTCTTTTGTTTGTTTTGCCATTGCTTTTTTATTTCTGCTGTTTTGGTGGATAGAGTATTATAAACTTCTATGTCTATGACCCATAGCTTTCACATCTTGATATCACCCATAGTATCTAAAACAACTGAGTACTTACTACATATTCATTTGTTTGAGTTGAAGAAAATGTCTAAAAAGGACTTAAAATGTCCTATGTCCATTTCTTTGTTTTCAGAATCATACATCAATCTAAAGAGGTAAAAATCAGTCCTTCTGTTAAACCCCAAGAAAAAGTGGTTTCAACCACCCCAAAGGCAGTCCTGTCTATTCTTAAAAGTACTTACAGAAATTTTATATATGTGTAAAATTATATAAAATATAAGTTTTATTTTATAACCTTATTAATTATAATGTATTAAATAGTAAAGGATATATATATCTCCTTTATCTTTGTTTTACCCAGAAAAGCTATTAATAGCATTTGCTTTATTGTAAAACTTCTAATACCATTAATATTATGTAGGAAATGTACTTTACAGGCATCTTTTTACAGAATATTAGGGGAAAAAAATCAATGAGATAATTAATGAAGAGAAGGCAGAAAATATTCATGAATCTAGAAGGCAGGAACAATTATTAAGAATAGCATTTTAATTCCTAGCATGAGAATTTAAAACCCACCTTATAAACTTAATTTCTCTTTTAATATAATGTTTTTAGTATAGCAACACCTTTTGACTCGAGAACTATACCTCAAAATAAATGAAATTGGGGTTCAAAGAGATTTTAAGCCACTCAAAACATGAAGTTGCTCAGTGACTCTAAATTACTAAACTTCTGGCAGTCTGTCTCTTTTCCTGACATTTGATTAAAGTTTTATCATATACAGGTATTAATTATTGTTTTGAGCATGGGCTCCAAATTTCACTGAGTTCACGGGCTCTAGACACTTACAAATATGTTTTGCTATAAATTACTGGCACTGTTTCTGTTGATATTCAGCATAATCAAACATTTGTAAGCATGCTGTCTTTTCAATCTGTTCAGCTGATGCACTTTACCTGATCTTTCATTAAAGTAATCAAAACACTTGCTGTGTCGCATCTAATGAATGTTGCATGTATGATTAAGTGCTTTCATTCATATTGCAAGTTTGATTTAATGTAATCTGCCTTTCAGACAGCCATTAGCCTAGCTTCTACATGAATTCGATTAATTGGCTGAATTCTTCCAGATGTCCATTAAGCATTACAGGAATTTCTATGTAGAAACAGCAGGGACTGTCTAGCACAGAACCAAACAATGAAATGTTATATTGCTGCCATGACTTACAAAAAGCTGGATTCATTTTCATTAATAAAACATCTGTACTCCTGCACAGCTGTGCATTGAGATGCATTTATTTTATATGTTTATTTCTCTTATGACTGTAAAAAGATAGTTAAGCAGAAGCACATTTACTGATATGTAGACCCAGGGTTTAGCAGATGCTGATTGACAGAACACCTCAATTTTTAAAGTTTGCTATAGGTCCTAAACAGAAGAAACCATGCTAATAGACACCTGTTTGAAACAGAATTAAAGAATGTCTTTGATTACAGCAATAGAAATAAAAGTATCAACATGATATTAGAGCCCAGTGGCTCACGCCTGTAATCTTAGCACTTTAGGAGGCCGAGGTGGGAGGATCGCATGAGGCCAGGAGTTCAAGACCAACCTGAGCAACATAGTGAGACACTCTCTCTAAAAAAAAAAAAAAAAGACATTAGAGACTTATTTTGAAATTGATTTGATTGTCCTACCCACTCCCAAACCACTAGATCTCTTTAAGAGAAAAGGACAAATGTGGCTCTTGCTGGGATACTTGTTCTGTTGTATCGAATAGCTCTGTGTGTCTTTTTACTTGATATGTTTTGGTTTTAGTTGTATGTTATTAGCTCTTAAAAAGCAGGAAGAGATTTAGCCTTGTGCAGATCCTAGCTGAGTGCATTTTACCACTTAACAAATGCTACTTACCAATCATTTGGGAGATTTACCACAGCTGATAATTGAAACAAAAGGTAAGTTTGAAAAGAAGACAGTATTAGGGACAATTACATATTCTCTAACACCAAATTTTCATCTTAAAATTAAGAGTACTACAAAAATAACTTTCGTGTCTGTTTTACAAGGATCTACAAATTGGTGTTACCAATTAAAGCTGAAAATATTTTTCTGAGTTTTTTTGTGGGGGGATGGGGAGACAGGGTCTCACTCTGTCATCCAGGCTGGAATGCAGTAGCCTGATCATAGCTTACTTCAACCTTAAATTCCTGGTCTCAAGCGATCCTCTCACCTTGACTTTCCAGAGTGCCGGGATTTTAGACATGAGCCATAGCGCCCGGTCTAAAAATCTTTTCTTATGCCTATAAACTTTATGAAATAACTCTATTTCATAACTATATATTATCCCTGCTATAAAGACATAGTGGTAAACTTTAAGACTAAAATGACTTTTATTTTTTCTTTATACAATTAGAGAAAATATATAAATGTGGAGAAGAGAAAAATAATCTTTTCATAATAAAGTATACATGCAAATCATTAATCATAATATAAGTATTTTTTGTTTTTGTTCCTGTTTTTTGAGACAGAGTCTCACTCTGTAGCCTGGGCTAGACTGCCATGGCATCAGCCTAGCTCACGGCAACCTCAAACTCCCAAGCGATCCTCCTGCCTCAGCCTCCCGAGTAGCTGGGACTACAGGCACGCGCCACCGTGCCCGGCTAAGTTTTTCTATATATTTTTAGTTGGCCAATTAATTTCTTTCTATTTTTAGTAAAGATGGGGTCTCACTCTTGCTCAGGCTGGTCTCGAACTCCTGAGCTCAAGCAATCCTCCCACCTCGGCCTCCCAGAATGCTAGGATTACAGGCGTGAGCCTCCGTGCCCTGCCCATAATATAAGTTTATAATTGAACTTTGAAATTTTAAGATTTTTCCAAAATAACTTTTCTATTAGTAGTTTCTACTTCATTGGAGCATTTCTTTAAAAAGTAATTCTTTATTACCTAATAGTTTATTCTAATTTTTTTTGAGACAAGGTCCCACTCTGTTGCCCAGGCTGGAATGCAGTAGTGTGATCATAGCTCACAGCAGCCTCAAATTCCTGGGCTCATTGTTGGGGAAAGGTAGGAGGCACATCAATAAAGGGGAAACCACCAGGCTGAAAAAAAAAAAAAGAAAAAATCCTGGGCTCAAGCAATCCTCCTGGCTCAGCCTCTCAAATAGCTAGGACTATAGTTGTGCACCACCATACCCGGCTAATTTTTTTAAATTTTATTTTTACTAGACATGGGGTTTCAGTATGTTTCCCAGGCTGGTCTTGAACTCCTGGCCTCAGGTAGTCCTCCTGCCTGGGCCTCCCAAAGTACTGGGATTACAAGCATGAGCCACCATATCCAGCCAGTTTATTCTGAGTAGGTGAAATAGTAACTGGAAGAAGGCATTTTTTAGGATCAGATCATCAGTCATTTATGCCATGTTAATAAGATGATGCCAACTGGATTTTTACGATGGGACTTAAATAGGCAATATCTACCTTGACCTGAAGTTTGTTAGCCAATTTTTGGAAAATAGACAATTCTATAAAGAAAAATAATTAATAGTCCTCTTGTTAGTCTTGGTACTAAAATGCAGACTTAAAAATACTAAGTTTTTTCATAGTCATTCAGCAAAACATTTACTATGGAAATATAAAGACACATAAGCCACTGTCCCTGCACTCATAACAAAAAAGAAAACATATGAGTACACTAATGACAAGCACCATAATAAAAGTTGTTTAAAGTCCTATGACAACATAAAGGTAAATAGAGCTCCCCTCCGTTCCCTCAAGCTTCCCAGAGGAGTGAATATTTGAGCTGCATGTTGAAAGATGAGTAGGATTAAAGCAGTCAAAATAAGAGGAGAAACCAGGTGCAGTAGCTAATGCCTATAATCCTAGCACTTTGGGAGGCCAGGGAGGGAGAATTACTTGAGCTCAGGAGTTCAAGACCAGCCTGGGCAACATAGCAAGACCCCATCTCTAAAAAAAAAAAAAAAATTAGCTGGGCATGGTAGCCCATACCTGTAGTCCTAGCTATTCAGGAGGCTGAGGCAGGAGGATCACTTGAGCCCAGGAGTATGAGGTTACAGTGAGTTATGATCAGACCACTGTACTCCAGCCTGGGTGACAGAGCAAGACCCTGTCTCTTAAAAAAAAGAAAAGAAAAGAAAAGAAAAAGAAGAGGATGGATTGTGTAGTATAACAATAGGGTATCTCAGGCACCAAGAATAGGGCATGCTATCATGAGAGAACATTATTCTCCTCTCCTGTTTCCTTTTATGTCAAGGGACATCCATTAGAGTGACAGACCTGGACTCTTTCCATCCCCTCACTCATCATTCTTCCCCAGTGGTAGAGGAATGACTTGTTTTGATTAGTGAGTTAGGGACTAAGTACTGGGTATGCTTTGCTCAGCTACTTCCTTCCTCCCTCTTTCTGATTGACCTGGTCTGCCCTTGACCTTATATCAGCTTAGAAGTAACTGGTTTCCCAGAAAGATGAGGTCAGTAGTTATCCAATTCTTCCTAAGGCAGGATGGGTAAGTCTCTAATTCTGGGGTTCAGAATTAAGCCCCTTGTTTTCCACATCTAAACCACATTCTCCAATCTAGCCATCATCAGTAATACTAGTGATATTTTGCTCTCAAACTGCCTCCTTCACTTGGTTTGGAACTGAGGCATGGAATTGGGATGCTATTCATCATACCTTCTCCTAAAAAAGAAAAACCCTCAAGAAATGTAGAGGCATAGAGTCAAGAAAGTCATGTATTCAGTGCTGAAGCACACAGTGATTTAGAAGTGAAAAAGGAGACTGGAAAATGAGGCCAGATTGTAAAAGCCACGAATCCTTGACAAGAATTTGCTGAAATACTTTGTTGCAATTATAAAGATGGAGATGTTATCTAGGAAACCGGCTAAATGCCCAAATAGAGCTTCATTGGATGTGATCCCTTGCTTCTCAGGCTGTGACTTTCAAACCTTATTGTACATTAGAATCATTTGGAAACCTTGGTAAAATGCAGATCTTGAGCTCCATCCTCAAAGATTCTGATTTAGTATGAGTACAGTGTGAGTCTCAGGAATCTGTATGTTTAACAAACTCTCTAGGTGATTCTCATACCAGAAATTTTAAAAACACCCTTTGAGAAACACTATTCAAGGGTCTAAGCTAAAGCTTTAGAGTTCTAGAAATTCAATTTTGACAAAATACCCAGAGATGTTAAGATTCATAATCAAACTCCTAAGATACTTAAATATAAACTAGAATGCTGACTTACTTATAGTGAATTCTCTGTCTGCAGGAAAATCCATATGGGAAGCCACATTATAACTGAAGGTTGCTTGATCACCTTGGAATCATAGCAGTGGGAGTGAATTGGAGTTAGTTGGATTACCTTTATTAATGCTAATGGTATCAAGCTAGTCCGATGTATCCATCTTCACTGTTAGGGATAGACTTGCAAAGGGGACTGGAGGCTACAGAGGGGACTGGAATTTGTCCCCTCTGCCCGGGGGCATGCTGAAGACACATTGACAGTTCCCACTCTTGGCCTCTCCTTTTTCTAGGCTTATTTTAAACACATTTTTCAGGTGAGATTTAATACAACTGATAAGGTTACAGATTTAGATATACTAATACAGTCACATTTTCTTGAAAATACCCTCTTATTACCTTGAACAGAATTCGAGTGCTCCTAAAACTCATCTACCTAGTTACAGAATATTATTTATGGCTAAATATTTCTAAAAATAAATGTAAGCTTCATGATGCCAGGGACCTTGACTTCTTGTTCACCACTTTATCCTCAGTGCTTAAATAGTGTCTGACATAAAAGAATAGTCAATAAAATACACATTTTTTGAATGACTGACCTCATATCACCATTTTCATTTTTATTCTCAGAGGGAAACCTTAATTCCAAAATCTGGGGCCACATTGCTGTTGTCTCCTATAGATTAACCACACACCTCAACAAAATGCCTAAAACAAAATCAGTTGCTTTTGTTACACCTTTGTGATCAGGGTATTACATGTTGTCAGAATCTGCTTTGATTTTTAGCATTAATCTTTGAGTTTATGTTTTGTGGGTTCCTGACTAGCTAAAAAGAATAGGAAATCTCTCCTTGCTCAAGAATAAAACAGAAGAGAAATGGAGATGACTAAATACCATTTCTTTTCATATTTGTGATGGACAGCTAAGTCTAAGAACTTTTTCCTTGGTGTGTAAGTGAATGTCACCAAATAATTCCCTGTACCCTCTTCATAACAAATGTGAGAGGAAGTTCTTTAGCGTTTGAGCTTAAAAAATGTTGATAAACATTTGAAAATTCAACTAATTAAAAATGAAATGCAGCCAGCTAAGCTCCAGTCATTTTTAATTTACAATATTGCTTTACTTCCGAGGCGAATGTCTACTAGTCACAACTTCTTTTGATGCCTGAGGGATTGAAAAAATTAAATCAGCAGGATTGGCTATTGATGTTTTCTAGCAAATGTTTTGAAATCTCTGCCTTTCATCCATCTTATAGGAAAATAGGATTGCTTTGTGAGGCTTCAAAGATATTAATTCCTTTAATAAATCCCTACTTGTATGTTGAAAACTTCCAACGGTTAGGTTTCTGTAGCAATCTCTACATCAGGGGTAAATGTTGCCCGCAGGCAGACTCCCAATTTTTTTTCCAAGGATCATCACTCTTGGTCTAAAACTGGGGCTAACCAACATTACAACAGGTTAAACACACCTTCTGTTCAGCCTCTTTTCATAAGATTTCTTTATTATATTTCTTTGTAAGGCAAATTTCATGACAGGCTGTTTGCCTTCCTGGTGATCAGCACTTAATGAGATAAAGCACAAACATAAGCAGCGACTGTCCCAGTTCTGTACGTAGATCCCTGTCCCCCTAACCAGTGGAAAAAAAGATGGAGAGCGACCTGAGATTTTTAAAATACAGCAAATATTTGTGATAGAGCAAGCCAATCAGAGCTTCATTCAATAAAAATAAAATGTAATATAAGAAGTGAATGTGCAGAGATAATACCATGTGTGCATGTATGAAAGGTGGACTTGAGGGAAGACAGAAGTTGACCATATCGTGAAGATTCTGTGTGGAGCATCTATTTCTCTAATACTTTTCACCACAACGATTATACAAAGATAGTAGAAATGAGAAGATAGTACCAAAACTATCAGATGACCCCTTCTTGAGGACAACATTATTTCAGAAGATTTCTTTTATTAAAAGGAAACATTTGTGACACTGGTTTAAAATGTTATTCTCACACATAGTCTGTAAAATTCCTGCTTAAGGGAATAAATATTAATGTGTTTCTGCTGAAAAAAATATAGTTTTCTCTTTTTTTTTCCAAGCCATTAAAAAATGATAAATAGACTAGCCTTTGTGGAAAAGAAAGAAGCTCAATAATGATAAGTAAATGAGCTAACACCTTTCCCATGACTAACCTATAAAGGGAGTGTCTTGATGACAAAGGAAAAAAAACCTAGTGCAGAGAGCAGAATTAAGATCGTTGTAAGGGATAGTTTGAGAGCCTGCAACCCAGCTGGTGTCTCTTTTCCATGAATAATCTTTTTTTTTTTTTTTTTGAAACAGGGTTTCATTCTGTTGCCCAGGCTAGAGTGCAGTGGCATCATCATAGCTCACTGCAAGCTCAAACTCCTAGGCTCAAGCAGTTCTCCTGCCTCAGCCTCCTGAGTAGACATGTGCCACAGCACCTGGCTAAATTTTTTATTTTATAGAAATGGAAAAATGGATCCTTAAATTTATATGGAATTGCAAAGGACTCAGAATAGCCAAAAAAAAATCTTACAAATTAAGAACAAGAGTTGGAGAACTCACACATCCCCATTTCAAAATTTACTACAATGCTACAGTAATCAAAATATTGTGGTACTGACACAAGGATAGCTATCTAGATGAATGGAATAGAATAGAGACTCCAGAAATAAACCTTTACATTGATGGTCAATTGATTTTCAACAGGATACCAAGACAACTCAATGGGGAAATAAATAGTCTCTTCAACAAATGGTGCTGGGGCAAATAGACATTCATGTACAAAAGAATGAAGTGGTGCCCTACCTCACACCATCTACAAAAATTAACTCAAAATGGATCAATGACCTAAAGTAAATATAAGAGATAAAACCATAAAACTCTTACAAGAAGTGGATTCTTCTGGGATGGATTCTTAGATATGACACAAATTTATGTTGTATTTTACCATAATAAAAAAAGAAAGTATACGCAAGTCTATAAATGCAATTCACTTCATAAATAAAATCAAGAACAAAAAA
>VBSM01002121.1:27150469-27164750 GCA_008086735.1 Cheirogaleus medius
TTTTTGTAGAGATGGGGTCTCACTCTTGCTCAGGCTGGTCTCGAAATCCTGACCTCCAGTGATCCTCCCACCTTGGCCTCCAGAGTACTAGCATTACAGGCATGAGCCACCATGCCCAGCCAAAGCCTATTTGTTTAATCACATCAAAGGAAAGACGCTCACAGACACAGAGCTCATTTGTATATGTTGGACCCATTTTGGAATATATTTCATACCTGTGCAGCCTCAATTGTTAATGACAGTTTTCTTTATTTTAATAAACATGAAGATAGCAATGCCTCTGCACTTTAGAGTTTAGAGAATGTTTTCACACACACCCCATCTGATCCTTATAACTCTGTGAAGTAGGTAGTACAGATATTATTTTTATAAATGAAGATGCTAAGATTCAGAGGCTAAGTAACTTGACTACGATTTCCCAGCCATGCAGACCCAGAACAGATTCTACAACATACCATGTTATTTCATGATAATAAAATTCTTCAATGGGGCACTGCAGGCAGGGCAAGACATTCTATATTAATCGGACATGAAATTATAGTAACCCAAGAAGTAGTGTTCGAGCATGCACAAAATTTGCTTATGCACCATTTAGGTGAGCAAAAGATGGCCTTTTTTTTTTTTTGAGACAGTCTCACTCTCTTGCGTGGGCTAGAGTGCCATGGCGTCAGCCTAGCTCACAGCAATCTCAAACTCCTGGGCTCAAGCGATCCTCCTGCCTCAGCCTCCTGGGTAGCTGGGACTACAGGCATGCGCCACCACATCCAGCTAATTTTTTGTTTCTGTTTTTAATAGAAACGGGGTCTTGCTCTTGCTCAGGCTGGTCTCGAACTCCTGAGCTCAAGCAATCCTCCTGCCTCAGCCTCCCAGAGTGCTAGGATTATAGGTGTGAGCCACCACGCCCGGCTCAAAAGATGGCATTCATTGTTATCTTTCATGTTATCTTTCATCTGCATTTATGCAATTTGTATGTTGAAGAATATTCTATGAACAATCTTTGAGATTTTCCTTATAGTTATGGCTAAAATTAAATTTTTATGAAAATAGCTTTTTTCTGATTGAAAAAATGATACATATTTTTTCCATTCTGGTAAGACAAAAAAATATAAAGAACAAAGTGTAATATACTGGAAATCCCAGCACCTAGTGTAAACCACTGCTCCTTTCAGAATCTCTCCAAGTATATACACATGTATACACACACACACACTCACACACACACACACACACACTTTTATATAAGTAACATTTTAAAAAGCTATCTGGCATTTTTTATGAAACATCTTAAATATTTTTCCTTGTCAATAGATGATATCTACTTAACCATGTTTAGTTGTTGAGAGTATACAATGTATAGATATGCTTCCCCCCCATCTAGCCCTCTATTGATGAATATTTAAGATATTTCAATTTTTTCTTTTGCTTTATAAATTATGATGAAAATTTAGGATATATTCCTGAAAGTATTATGGAATCAGAGTGGGTATTCCAATTTTAAACTGAAATAAATATTGCCATACTACCCTCCAGAAATGTTAGAATTTGTACTCATGGTGACAGTGACTGAGGGCAAATTTTCCCACACTTTCAATGATCAAATAATTTTTATCTTTCCAATCTGAATAATTGAAATGGGGACATATGAGAAGACCCTGATGAAGCTGGGAACATTGAACCCCTAAATTCTGAGTCTTCTTTGCCAGTAGAAGATCCCCTCTACCCCTGTCTGAATCTGAGGAGGTTAACCCTGCTTTGACTGGAGAATCTGTAATGGCCTCCTCTAAAGTAGTTGTCTTTCAAGATACCTCCAAGTCTCCTCAGAACCTACCCCTGCCACCCCTCCTTGCTTCTAGACCTATAACTAGATTCACATTCCAGTAGGCCCCAAAGAGTGAGGTACAAAGTGTGACCCATGAGGAAGTGTGCAATATGCCAAAAGAACTACATAATTTTTCTAATTTATACAGACAGAAATCTGGGGAATATGTGTGAGGATAGATATTAAGTGTTTGAGATATTGGTGGAAGGAATATAAAATTTGATGAGGCCAAATTTATTGATAGGAGCCCCCTAACCAAAGATTCTGAGTTCAATATTTTAGCTCCAGGGTCTTGAAAGGGCTATAACAGTTTATTTGGTTGGTTGGATGAAAGGAGTAAGATATTGCATATACCAAGTGAAGCGGAAATTCCAGAAATGCTTTGGTACTACAGAGGAAGTTATCCAAAGGCTTAGAGAGATTGGAATGTTAGAGTGGAGTTATCTTGTAAGACCTGCTTACTCACCCAGGAGGATCCAGAGGACACACCTTTCACCATGACTGTGAGAAAGAAATTTGGGAGAGGAACCCCAACATCCTTTAAGTGATATAAGTTGAATCATCGGAAAAGAGAGTCACAGTTCCCAATCAATCCCCAGACATGAGCCAGTTTATAAGCCCAGAACTCCTTGAATGAAGATGAGTCCCTTAAGGAAGAACCCTGCTACACTGCCAAAATTTCATACTGTTAATCTTTCTCCCAGGCTTCCCCAAAAGGAAATAATACTTATTCCAGAAGACCAAAATATCACTGAAATCCACCAGGTATCAAGAAGAAAGCATTGGCTGGGCGCAGTGGCTCACGCCTGTAATCCCAGCACTCTGGGAGGCCAAGATGGGTGGATCATGACCAGCCTGAGCAAGAGCGAGACCCGTTTCTACTAAAAATAGAAAGAAAATTAGCTGGACAACTAAAAAATATGTAGAAAAAATTAGCCGGGCATGGTGGTGCATGCCCGTAGTCCCAGCTACTCGGGAGGCTGAAGCAGGAGGATCACTTGAGCTCAGGAGTTTGAGGTTGCTGTGAGCTAGGCTGATGCCATGGCACTCTAGCCCGGGCAACAGAGTGAGACTCTGTCTCAAAAAAAAAAAAAAAAAAGAAGAAGAAGAAGAAGAAAGCATTTATCAGATCAGTAGCTGCATACCAGGTACCAGGGTATATGTTCATTTACTCAAGCAATGAAATCACATCTGAAACAATAGCTACAATGAGAGTCACCACCCTGGTTAAGCTTACAATAAACCACTGTCATTCTCCAAGATCCATCTGTTTTCTGTGATCAAATTACCATGCAGACTGAGCTACCCATCATAAACTGGGTGTTTTCTGACCCACAAGTCATAAATTTAGTTGTACACAGCAGTACTCCACCATCAAATGGAAATGATATATGAAACTGAGCTCACACAAGCCTTAAATGCACAAGTTACATGACAAAGTGGCCCAAACCCCCATGGCTCCACTCATGGTGCTGTACCTTCTCTCTGTCTCAGCCAGCACCTGTAGCCTCATGGGGTCTTCCTTATAGTTGATTGAGGAAGAGAAAACTTAGGCCAGATTTCCAAATGGTTCTACAGGATATGTGACACAACTACACAATACGGTCCCTTTCTGGAACATCCCTTAAAGGAAATGCCCCCAGAAGGTAGAATTTTGAGCAGTATACGTAGTTATTCATTTTTCTTGGAAGGAGAAATTGCCAAAGGTATGAGGCTACATGGATTCGTGGGCTACAGCCAATAGTTGTGGATGGTCAGGGACTTGGAAGGAACATGACTGCAAAGATCCCTTATGCTGAATCTTATGCCCAAACTGGAAACAACCCAAATGTCTTTCAAATGGTGAATGGTTAAACAAACCATGAAATATTACTAAGCAATCAAAAGCAATAAAATAGTATTATATGCAGTAACTTGGATGGATCTCAATAGAATTATGCTGAGAGACTAAAGCCAATCTCAAAAGTTTATATATTATTCCATTCATGTAACACTCTCAAAATGATAAAATTATGGATATGGAGAATATATTAGTGGTTTCCAGGGGTTGTGGAGAGGGAAGGAGGTGGATATAACTATAAAGTGGTAGCATAAGGGATCTTTGTGGTAACAGAACAGTTCTGCATCTTGATTGTGGTAGTGTTAGCACAAACCTACACCTATGATAAGATTGCACAGAACTACATACACACACACACACTCACACACAAATGACTGCACATAAAACTGCATCAATTTCATGATATAAGATCATATAAGATTTTGTTATATAAGATGTTACTATTGGGGGAAACTGGGGGAGGATATACAAGACCTCTCTACTATTTTTCACAACTTCCTGTGAATCTATAATCATTTCTAAATAAAAAGGAAAAAAAATGCTGTGCCAAAAAAGACTATTAGGTTTAGCCAGGAACAGTTAATTTTAGAATATTTTCTGCAGACAAGAGCCAAAAACCAAAAGATTAAAGAAGGAAATAGATGGCGAATAGTCTCTTCTTCCAACTAAACCAAAATAATCCACAGTATTTTCTTAACATTATAATCCATACCAACCAAAATGGAAAAGGCTTTTGAAATAAAGGAAGGATTCCTTTTTAGGTTGTAGCAAACAAAACCAAACACAGTTTGAGGAGATTTTGGAGGTGTTATTATACCTTAATGTCCGAACTCGAGTACAAGGGGAATATAAATAAAAGACTCTCTGCCTTTTTCTGACTCACTGTCCTCCAGGAGAATTAGTTTTTCCAACCAGTAATCAACATTCTGAAGGGCCAGGGTTGGGGGCTATCAAGGATCTACTACCAACCAGATTCTTGTCAATAAGCAGAGCCTATAATTATTATACTGGTGACAAACAGCTTCATTTTTGCTTTCTGATCCCTTTATGTCATATTCAGGGTTAGAATTATAGGAAGGTTGGAGAATACTTTAAAGAATAACTTAAGTGATAAAAAGTCACTAGGGAGTATATTTGCAGCTCAGCATGTGGGACCAAAGAAGTTCAACTCATGGCCTGATCTAAAAATAATCACCCTTGATGTAGAATCCTGTTAGGTTCAGCAATTTAACACACAAGACAAAAAGTTTCTACCTATCACAGAGTCCCTATTATTAAACTTATATCTGCAGATCTCGTTGTCTAAAATCTGATTCACCTCTCTTCAGCCCTCTCCAGGTACTTCTTGAAGAAATATATATATTCTCCAAATCTCTAGATCTCCTTTTCCAAATCTATTAATAATAATGACCAATTAGCTGTTTCTTCTAGCTCCTCTCAAGAGTGATTTGCTTCCAACTTCATGAGAGAAATCTTTTCTTTGCCTTTTGATAGCAGCTATAATATTTCATGAATAAATGTATTTTTATTACTAACTGGAGAGAAAATCTTAGAAAATCTTGCTCATATAAATTGGGGTTAGTGTTTCAGGGGAAAAAAATAGAATCTTAAAATTTTAGAACTGGAAGAAACCTTAGAAGATTCTCTATCCAACTACACACACACACACACACACTTCAACAGATAAACTGAGCCCAAAGAAATTAAAATAACTTCTCAAGTTCATGGAGGCAATAAAGTTAGAGAGATAAGAAGTCTAATGATTTTAGCACTGTTCTTAGAAGCTAGAAACCCAAACTACTACACTACAGCTACCACTGCTGTTACTACTGCTGCTGCCGCCACTACTTTTTTCTGTCTATATCTGAAGAGACATTTAAAAGTCAACTATAGGCCCCGCGTGGTGGCTCACGCCTATAATCCTAGCACTCTGGGAAGCTGAGGCAGAAGGATTGCTTGAGCCCAGAAGGATTGCTTGAGCCCAGGAGTTTGAGGTTGCTGTGAGCTAGGCTGATGCCACAGCACTCTAGCTCAGGCAAGAGAGTGAGACTCTGTCTCAAAACAAATAAAAAAATAAAAATAAATAAAAGTCAACTATATTTTTCATTTCAACTATCTTATACCAAAAGAATCTGGTCATATATCTTAAAGAGCACACGCGTGTGTGTGTATACGTATGTGTGTGTGAGAGACATTATCTATATCTACATATAGCACTTTGTGGCCATATTATAACCCTTATCAAACTATAATATAGCTACTTGTGAATTGTCTACTCACCTGCCACAATAGGAACACCTGGAAACTAGAAAGTATGTATTCCTTTTCCCCCTTTTAAAATTATGAACTATTTAGAACATTCTGAAAAATGTACAGAATAATATAACAAGCACTTATCACCCAGTATTACCAAATCTTAACATTTTTTTTATATTTATTGTAGGTCTTTAAAAAAAAGAAGAAGAAAAAGAAACACTAGAAATACTATTGAAACCTCCCAAATTCATTCCCCTCCCTCCCTTCTCAGAGGTAACTCCTATCCTGGATTTGGTGTTATGTCATTCCCATGCATGTTTTTGCAGTCTTGCCACATAAGTATGTGTCCATATATATGCATTTTATTGTTTTACATTTTAAAAAATTATTTTAATAGTAGCATACCCTAAGTATCCTCCTTATATGTGCTATATTTTTTTCACTTACTGTAATGATGTTAAAATTTATTCAGGTTAATAATAATCATTGAATCATTAATTTGAACTGCTGTGTAATTTTCCATAACATGAATATCTCATTGGTGAATATGTAGATAGCTTTTGCTTTTTCACTATTATAAACAGTGCTTCAATGAATATTCTTGTAGATATCTCTTTGTGCACATGTGTAAGGGTTTCTTTGAGGTATGATTCAAGAAGCAAAATTACTATAAATATTGACAGACTGAAGTTGAATTCAACTAGTTATTAACAAATTGCTCTCTAAAATGATTATCTGATTTTTACTCCCCAAAATCCCAAAGTTTGAGTCCCCATTTGGTCTAGTCAAACTTTTTAATTTGATCAGTTTGATGGATGTGGATGGGATCTCATTGTTAAATTTTCCTGATTATTAGTTATATTGAACACCTATTCATATATTCATTGCCCATATTGGATTTCCTCTTCTGTCAATTGCCTGTTTTTAATCATTGCCAACTTCTAAGGTTGATCAGTGGTTCTTTATATACTCTGCATGCTGGTTTTATGCATTGCAAATATCTTCCCCCAGTGAGACCTTGTCCTTTTCATTTCCACCAACCAGAAAAGTACCTGGAAGAACCTAAAATATGTAAAAATGTATAGAAAGTTTTTAAAGATAAAGAGAGAGAGAGAGAGGGAAGAAGAGAGAGAACAACTTCACACATTCTGACCAAGGTATAGGCATTTGAAGAAGGTTCTACAACAGACTTGACAGCACTAATCATCAAGTCACTTTAGTTTAAAATATCTGATTTATTGGTTTAATAAAATTTTTATCATAACATCAGGGCATTCTGTGCTGGTGGTGGTGGTAGCGATGATGATGCTGGCTTTTTATTTTATATGCTATTGTTTTGGTCCATCTGGGCAAGTATTTTTTAACCAAAAGTAGATTTTTTCTTTTGCCCACTTTTTTTAGCAAGTCACTACAGTTGAAAAATCCTCATAACTAGGTTAATAAGTGTTACCTCATGATCTCTTAAGATTGTTTTGTTGTTTTTTCTTTATCCCCACCTCCACCTTTTTTTCAATGGAAGGCACAATTAATTACATAAAAGATACACAGAGTCCACATTTGCTTTCTTTAGGCATAGGAATTACACTGGCTATTTCCACAGAGGCAGTATTCTCCTAGACCTTCTCTATAGATGCCAATTAGAAGATTAGCATCTTTTCTCTCTCCCTCTTTGCTATTAAATAGTCACACAAAAGCTGAGCTGACAAATTACTCCCTCCATGGTGCTCAACAAAGACAGACAATAGATCATCATCATTTACCATACTCAAATCCTATTAATCACAGATTAATGAGAACATGTCTAGTGGGGAAGAAATTACCAGAATGTGGGCCTATTGGCTTGTTACTCATGTAACATCTGCTCAGGCTTTACCTTTAGTGTCATGTCATCTTTTATCACATTGAAATAATGTTTGCTCCAGAAACATAATTAAGATAATGGAGCAGATTCAGAGCCCTTCCCTTAATAATTAAAGAACTGGGTTATATTTCTTAGTCCAATGGCTTTTAAAAAACTAATTTCCCTCCATTCTTGATTATTTCCTTTTTCTTTCGCTCATAATGAACTATCAAATCTTGGGTTGTTTTCTCTCTCTCTCTCTCTCTCTCTCTCTGTAAACTATGTGATTAATCCCCATACGCAAAACTAGGACAAAGTCAGAGTTTGAGTTTCTTTTTCTACTGAGATAAAATTAATACAAAATTCACCATTGTAATCACATTAAAATGTACAATTCAGTGGAGTTCCTTTTGCAATTTGAAATATTCTAAATCCAAATTAATTCTTAGAATACCACATAAGCTTTGTAAGGAACATCAAGTACTATATTTACTTTCCTTAACCCTTGTCTACAATGTGCTATTTTATTTTTTAGTAGTTAAATAGTTTTATTTTTAAATATTGAATTTCACCAATGTTTTACTCTTTTATACTTAAGCTAATTTTCTGCTTTAAAGCACTGAAGTTGAAATTTGGGTTCAAATATTTCATTTTCTTGGAAGTCTCATATTGTTCTCTTGTCCCAACAAGGGGTAGAACTAGGGAAACAGATATAAAGATAAGTTAAAAAAAAATCAGCTGATAGAGATGGAAGAAAAATCATAATTCATGATTATAAAATTGAAGAAAAGAATTGCTGATATTATTAAAACATAGAACATGTACTTGTCACTGTTAGAAAGCAGCGGTGATTAGGACCCAGGGTTGGATAAGCCGTGATCTAAGGTTTTGTGATTAAGTCGTGATTCAGCACCACAGGAATAAAAACAGCTCCACAACCAAGAGCTGGCAAGCACCAGTACAGGGAGGGGGGAGGAGGATTGCAAAGAGCTTCTTAATTAAATTTTAATTATTGCTAATTAGAACTACTGTTTTTTATATCCCCAACAAGGAAGACAAGAGTTGATCTTGCTTTTTTATTATTCTGCTAATTAGTTTCCCAAGGAGAGGTTTGAAAGGGCAGACTCTGCTTTGACAGTATCCAAGTTGTTAGCTGAGCTCAGACCTGCAAGCAGATCCCAGCCTAAAGTTTGAGCTTTACTATTTCTAGGTAGTTCTTTTCTGGTTCTAAGGTTTTATTACATGTACTTCAGGGAATGAATTGTCCCTATCCACTATTTAAAGAAATCCATGGGGGGTGGGGGGCATGGACAATATACATAACTGCAATATTTGTACCCCCATAATATGCTGAAATAAAAAAAAGAAAGAAATCCATGAACTATTTTTCCTGTTGTTTATGTTATATACCTTTTCTTCATACAAATATCAAAGATTTTGCTTTATTATTAAAATAGTGAATCCCCTACACAGTGTGCTTGTGTAAACTTTATCCTTTTTTTGAATTGTTAAATGTTAGAGATGATCTCTGCCAGATTAAAAATAACCAGATATACATAAAATGTGACTGCTAGTTTTCTCTAGCAGTGAATTTAGTGCTTTTCAATAGGTAACAACAACAAAAATCTAAGTCCCTGCTCTGAAGTGCTCCTCAGTTCTATTAAATACCATTTAAGATGAAATGCAAATGCTCCAGGTAAACCACATTTAAGATTGCAAAGCAGAAACCCTAATCCCGGAAGGTTCCCAAGACCCATCAGCATTATAAACCTTCTGCAAAATATGAATGCTATTTTATAAGTGCACAGATTTCATAATTCTTCTCCCAAGATAATAAAGCTAAGAGTTCTGAGTTGGTACAACTCCCTGTGTTAATTACAATAAAATCCATCAAATGAAATTACATTTTTGGAATCAATAGCTTTTGGCCAGGCAAACCCACATGCCTTGACAGCCTTCCTTTGCAGTGGGAGTTACATTAACGCATGTGTTTGTTTCCTCACCTTTTACAGACACAAGAGCACTGTGATATGTTAATTCACACCAAATTCCAATCCTTTCCCTTGTCTTTATCTTCCCAACTCAATGATATGATGTGTCAACACCTTTCATATTGGGAAGAAAAAATGCTTGGGCAAGATTTTGTTTTTACTCACTTTAATTAAAATTACAGAAACTAGAAAACAAAGAATAAATAAATTAAATCTGCCTTTCAGTGCCATTTACCATCTGCCCTGTCAATATCCACTCTGATCTGAATTATTCTAAAAAGTCATCTGAGTCCTTCTTAGTCTGATTAGTCAATTAGCCACATCTCACACTGGTTTAGAATGTGTTTTTTCAGGTCAGTTACCCTCTCAACCTTAGAGTAGCTGACATACCAATAAATAAAGACTTCTGAGACTCTCCATTAATATTCAAAGATTTCTGCTACTTCTTTAACGTATTCCATATTTTAAAACTAATACTTATATAATTTTTCTCTTTAAAATCATAAACATCACAAAATATTTTTCTTTATTGTATATTTTATGTTAGATATGGAACAGGTTATTATTAATTCCATTTTTACAGGTAAAGAAAGTCCACTAGCAGCCCCTCTCCCTCCACCTCCCTCCCTCTTTTAAAAAAAAAAAAAGTCCACTAGAAAATTATCCAACTCTAGTTATACTCCTTTTGTAACTTATTTGTTCCTCGTTCCACACAAACATCTATATTAGTCAACAGCAATGGGTTTTTTAAGAGACACTTGGACTGTTTCATCCTCTAAGGGTGACCCTGGAAAAAGCCTCTAGACTAACAAGAACAGGAGTGAGACAGGGAGTGAAGGGGAAGATAACAGGAGAGCAACCTTGCACAGAACAACGTGCCAAGGACTGAGGAGTCTGATTCATTCAACTCTGTGTACCTGATCTTTCTTCCACCCACCCACCTTCCACCCTCACCCCCATAAAAAAACAAAAACGAACCTGTAGCTCATTCAAAGACACCTTGCTACATGAGGTTCCACAAGGCTAGAACTAAGTTCATGACTTCTCAAAAGTTGGAATTCTCTAATCTTTTATTTTAAATTTTGGCAGCTTTAGTGAGTTATAAGGTAGCAATTGAATCACAAATAGTGCATACCTAAATTAAAGCATATGTGCTATGCTCTGAATGTTTGTGGCTCACCGAAATTCATATGTTAAAATCCTACCACCAAGATGACAGTATTAGGAGGTGAGGCCTTTGGGAGGTGATTAGGCCATAAGGGCAGAGCCCCTCAGGAATGGGATTACTGCTCTTATAAGGGGCTGAAGAGACCAGAGTTCTTCCCTTCCACTATGTGAGGGCACAGCTAGAGGGTACCATCTATAAACCAGAGAGCATACCCCCACCAGATACCAAACCTGCCGGTGCCTTAATCTTGGACTTCCCAGCCTCCAGAAACAAATTCATGTTGTTTAGAAGCCACCTAGCGGGCCGGGCGCAGTGGCTCACGCCTGTAATCCTAGCACTCTGGGAGGCTGAGGTGGGCGGATCGTTTGAGCTCAGGAGTTCGAAACCAGCCTGAGCAAGAGCAAGACCCCATCTCTATTAAAAGTAGAAACAAATTAATTGGCCAACTAAAATATATAGAAAAAATTAGCCGGGCATGGTGGCGCATGCCTGTAGTCCCAGCTACTTGGGAGGCTGAGGCAGGAGGATTGCTTGAGCCCAGGAGTTTGAGGTTGCTGTGAGCCAGGCTGATGCCATGGTACTCTAGCCCAGGCAACACAGTGAGACTCTGTCTCCAAAAAAAAAAAAAAAAAAAAAAAAAAAAAAAAAAGAAGCCACCTATAGTTTGTGGTATGTTGTTATAGAGGCCCAAACGGACTAAGACAATATGTAGTAGGTATGATCAGGTATGTAAGAAATATCACTCTATGTAAAAACTGAATTTCTGACTGCAGCCTCCCTATTCTCCTGGACTAGTAGAAAAATTAAGCTTAGTGTTTAAAGCCTTTCACCTGCTTCTTCGGAGTTAGGTTAAGATTCTGATCTCTTGCATTTTGGGGTAGAGCAAATTGGGGCAGGGCTGGTTCTAGCAATCAATCGCCTCTGTACACAGGTTACCGCTGAGTCTTCCAAGGTCTTGTCTAAACAGCAACCTTTAATATTAGCAGTCCTCTTCTACTTCATCCGCACATTTGGGACTTGAGAATCTTCCTTGAACCTGACTACATCCCATATGCCTGGAGGCAACACATCCTACTCCTCTCCCCGGGTACCGCCAAGAAGCCAGAACTGGGGCACTGATGCTCTTGAATTTATAGACTTATCTCTTCTTTTCTTTCTCTCCAGGGGGGGTGTCTTTCATGTGGTAGTTGTGTATATGTGTGTGCATGTGTGTGTTTGTGTGTGTTGGAGAGAAGGAGTGGAGTGTGGGGGACGGAGGAAGCCTCACTTTCTACCCCTCACCTCTCCAGGACATTCTTCCTCTACCTAAAAATCTCTTTCCTTTTACTTTTTCTACAGACTCTCTCAGGGGTCCTCAAACTACAGCCCGCGGGCCACATGCGGCCCGCTGAGGACATTTATCCAGCCCGCCAGGTGTTTTTGCCCGTTTTGTTTTTTTACTTCAAAATAAGATATGTGCAGTGTGCATAGGAATTTGTTCATAGTTTTTTTTAAGACTATAGTCCGGCCCTCCAATGGTCTGAGGGACAGTGAACTGGCCCCCTGTTTAAAAAGTTTGAGGACCCCTGCCTAAATCTTCACAAGGGCTTAGCTTTTGGAAACAAAAGCCAAAAGGACTTGCAAAATACCTCTGCTTTCTGTTCTACAGAGACCCTGAGACCCTGACCCTTACCTTAAAAAGGGGAAAGTAAAACAAAATTACATGAATATAAAAACAAATTACTATCATAAAGTGTTATCTATACCTTACATCATACACTAGGAATCTCCAAATAGGTGAAAGAAGGAATGAAAGAAAGAACTATAAAAGTACTAAAAGGAGAATTCCTTTATAACCATAGAATAGGGAAAGGCCCTTCTAACAATGACGTGAAATCCAGAAGTCATTAAAGAAAATATTGATACACTTAAGTATATAAAAATATTTTTTTAATTCTATATGGCAAAAAATATATATCTGAAATCAAAAGGCAATCACAAATTGGAAGGAAATGATTGTAATTCTTTCCACAGACAAAAGGCAAATCTCCCTTATCTAGAAGGAGCTCCTGTAAGTAGAAATAGGAAAAAGACCATCAACCTAATTCAACAGTAAAATGAGCTAAAAAAAAAAAAAAAAAAGAGGAACAGCTCACAGAAAAGATAAAAATGCTTTTTGGACACAGGAAAATATACCTAATGTCACTCATAATATGAGAAAAGTAAATTAAAACTACACTGAGATATCATTTCTCAGATGTTAGATTGGCAAAAATCCAAAAGTTTGAAACACACACTGTTGGTAAAGCAGTGGGGAAACAGGCACTCTCGTATACAGACATATAAATTAGTACCATAGTAAATTTATATGATAGACATATAGATTAGTACCACCCCTATGGAGGGCAATTTGCAGTATCTATCCAAATCACAAATGTATAAATCTTTTGACTTTGTGAATCCCTTCTGGGAATTTATCCTATAGATACACTTGCAGACATTATTATTCATTTTCAGTAAAAGACTGGAAAACAATCTAAATGTCCATCAACAGTGAATTAACTAAATTATGCTACATTTATATAATGGAATATTTTATAGATAGTCAAAAACAATGAGAAAGCTCTATATTCTGATATGGAAAATCTCCAAAATACATAAAGTTTGTTTTTTTTAAGTATAGAATAATGCTATCTTTTGTATAAAAAAGTGGGGAGGGTAATATATACTCATACCTATTTGTATATGTTGAAACTCTGGAAAGATCCAGAGAAAACTGATAACAGCGATTATGGTAGGGAATGGGAACCTGACCGATGGGGCCAGATATGAGAGGGTGACACCCCCCCACCTGCTTACAGACAAGGTCTTGCTCTATTGCCCAAGCTGGAGTTCAGAGGCGTGATCACAGGTCACTGCAGCCTCCAACTCCTGGGCTCAAGGAAGTTCCTGCCTCATCCTGAGTAGCTAGGACTACAGGTGCCATGCCACCATGCCTGGCTAATATTTTTATGTTTTATGGAGATGAGGTCTTACTATGTTGCCCAGGATGGTCTTGAATTCCTGGACTCAAGTGATCCTCCCACCTCAGCCTCCCAAAGTGTTGGGATTACAGGCATGAGCCACCGCGCCTGGCCTATTGTCAACTTTTTAATCTTCAGTCATAGGTATATATGTTCTGTGATCTTTTCTACCACTTACCTGTGATAAATTCTGAATGATTACTTTAACATTTATTTATAAAATTTTATCAACTCAATGTTCAAATCCAAAATAATTGTCCACTTTTCAAATTTTTAAGGTTTCTAGGCATAAATAATTGTGTTTTAAAAATCCCATTAGAGGCCGGGCGCGGTGGCTCACGCCTGTAATCCTAGCACTCTGGGAG
>VBSM01002121.1:27199234-27217093 GCA_008086735.1 Cheirogaleus medius
CCCCTATTGTGTCAATATTTCACATTCCTTTATCTCAATCGGTGTTTTGACAAAACATAGCTACAGGCAGTCAGGGACAAACATTGGTGCTTGAACTAAGAAAGCAGAAACTAAGAAAGAAGGCCTCCGATCAGAGGCCCGGGGGTGGGAAGGAGTGAGAGTTTGCTGTGGGAGCCCTGACATTTTGAAAGCGCCAAATTCATTGTCACCCTGAGCTTTTCCTGTAGGGCAAAAGGGGTGACAGGGGTGGGGGCTTTTGCCCTCTCTGTGGGCAGGACTCGAAGACAGATTTCCCTGCTGAGTTTTCCTTTTGTGGTACCTGTGGCCACCAAGGAGGCTGCCCCAGGAACCCCCACCTATTTTTAGCCCCAGTCCAATGCCCCACAGACAGCAGCCCTCCCAAATGCATCCGTGTTCATTCTCAGTCTTCTCGCTGATATGAATCACCCAGAGCTGGCCTGACACATCGCTAGACCTGAAGCTGAGAATAAAAAGAAAAGACTTGAAAAGATAAGGTTAAGGCCTTTAACAGTGGAAAGTTGTGGTGATGCCCTGACATTGAATACATATAATATCCTCCTGTACTACTTTTATAAGACAATTTGGTATATGTTCATGTGCAACTGTATTTGAATGAAGTTCTCTGCGATCAGAATCCAAGATACAGAGTCTACATTGGACAAGCTAAGCTTCTCCCTGGGATTTCCTCTTCAAGGGAAAATTATCTGGGAAACAAATTGTTCTAGATGTTGCCTGAGTCAGACTACAAACCCCACATCATTCTTTGGACACCAATGGGCTTAAGTACAGATTAGCTTATATATACTCTGTTAAACTAGGTCAAGTTCTTGAGGTTATGATATTTAGTGTCGGAAATACCCCTGCTTCTGAAAGCCGTCAAGAGCACCCCGGAAGGGGAGCTGGGGGCCATAGCATCCACACCACTACCTGGGCCGGCTACTCGCATGTCCATATCCACAGGGATTGAGAATTGCCGTCCATTTTTTTTTTTTTTTTTTTGAGACAGAGTCTTGCTCTGTTGTCCAGGCTAGAGTGCCATGGCATCAGCCTAGCTCACAGCAACCTCAAACTTCTGGGCTCAAGCAATCCTCCTGCCTCAGCCTCCTGAGTAGCTAGGACTACAGGCATGAGCCGCCATGCCTGGCTAATTTTTTCCATTTTTAGTAGAGACAGGGTCTCACTCTTGCTCAGGCTGGTCCTGAACTTCTGAGCTCAAGCCATCCTCCCGCCTCGGCCTCCTAGAGTGCTAGGATTACAGGCGTGAGCCACCGCGCCCGGCCCCTTGAAGCCCATTGATGGGAGGTCTGATTCCGCATCCCCCTGCCGGACACCTGCTCACCTAACCAGACTCTGTTCCATTCTGCCTCCTTCCCAGCAAGCTATATCCTCAAAGAATTTCTAACGCAGGGGATGCTCCAGGGAAACGCACATCTATTCCTCTAACCTTGAGCCTCTGCCCCAATTTCCTATTTGATCTCTTGCCCTGGGGAGCTGGACCAAGCAAGCCTCCAGGACCTCAACTATCTCCTTAGTTGAACGTTTTGAAGAGAACAAATCTTCCTCTTTATCCTTGATCCCCCCTCCCCCCAGAGACCACTCTCAGGAGACAGAAGAGGACATAAGAGAAGGTGGGCACCATCTAGGTCTGTTTATAATCTCTTCACTTCTCCTGCTGACGCTCCCATCCCCATTTCTCTAGGACAGGACCGGCTATGCGCTACGGTGGCTCTTTACTCCAGAGCGCCCCTCCCTTTGTAAAATAGGAATGATAACAGTCCGCTCGCGTCAAGGCAGAAGTTGGACCTCTTGAGACAATTTCCAGATAGAGAAGAAGGAAAGTTGATTGGACGAAAAGTGAGATATGAACAGAGAAAGAGAGTCAAAGAACGACTATGACAGATTTGAAGAAAAGGGGAAACTCATGCCTTAAACACTGAACTGGGCAAGGGAGATGAGGAAGAAATGAATGTCCTCTCCACCCAGAAGGCCCTGTTCCACCCAACACCCAGGTTTCTAACTCGGGGTCAAAATGTGACACAAGGGGCTGGACACAGTGGCTCACAGCTGTAATCCCAGTGCTTCGGGACACTGAGGCAGGAGCATTGCTTGAGGCTAGGAGGTCAAGACCAGCCTGAGCAACATAGTGAGACCCCGTCTCTACAAAAATAAGAAAGAAAAAACAATTAGCCGGGCATGGTGGCACGCACCTGTAGTCCCAGCTACTCAGGAAGCTGAGGCAGGAGGATTGCTTGAGCCCAGGATTTGAAGGCTGCAGTGAGCTATGTTCACACCATTGCACTCCAGCCTACTCAAGAGAAAAAAATAGTAACACCAGCAATAACTAAGCAGGATAAGGCAACGTGTGGCCCAAAGTTTAAGACAGGGAGTAAGAACGAAAGGATTCAGAAGAGAGCAGAGCACTCTAAGAAGAGGAAGACAGAGAAGGAGTGTTGGAAAGGGTGGGTCCTGGCAAGGAAGCCGAAAGAAGTTGGTCCTTGGCCAGGGAGGGAGGAAAGGGTAGTCACACACTCCTGTGCGTCGGCCTGGGCAGAGGAACAGTGTCGGTGCCAGCGGGAAATTGAGATGAGGAGTGGCTATGCTGGGTGGAGTCCGACCTGGAGGGCTGTAAATGCAGCTGAGGAATTCAGACTCTTTCCTGCAGGCCGTGGTGGGTGGCTAGAGGTTCTGTTACAGGAAATGATGGGATGAAAATGTGTGCTGGAAATGGCAGTGAAAGGAAATTTAACTGTATATAATTGTCACACTTTTAGACTGCTTTATTTTTTAACCCATGCAGGTATTATGTTTCAACTTAAAAACTAATTCATTTTTTAAATGATAGAAAATATCACGTAGAATTGATGCCAATATCTTTGAAAAATTAAAAAATAGGAACAGCCAAGCAACACTGTAGAATATGGAGGGGAACCATGGAGGGACAGCCTGGGGGGACGGATGTGAACTGGCTCTGATGTTTACTAGCTGCCGCCTTCTCAGTGAGTTACTTCAATTTCCGAGGCTCAGTTTCCTTTATAACGAAGCTATGGTGCCCACCTAATAGAATGGTTGCGAAGATTAAATAAGATACTGATATCAAATGCCCTAGGTAGTGTTTGATGAATGTATAAATAACAAATCAAGAAGCTGCTCTGGGCTGAGCGCGGTGGCTCACGCCTGTAATCCTAGCACTCTGGGAGGCTGAGGCAGGAGGATCACTCGAGGTCAGGAGTTTGAGACCAGCCTGAGCAAGAGTGAGACCCTGTCTCTATCAAAAATAGAAAAAATTATCTGAGCAACTGAAAATAGAAACAAAAAATTAGGTGGGTGTGATGACGAGCGCCTGTAGTCCCAGCTACTCGGGAGGCTGGGGCAGAAGGATCGCTTGAGCCCAGGAGTTTGAGGTTGCTGTGAGCTAGGCTGACGCCACGGCAATCTAGCCCAGGTGACAGAGCGAGACTCTGTCTCGGAGAAAAAAAAAAGAAAGAAAAGAAGCTGCTCTGGTACGACAGGGCTTGCACTTCTATGGGGACAGCAGAAACAGAGGGAAGGGGACAGTCTGGACATCATTTCGAAAGCAGGACAAGCTGAGCTGCTTGGTGTAGGGACTGCAGGAGAAGAAAACTCACTGATAAAGTGGGGGTCTCTCCCTTGGGACCGTGGTAAGTGACACACTATAATCACAACTAAATTTCATGTCTCCAAGCACATCCTCAGCCCTACTTTCCTGAAATCCCCTCCCTCACAAAACTGACTGCGCAGAGAAAACGTCTTCCACAAATGGCCAGAAGATGTCACTGCAGACAGTACCATCCATGCTGCCTTCCGCATCTTGGAGTCTCGATTCCGCCTTGCCATCTATAAAAGGAAACGTCCATTGTGGCTTTCTGTTAAATACCTAGCTCCCCTTATCCCAGCCTCCTGCTCTGCATGGTGAAGACTCTTCTCTGTCTCCTGGGACTGCCCATCCTCCCTGCCCTGCCATCAGCCTGGTGCTTTCCCGGCGCCCCAGAAACCTGGGGGTGGCCTGAGCCCTTCAAAGAAGCAGGCCCAGCATCGTGCCTGGGTTCTCTGCATGCTTCCCTGCTCTCCCTTCATCGTCATGTTTGTTTGTTTGTTTGTTTTGAGACAGAGTCTCACTCTGTTGCCCCGGCTAGAGTGCCGTGGCATCAGCCTAGCTCACAGCAACCTCAAACTTTTGGGCTCAAGCAATCCTCCTGCCTCAGCCTCCCGAGTAGCTGGGACTACAGGCATGCACCACCATGCCCGGCTAATTTTTTCTATATATTTTTAGTTGGCCAATTAATTTCTTTCTATTTTTTTTAGTAGAGACGGGGTCTCGCTCTTGTTCAGGCTGGTTCAAACTCCTGACTTTGAGTGATCCTCCCGCCTCGGCCTCCCAGAGTGCTAGGATTATAGGCGTGAGGCACCGCGCCCGGCCTCATCATGTTTATTTAGATTATTTACCAAGACCCACCCCGGTGCTGCCAACCCCACCCAGATTCCCCCTAGCCTCTTGAGTTTCAATGAGTGTAGGAATGTTACAGCAAGTGTTACAGCCGGTGGTTCCAAGGACAAACTGTGCAGCCGTGGAGAGTCAGAGGATAAAGGTTTATTCCCCGGCGGGCTCAGAGGGGACTTGCCACCAAATTCTGAGCCCCGTCTACTGGTTTTTTTCCACTTTTATTAGGTTGGGGTGGTCCAAGGGGTGGGGTCTCAGGTGGCTGATGCAATAGGTAGGCATGATTGCAGAAGCCAGGTAATAGGTTTAGTATTAGGTTGATGAGGGTCTTCCTTATTAGGGACACCCTATTCCCTCTCTCACACTTTTCAAAAGTGGCCCAATTTTCAAATGTTAGCATTTAAAGATCTGATGATGCATTAATCGACCTCACTTTCTGAAAATATTAGTGTTTATGATAAAAGAATCCCTAAACTTGCCTGAAAACAGTCCTAGGACATAGGAAATGATGACCATTCCTGAGCCATGCTAAGTGACTTATGCAGAGGGAATATGTCACAGTCATGGGACTGGACTATGACAGCTGAGACCTGTAACAAAGGAAAAATGTTCCAGGCCAATTTCCCCCTTTCTTCCTACTCTAGGCTTCTGTTTGCGACCCTTTTATTCTGTATCTCATTTGCTTTCAATGTTTAAAAATCAACCTAAGAATAACGTTCAGAGCCAGTATTTCCACAGGCGTCCTTCCCCATGAATAGCCTCAGAGATAGGCCTCGGAGACACATCTCAATTTCTAATACTTATCCAAGTAATCTGGCTTCCACTCCAGAGAATAGAGGCTCTAAAAGGAGGTTTGGGAAAGGCATTATTTTGGTGCTTATGAGAAAGGGCTAAGGATCAAGTTTCCTAAATCTTTACCCTTTTTGTAATCTCAAGTGATCTCTTAGCAGTTCTGATTGTTTACTTTTGTCCTAAACCATTCCCAAGACCTTAGACCACAGGTGGGGAAAAGTTTCCACTTCGTGTAGTTTCTGGTGGTGGATTTGGCAAAGCCCCTGAGGCTGAAAAGGATCATGCCCCTCACCTAATTATGGTGCCTGAGAGTGGGGACCTCATATCACTCATGTCTTACATCCTACCACGTGCCAGGCACCTGTGTGGACCTTGCCCTAGTTTTAAAGTCTCCTCATACCCTGACTAAACTCAGAATAAACTTCCACCCAGGACAAAATAGCAAACACACTGGCATGCAGGGGAAGCAACGTGTGTTAAGCCGGATCTAACTACTCCTCCCTGAGCACAACAGAACATAAACAATCCTACACACCTATAAATATCACCAGGTTACTGCCAACAAACCATGAAAAGGGAGAGCCAGGAATTTTGGCCCAGGGTGACACGTGCAGGCCTCCTCCTCCCCTGGCAACAGGTTACCCAACAGGCAGACCGGCATGTGGTCAGGGCACCAGCAAAGCGGGAACATCGCCGAAGATGTTTACTGAAATAATTTGACTTAAAAAATATATTATAAGTAGCCATTGTGAGAAAAATCAGAACTTTGTTGGGTGTGTTATACTTATTTTACAGCGTAGAGTTTAAAAATTGCCCTGGGGGAGGAAAAACTCTCTTTTCTGGGCTCAGAGCCCCTAATTCCAACCCTGTCTGCCAGGGGCAGCCCTTCGTATCCTGGACGAACACATCCCACCCTAGCCTCCTGTTTCGCAGGAGCAGAGACCCCGTGACGCTAAGGGAGCAAAAGGTAGGTGCCTTCCCCCAAAGCACCATTAAGACATCATATCACCAGGCGTGGTGGCCCATGCCTATAGCCCCAGCTACTCTGGAGGCTAAGGTGGGTCACTTGAGCCCAGGAGTAAGAGACCAGTCTGGGCAACATAGGGATACCCTGTCTCATTTTTTTTTAAAAATGACAACAAAAGGCCAGACGCGGTGGCTCTCACCTGTAATCCTAGCACTCTAGGAGGCCAAGGCGGGTGGATTGCTCAAGGTCAGGAGTTCGAAACCAGCCTGAGCAAGAGTGAGACCCCCATCTCTACTAAAAATAGAAAATAATTAATTGGCCAACTGAAAATATATAGAAAAAAATTAGCCGGGCATGGTGGCACGTGCCTGTAGTCTCAGCTACTTGGGAGGCTGAGGCAGAAGGATCGCTTGAGCCCAGGAGTTTGAGGTTGCTGTAAGCTAGGCTGACGCCACGGCACTCTAGCCCGGGCAACAGAGTAAGACTCTGCCTCAACAAAAAATCATAATGCCTCAGCTGAAAAAGAGCCTGTGAGCTCTATTTAGCCAAAAGATGCAAAATGCATTTTGTTTGATTTTCGTAATGCTTTAAAATTTGAAAATATTCATATCAAAATCCACTTTCTGTTTTTTGGGGTTTTTTCTTTAACAATGAAAGATCAGTACTCAACTCAGAGTGCTACATGGCAAACACTGAGCTGAGCACGAGGGAAGATCACTCTCTGGCCCCAGCTGCTGGAGCGCCACCATTACTTCTAGCCGCCCATAGCCTGCTTCACTCATCTGTGAAACCTGCCTGGCCTGATGGGTAGGTATTTGAGTTTGAGATTTAAAGCTTTGATCCCCATAAAACTGCAGAATTTGTAGCAATGGAAAGACATTAAGACTTTGCCGATCTATTTTCACTTCACTACAAATGAAGGTCCTGACAGCTGTTTTTCCATGGGAAAAGGTCCATAGTGTGGCAGCTCCAGGTTCTGTGGGGGATATGGACAATTGCTAACCATGACAGGGGGAAAGAAGACTGAGTCTGAGCTTGGAAGCAGAATATAAACTCAGAATTTCACAGCGAGGCTGTCCCTCAGGAGGTGCGCCTGCCTTGCTTGCCCTTTAGACACTCTGTCCTGCTCCTCTCTCTTCCAGCCTGGCTGTGTTGAGCGATAGACAAGTAGCCTGATTCAGGAGTTCAATCAAATAATTTAGGTTTAATTGGTCAAGCCAATTGGCACAGGCCACCCAGCCCATAATGTTGAGAAAAGCTGAGGATGTGGGACCACCTGGCTGAACTTGCAGAAAGTCTGCATGCTGCCCGACCACCAGCACTTCAGGCAGGAAGTTTAGTCCACACTGGGCATCTCCCACCCAGGAAGAGTGCAGAAGGGCCTGTGGTGCCACCATGCCCTGCCGGTCCTCCCTTCTGTGGGGGTGCTCCTCCCCACAGGGGAGCCCGGGAGCACCGCTGGCCATCCTGCCATTCCCTGTGGCTGCATCCTGGACCCAAACATTGTACAAAGCAGCTTTGGGGTATTATATAACTTATTTATTCTTTTGCCTTCTGAATTAAAAACAAAAAAGCCAAACAACATTAAAAATGAGTTTTCTAAGATTTTAACATTTTTTAAATGGTTATGGTTAGCTAAAATGTTTGACAATGAGAGAAATCTAAGTGCCAAAGGGTCCATGAACATCTTTCTAAATTTTCTTCTCCCCAATCTGTTCATGGTTCCGTATTCCAAGTGTATCATATTTCTTTTTACCCACGTTGTAATGTTTGTTGACTTCAACCACATAGAGCTATAGACGACGGGGAGAAAACCTGTTGGATCACATTATTCAAAACTGTCTCTTAGGGCTGCAGGAAAACAAAAGGTACCTCCTTGGGAATTCCCACTGGAGGGACAAGTCATCAAGGCCCAGCACCTCCCAAGTTGTTCGAAAGGCACTATGACAAATCAAGGAACTCCTGGGCCTGACTCTTACCACTAGGTGTCACACTAAACAATCAGGAATAAAGACCACTAGGTTTGGAAGGCTATCATGAATATAAAACCATAATGGAAGATGCAAAGAAACTTATTCCTGAGATAATTTTTACTTACTGTTTACTTTTCAAGAATCATTTTTATACCTAAAGCCAAAAATACTCTTCTGAACATTTAGAGTTTGACACTTTTGTACATTTTAAAAAGAAGTGAATATGCCCAGACAGGGGAACACCTACCAGCTATTTTACCTAACAGAGTGGAACATACTTTGGAGGATATTCCAAAGTATAGTGTATTCAGTGTCATTTTCACAATGTGTTTTCAAAAGTGTTAATACTAAGACTGTTTTAGCCAAATGATTAATATATTGGGATAGAAATTACCTTAGCTGCCAATGGAAGTGCCTGGGTAAATTTCTATGCATTTCAGTTTCTTTTCAGGAAAGTAGAAACCATACCTATCTTATAAGATTAGTTCTGAGAATTAATAATGTGATGCATAACATGCCAGAGTTCTTCCAAAAATTTATACTGTGACATTTCCAAGAGCCATGGTCGTCTTTACAAAGTAGAATTAGACATGCATTTGCAGACAAGTAATGTAATTTTTAAGCTGGAAAAGATCTTAAATAGCATTAAATCCAACCTTATTACAAAAGCAAGTATGCCACAAAAAAATTAACTGACCTCTCCAACTAGTACGCAGTTAAATAAAGGTAGAACTTAGAATTGAGATCTCCTACTTACAGTACCTCTTTCACCTTGCCTAGATAGTTGTATATCATAAGCCTACAGAGACAACGGAGTCTATTCCTGTGAAGTTTTCATTATAACATGGGATCATCGGTACCTTGAAATTTTATTTCTTTATTTTACTTCCCCCCTCCCCCGATATTTTGTCACTCCGTATTGACTCAGATTCCCTACATTCAAATATGGGAGAAGGGGATAGAGATTGGAGATTGGTTAGTGTGTGGCCAGTCAAGGTTAAGATGATTGCAATAATCACCAGAAATCTCTGCAGAACTACAGAGGCTTCCTGGGGCTAATTCTGAAGAACTCTGACCACAGTTGCTTTATTTTGCCTGGATCACTTCTAGAAGTAGATGAATTCAATCCATGGCTTGCAGGGTAGGAGGTAGGGGTGGGGCAAGGAGTGTAAACTCTGCTTTTGCAGGAGAAACCAGAGGATGGTGAGCCCAAGTCCCTTTCTCCCCAGAGGGGCTACCCACATTGCTTGGATGGGTCCAAGTGCTGCCTTCTCCCCAGCGCAAAGGTGAGCCAGGAGGAGCCAGCAGGGGCAGGAAGGGGGCAATTATTAACATTGCCTTGGGCCTCTGGCCGGATGCCCAGCAACTACTTTCTTAGCCATCCTCAAGGTCCAATCTTGGGTAAGGCACTAACTATTCAACTCATTCTTCAGCCTCCTTCAAATGCTCCTGGAAAATTGCTCAGCTGGGCACCAAGCTCAGGATCCACCCTCTGCAGCAGCACAGGGTCAATCAGAGAGCATGCACTCAATAGTTACTTTGTTATTGCAAGGTATCTACAACCTCTCCTACAAAGATTAACACCTTGCTTTACTTGAAAGAAAAAATAAAAATCATGGTTCTATTTAGCACTTTTCCCCATACAGGGCGAGCGAGTTGCCCTTCCTCCAGTCCACATGATTGTTAATCCCTAGGAAATGGTTCTCCAAGCATTTAGGTTTTAACGCCAAAGCTTTCGCAACTTCTACCTGAGAGGGGAGGGGCGGGGGGAGCTAAATGTCTCTGCATTGCAGAAAGCCTGGTATTGACAGATATACAGAGGTGGCCTGCGACCTTCTACCTACCAGTACGTCCTTAACCTCAGAAAGAAGTTTAGGGAAACCAAATCCTTAGACCCAGCCATCATTTCCACTTTTGCGTTTTCAAAAGATCAAAAAACGGAAAGGACCGGCAGGTTGGCAAACCCCAAAGAGGAACCGCCCATCAGGTCTCAGTTCTTGGGATCTCTGCAGCCGGGGACCCCAAATCAAATCGACCGTGGGAAATCCCAGGGAAAGAAGGTTTCTTGCAGAGGAATAGGAATAGGATTACTGAGTGCAGGCTGCAGGGAAGTACCCGGGGGGAGGGGGCCTCGTCGGAAGGACTTTCCAGCCACTCAGCGCTCATCAAAAAGTTCCCTGTACATGACCCCAGTGGCTCATCGCAGGGAGTTTCTCTGATGAACCCCAGCTCAGGGTTTAGGCTTCTTTTTCCCCCTAGCAGAGGACGAGGCAAGTTCTCTTTTCTGGTCTGACTGGCTTGGAAATTCCCCGCGCCTGACTCCGCCCCAGAGAAATCCCCGGCCAGCGTTTATAGGGCGCCGCGGCGGCGCTGCCGAGCCCACAACAGCGCGAGTCGCCGCCCGCCCGCCCGCCAGCCAGCGCCAGCGCCAGCGCCAGCGCGAGCAGCAGCGGCCGAGCGCACCCGGAGCAGCGCCTGCAGCTTTCTCTGCGCCATGTTCCAGCCGGCCGAGCACGCCCCGGAGTGGGCCATGGAGGTGGCCCGGGATGGGCTGAAGAAGGAGCGGCTGCTGGACGACCGCCACGACAGCGGCCTGGACTCCATGAAGGATGAGGAGTACGAGCAGATGGTGAAGGAGCTGCGGGAGATCCGCTTGGAGCCGCAGGAGGCGCCGCGCGGCGCCGAGCCCTGGAAGCAGCAGCTCACCGAGGACGGAGACTCGTAAGTGTCTCAGGCCCGGGTGGCGGGGGTCGAGGGGACGCGGGGCCGGGCAGGGGCGCCGGGCCTGCAGCCGGAGCCGCGGGACCCGCGCTGCAGCTGGGCCAGCCGCCCTAGCGCCCCGCGGCTCATGCACCGCCCCGGGCCCCTGCAGCGCCGCAGGGCTGAGCGGGGGTTGGGGGTCTGGGACCCCGAGGGGTCGCGACCGGGCACCTCTCCGTTACTGCCGCCGTGCCACGCACAACCTCCCCCACCCCCCCGGCCGGGGGCGGGGCGGCGGCGGGGACGCGAAGTCCCGGGTTGCATAAGGGGGGGCGGGAGTTTCTGGCCCGCTGGCTGGCGCCGCGCAGCCGGGAGGGGAAGTACAGGGCGTTCCGACCCGGCGGGAGGGCGGGGCGGTCTGGCCGGCGCCCGCCGAGAAGGGGGGGGCCCGGAAAGTCCCTGGGCGCCTGCCAGGAACACTCAGCTCATAATAACCTCGCGGAAAACACCGCGGCCTCGGCCTCCAGAAACCCCGGCCTTGCGCAATCCCCCGCAGCCCGCGCCTCCCTGGGCCTCAGCCAGTGCACTCACCACCCATGGGGGTTTTTCCCTCTCTTCCCCACAGGTTCCTGCACTTGGCCATCATCCATGAAGAAAAGGCACTGACCATGGAAGTGATCCGCCAGGTGAAGAGAGACCTGGCCTTCCTCAACTTCCAGAACAACCTGCAGCAGGTGCGCCGCTTGCCTAGCCCTGTTTTCTCTGAATCCATGATGGGGCTGGATATAGCACAGTCGCCCCAGACCCTTTCTAAATGAACCCTCACTGGTCATTATCTGCCCTGGCCTTTTACATTCAAATCAGCCAACATCCTAGAGAGTGGAGAAAATTCCACTGATTTGGTGAGGTCTTTATGACCCAGCTACAGCCCCCATATCTGCCAGCCCCTTGTCCCCGAGTGGGAGGAGCAGGACCCACAACCAGGATATGTCTAGGGGTCAAGGGAACTCAGATTGTGGGTTTGGTCCATGGCTTATTCTCTTTCTGTTCCCTCTTCCATTTGTAGACTCCACTCCACTTGGCTGTGATCACCAACCAGCCAGAAATTGCTGAGGCACTTCTGGAAGCTGGCTGTGATCCTGAGCTCCGAGACTTTCGAGGAAATACCCCCCTACACCTTGCATGTGAGCAGGGCTGCCTGGCCAGCGTGGGAGTCCTCACGCAGAGCTGCACCACCCAGCACCTCCACTCCATCCTGCAGGCCACCAACTACAACGGTATGTGTGCCTGCCCTACCCGTCAGAGGGCAGGTGACATGGAGAAGTGGGAGGTGGGACAATTTAAGGAATCCAGGCAAGAGCTTAAACTCCCAATGTGTGAGAAAGGTTAACAAAATATGTGTGCAAATTGCCTATCTGATGCCTTTATAAAGTTCATTCAGAACTCGAATTTTAGATTCTTAAAATTCAGTAGACATGTCTATTTGTTCTATGAAAGGATGGGTGAAAGGTTCTGCTTCGCGTGTGAGGGTTGAAACAATTGGTTAAATTTTTTTCCTTTTGTTCTTCTAGGCCACACGTGTCTGCATTTAGCCTCTATCCATGGCTACCTGGGCATCGTGGAGCTTTTGGTGTCTTTGGGTGCTGATGTCAATGCTCAGGTGAGTGCTTCCTGTCTCCAGAGGGAGTGAGTCAAGTTCCTTCTCAATAATACTTGACATGCCCTTGCCGCAAGCAGAAATTCCAAACTCAGCCTGAGCATCTCAAATTCCTTTTGGCTTCAGGAGCCCTGTAACGGCCGGACTGCCCTCCACCTCGCAGTGGACCTGCAGAATCCTGACCTGGTGTCGCTCCTGCTGAAGTGTGGCGCCGATGTCAACAGAGTTACCTACCAGGGCTACTCCCCATACCAGCTCACCTGGGGCCGTCCAAGCACCCGGATACAGCAGCAGCTGGGCCAGCTGACCCTAGAAAACCTTCAGATGCTGCCAGAGAGCGAGGATGAGGAGAGCTATGATACGGAGTCTGAGTTCACGGAGGATGAGGTGAGTTTCTCTTAACTTCAACACTCTGTAAAAAATGAGAGTGGCCATTCTCCCTCCACCCTCCCAGGCCTCCAGAGCTACTCTTTATATCCTAGGGGTGTCAACATAATGAAGCTCTCAAACTTTAGTGTGTATAACCAGTATCCCAAGGGTTTGTTTTTTATTAATAGCTTACCGTATTTTAAGGAGAAGAGCATTAAAGGAAAACTCCCTCATCCTGTAAAGGCCATTCTATTTGGGTTATGGAGAATGGGGCCCAAGAATACTTGGCATTATTTCCAGCAGCAGCTTCCCCATCGTCCCACTGACCTGGCAAAGGTCTGGAAATTTAACATGTCTTTTTTTCCTCTTGTTTTTAGCTGCCCTACGATGACTGCGTGTTTGGAGGCCAGCGCCTGACGTTATGAGTGGAAAGGGTCTAAAAGAACATGGACTTATATATTTGTACAAAAAGAGTTTTATTTTTCTAAAAAAAAAGAAAAAACAAAAAAAAAAATTCAAAGGGTGTACTTACAACCACACTGCACACTGCCTGGCCTGAGACATTTTACTGTGGTGGATCAGCCTTCGTTTTGTTATTTTTATGAACTTTGGGGGACAAGAAGGATCATTGGAATTCAAAGAAAACATCTTTTAAACTTTTAGAGGGTTTTTGGAGAAGGTTATCCATATTTGGTGAAAGGACCACATTTTATTTATTGTGCTTTTGATCCAACCAGCATGGATTTGGTAGCTGCCCCCAGTTGTATCCTGTGGCGTGTAACAGCCAGCTGTGTTGTCAAACCTGTCAGTGATGTGGGTTAGAAGTGGCTACCTATCAAGGTTTGCGTTACCCTCCTGTAAATGGTGTACATAGTGTATTTTGTCCGTAATTATTTTGGTACTTCTAAGATGTATATTTATTAAACAGGTTTTTATGAACAGTTATCCTGATCATTTTCTTCCACCTAAGGTGGAACTCCTGTTCTGAGAGTCATTCCATTAGCGGAGGTGGAGAGTCGTGGGGGAGGCCTTACCACAGCCGGCCAGGGAACTCTTTTGAGAGCAGCTTCTCACACAGTGCTCCCAGCCGCCAGCCAGCGAAACTGCAGGCAGCCCCTGGGCCCAGTGTGTGGGAGGGAGGCTGTTCTCAGCGTGATAGGAAATACCAGTTTGCAGGCTTGGGGTGGCAGAAGCTGTTTGGCCTCTGGCTGGAAGGCTCTCCATTGTCATTCCTAATCATCCCCTTGATCTAAGCTGTTCTAGGACCCTAACTTTCACTTTAGGAAATTATTTTGGCCAAGTGGAATAAGTTGAATTCATATTTTATAGAGCTAGAAAAGATCTCACCTATAACCCTGGAAATTCCTAATGCCTTAGGCTCAGAAATGGGACTGCACTGACGTTTGGTAGCAGGTGCTCGCCTCAGCCCTAGTTTTCTCATTTATTAACTGACTGTGAATGTTGCATAAGACAATCCACGTAAAAAGTATAGCAGAGCGCCAGGCACATAAACAAAAATACAAGGCATACAACATCTCATATTTCACACAGGGAGAAACAAGTCCAGAGAGAATGTCCTGTCCAGGGTCACCTTGCAGGAGAGATAGGTGGTTAACTTATTTAATAATACACTCTTGTTTTCAGGTGCTTAAGGATTTTTAAAATGCATCCCATCCCTAAATCTACCTATTTTGTTAACGTCTGTAGTATCAAAGTGATATTAAAGGCTTAAAGAGTCTTCATCAATTCAATCAGTCTGCTGATTGTACTGTATGATTCTATAGAAGCAGATTTCACAGGAAATCAGTAACTTGTGAAATTTGGGTTTTGATACCTGTATCTTGATGTTTTCATCCCTAAAACACATCTCTTGCCCAGGTAGCAAGAGGGCATTCTAGGAAATGCAGAGTGGTGTACCAGTGCAATTCATGTACTTGGCTTACCCGTAGGAAAGCATTACATTGTTACCTTACGTTATCCCTTTCCTGGTCCACAATGATCTCAGTCAAATGAATATGATGGTCACCTTTGTCTTAGACCAAAAAGGAGCCAACACTGAGTGAGTCTTCCATATACAAAGAGCATTAACTGCAGACTGGCCAAAGCCAGCTCTGCCCCACTCCTGTAGCCTCGAACCAAGCACTGGTGGCCGCTCTACCAACCTTGTTCTCTGCCAAAGTGCCCCAGGCTCGTCACTGAAACTCCTTGTCCATCCCAGAGCACTTGGACACAGGTGTTAAATGATCTAACACATGAATTAGGTCCAGCTCCAGCTGTTGGCTGATACAGGGAAGAGGTAAGATGTGAGTGGGGGAGATAGCGCTCCCCAGTTTTAGACCGATGCCTTTAGTGCTTCCTACTCAGTCAGACATGGCACTGCCTCCCCCTGTAAAGGTGTTAATTTGTGCCAGTTCACTCACACACTGTCTAGTTTTGTGGCCCACCCCTCCTCAACCTCCCTAGCCAGCGGTCCATTTTTGGCACCAGGGATGGATTTTGTGAAAGACAATTTACAATTTTTCCTTGGGGGTGGGGGGGGGGAGGGTGGAGCTCTGCAGCTGGTACCTAACAAGCCGCCTTTGGGGGCCGAAATCCTCAGCATGACCAGCTCTTGTGTAGGGACATTGCCCCCATGGCCACAGCAGAGAAGGGCCTCTTCTTTTTTGAGACAGAGTCTCACTCTGTTCCCCGGGCTAGCTCATAGCAACCTCAAACTCCTGGGCTCAAGTGATCCTCCTGCCTCAGCCTCCCGAGTAGCTGGGACTACAGGCATGCGCCACCAAGCCTGGCTAATTTTTTCTATATATTTTTAGTTGGCCAATTAATTTCTTTCTATTTTTAGTAAAGACGGGGTCTCGCTCTTGCTCAGGCTGGTCTCAAACTCCTGACCTTGAGCGACCCTCCCGTCTTGGCCTCCCAGAGTGCTAGGATTACAGGCATGAGCCACCGCGCCCGGCCGGAAGGGCCTCTTCTTGCCCACTTGGGCCCAGTTTCCCACCTTTCTAGGCTTCAGCTTTTCTTTTCAGGACCTTGACCTCAGGGCAGGCTCTGTCCTCTGCGTGAATCTGGACGTAGGTGGGCCTAGGTAAGGACTGAAGTCTGCCCCAGTTCCTTCCCTCCAGTTCCCCCCATTTCTCATCTCCTTTCTTTTCTTTTTAATCTACTTTATTTCTTTCTGTCAGCGGTTGAGTGGCTGGAGTCTGGAGTTCCCTCAAGGAAAATTTTAGAGCAGAAACATTCTAATCTGTAGAATGTCTTCTGCGAATTTCCAAGAAAACAAGAACAAAAGTTTTCAAAGAAAGCAGTTCAGCAGCCCGAGAGCCTTGTTTTACACACTTCGATGTTCTCCAAGAGCTAGAGGTCCTGTCGGGACAGGTAGAAGTACGGGAGCCTTGGGAAAGAGGGAAGTGATCTGCCAGGGAAATAAAAAGTCACGTCAGCAACTTCCTTGAATTTAGTTCCTTGATTCCTTCTGCTTGCGTTGTCCGTCAGGATATAAATGTCCTTTACAGGTCACGTGTACCAAGTCCCCCCAGAAGGAAGGGTTTTTCTTTAAAGAGGGAACAAACTCTGGTCTGAGCAATTTGAAGACCTCCCTCTGAGGCCTGGAAATGCCAGGAACGGGCCCTTGGGGGAATTTGCATTGACACGCCATCTGCTCCTGGAAGTGATGAAGTGGTGACAGTGGGAACTGAGTCCAGAGTCTCTGAGATGGGTCTTCCTTCCAGCCTCACCCACTTCCCTCAGATTTTCATGTACTTGTCTTAGGTGTAGCTGAAGTTCATTTGGCAAGAAAGGTCTGAGTTGTCGGACTAGTCGTGCCCAAGAAGCATTCCCCCACCTCCCTAGGGACCTGGACAAGAATATCCCAGGTCTTTTCCCCATTTAAAGGGAGCATTAGAGAAACTGAAACTGGATATTTACATGTGTGTTTCCTTCAAGTGGGACTCAGTCCCACTCATTCATTTGCATTAGAAACAACTATTGTTCTCCAGGCCCCTTGCCAAGAGCTGGAGACACTAAGGGGAATAAGTCATGGCCTCTGCCTCAAAGAGCTCCTTGCTTAGGTGGAGAGGGGGACAGATGAGCATGTGGAAGACAGTATGGAAAGCTGAATGCCCAGGGCGTGGAGCAGGGCACAGGTACCCAGGGCAGAATGGGGGGTGGATAAATAGCAGATACCCAGGTAGCTACTTATGCTGACATCCCAGCTGGGATTAAATGAACAGCAGGCTACACCATTCATTTTCTTCATTTTTTTTTTTTTGATGGAAAGCTTCACAAATTTACATGTCATCCTTGCACAAGGGCCATGCTAATCTTCTCTGTATCGTTCCAATTTTAGTATATGTGCTGCCGAATCAAACACTACACCGTTCATTTTCGTGTCTGTGTGTGATCCTAGATTCCAGAACTGAGCCTGAAAGAAGTTTGCCACCAATCTTTGAATTAATGACAAATGATGCAGTTACCTTATAGTCCAGAACTTGTCAAATTCAACCCGCACACCCGAATTACCTAGCCACCTTGTTGAAATGCAGATTCTGATTCGATCCATTTGAGGCTGGCCTGAGATTCTGCATGTCTAACTTGTTCCCAAGTGCTGTTGATTTGGGATCACACTTGGAGGAACTGGGCCTTAGACAATGCTGTGTCCACCTGGGAACCGCTGCAACCTGGGACAAGCACATCAGGCAATGCAAGTCTTTTGAAAAGTAGGGCTGGATCCTGGGCACTGACACTCACACAGGGGCAAGGCCAATGAACCCGCTCTCAAATCAGGTAAGTGGAACAGGGGAGGTAGCTGATGCCAAAGGCATAATCCCCTGGGATCCGAGCGAGGAACAAATGCATTTGAAAGGGTAGTCTGGGCAGGGCGTGGTGGCTCACGCCTGTAATCCTAGCACTCTGGGAGGCCGAG
>VBSM01002121.1:27223773-27241032 GCA_008086735.1 Cheirogaleus medius
CGGCCTCCCAGAGTGCTAGGATTACAGGTGTGAGCCACCGCGCCCGGCCAAGATTCTTGGTTATAAGCAAAAGAAACTAGTTCTGGATAATTTCGGCAGAAAAGAAATTTGTGAAAAGGATTTTGGGAAGCCCTAAAAATCTCCAAGTGGCCTAGAGAGCCAGAGAGATCCAATGAGCTGGCCCTGCAGCCAACTTCCCCAACATCCCTCGTGCCACTGGCCTTGGCTGGCCCTCTGTGCCCAGATGGGTGCCACAAAGTCACTTCGTTTTTATTTTTTTCTTAGTCCTCCCCTTTATTAGCCTCTGATTCAAGGTCTGAGCAGAGGGTGGATTGCTCGAGCCTCCGTTAGGTGCCATGCAACAGAGGCTGGGAAAGTGAGTGTCTGGCATTCTTGCTTCAAGTAGTGCATCCTCCAAACATAGGAAATGGGTTCAGATGACAAAATTGAGTGACAAATGTCGCAAGATGTCAACAGTGGTGATCACTGGTTGGCTGTATTATAGGCTTTTTTTTTTTAACTTATTATTGAGAACTTCAAATACACACAAAGGCAGACAGAATATTAAAATACAACCCATCGCCAGTTATCAGCAATTGTGATATTGTGAAATAGATATTAATATTTGGTCTTCATTCTGCATCTTGGCATACAACTCCTGAAATCCTTGGAATCTCCAAAGTGGTAAATGTCTTTTGCTTGCTAATGAGTTGACTGTGCAGCTTCAGGTCTGGGCTGGTCACTGAAAGATGGAGACAGGATTAGAGCGGTGGGACTTTCCACCTTACCCCCAACTTCGGAGAAGGGCTAGGTGTTGAGTTTATCAATAATGGCCAATGATAGAAAGAAATTAATTAGCCAACTAAAAATATATAGGAACAATTAGCTGAGCATGGTGGCGCATGCCTGTAGTCCCAGCTACTTGGGAGGCTGAAGCAGGAGGATCGCCTGAGCCCAGGAGTTTGAGGTTGCTGTGAGCTAGGCTGAAGCCACGGCACTCTAGCCCAGGCAACAGAGTGAGACTCTGCCTCAAAATAAATAAATAAATAAACCAGTAAGTGAAAAGTGAAGTGTTTTCCTGAGTTCTGTGAGCCACTCTAGCAAATTAATTGAACGCAAGAAGGGGGTTGGGGACCCGGATGTACAGCCATGGGTGAGCATAGATAAAATAGCCCAGGGCTTGCAACTGGCATTGAAGTGGGGGGCAGTCTCATGGGACTGAGCCCTCAGCCTGTGGGATCTTTCCCAGGTAGACAGTGTCAGAATTGAATTGAATTAGGGGACACTCCGCTGGTGTTGCAGAGTTGGTTGACTGCTTGGTGTGGGGGGAAATCCCCCCCACATCTGGCCTCAGAAGTGTTCCGTGTGAACTGTCCAGTGAGAGAATAGGAAAAGCACTTTGGTTTGATTTTTCCCTCGTATCCTCCGAGTAATTTTGTTTCATTTACATTTCTAGTCACCCTGCTGCCCCATGTCAAAGTAAACACCAGTCATCATATAAAGTCATCTCTAAATATTTTAGCACTTAATCTCTAAAAGATAAGGATTATATTTTGAAAGTATAACTTTAATACCATTATCACTCTTCTCAAAACTAATAAATCAGGGAGATTTACTCTCTTCTTTGTGCTTTTCTCTATAATGTTGATTATCAGAAAAAAACAGTAAAGCTATTCCAATTTTTAATTTGTTCTCAAAAACTGAATCCACAGTTGAGTATGTCCCACATATCCTGTCCCAAGGAAGGCCAGTCAGGGGACACAGCATAACCCAGGGCGACAGTGGGTATGGTTTGCATCACAAGTAGCAGAAGCCTCTGGATAAGGGCTCTAGAGGCTCATTAGAGTCCAGGACAGCGAAGGGGAGGGTGAGGCCAGGAAGGCCATCAGGAGTCACCTGCACCCTCCGCCTGGCTCCTCTCTGAGGAAGAGCTTTGCTTGTGTTCGCTCTGCTGGAAACTTCTCTGTGAGCTGCCAACCGGCAGGAGAGCGCGGCTGTGCTGCCAAGCTGCTCACGGGAGACAGGCCGAGAACCCAAGACAGGCTCTCCCCTCAGTCAGTGACTCACTCTCTCTCTCTCTCTCTCTCTCTCTCTCTCTCTCTCTCTCTCACACACACACACACACTCCCAGGGAGAAGACTCAGACTGGTCTAATTATATCCTGGAAAATGGGGCATGTTTCACAGCATGTTTAACTCCTGAGAGCCCCGTGCTAAAACCCTGGATGGGTCTAGACACAGCAAGTCAATGACCAGAAGCAGGGACATCCTAAGCTGCACAGACAGCCCATCAGTGCCCACCTCATACAGGGTCTGTGTTGACAGAGAGCTTGGTCGCCAGACTACAATGGTTAGAAAGTCACCGGAAGCAGCACAGCACAACACAGGGTGAGGGTGGCCACCGGCAGCAGCTCACACAGAAGGAGGCCCAAGGCCTGGGGCAGCACAGAAGCCCAGACTGCTCACCGGCCAGGCCTTTGTCCGTGCGGCAGGTGCCAAGGAAGAGTTCCTGCCTCTGTGGGCCTGGGATCAATGTCTGTCTCCTTGGTCCTGAGGTTGCACAGTGCAAGCCCACCCATGCCCAGCTGGCTAGCAGGATTATAACAATGCAGGAAGCAGGCAGAGAAAGGAGGGTCTTTGGATGTACTTTCCGTGGCCTCTGCCAGCGTGGGGCCTCACAAAGGAAAGGGATAAACAAAAATCAGGAGGGCCTTTGCACAACATTGGTTCAATTCAGAAGAGTGAGTAATGACAAGTGACCACCTGACCCAACCCTTCCATAGATGGCAGCAGCCCCCAGGAAGGGTCGCTAACTGCCCCAAATCAAGGTAAGTTGCTGGAGCTCTGAGGCAGATCCAGAGAGCCACCCTCCAACCCCAAATCTTACCAGGGTTTGGACAAACAAGGAAGGACCAGCATTCTACAGAGGAAGGCACCAAGGTAGTCCATCTGGATAACAGGGCCTCTCCAGTTCAATGGCAGAGGCAGGACCAGATTACAGAAGGCTGTGGGTGCCTGGACTTGACCTATGGGTGATAGGGAGCCACACTAGGTTCTTGAGCAGGGAAGTCACAGGATAAAATCCAACAGTGATATGAGAGTTTAGGATGCAGAGAGAACTGAGAAGGAGCCCAAGTGGGAAGCAGCTGCAGCTGCCCAGGAACGAGAGCACGAAGGTCTGGAAAGAGGTCATGAGGGATGAATTAGGTGCAAGACGCATTGTGAAGAGAGAACTGCAGGACATGCCAGCTGCCTCTCTACAGCCAACTCGTCAGACGAGCGGCTGACTCAGGCCTGACGCTTGTGTCCATGAGCAGTCACCGGCTCTAGCCAATTTAAACAAAGGGGGATTTAATGGAAGCCCACAGGAGGTGGAGAGCTCACAGAGGGGACAGGGATTGGGGAGACAGGCTTAGGAAAGTCAGGAAGTGAGGGCTCTGGGGGGCCAGAAGCCAGTCACCGCTGGGATGCCAAGTCTGCAGCCACCCCTGCTGCACCTGTTTTGTAAATGACCTCTAGCCGCCAGCGTCCTCCGCTAGCTCACTCAGGATCCAAAGCCCTAGGCAAGAACATCCAACTGGCCGGGCAGAGGCCACATTCCTATCCCTACTGGCTGGGGTGGGGGCGGGGTGGGAAGGATTTGACCCCTTTGGCTCTCTTTGAGGGAAGGGGAATAAGGGGATGTTCCCCACAGAGGTCTGGGTGCTCTAAGGATTGGGCTCCAGACACCTCAAAATGCTGTCAGCCTCCACCTGGCCCTGTCTCCATCAGCTGACCCCCTGGCTTGCTGAGAACTCTCACCGCCCCATTCCTCTCCTGAGACTGCTCTCCAAGGTCACCGTCGCTGGAAGGGCCTCTCCAGATCTCTGCTCCACACCTTCCTGCTGCATTTAGTGCAGACTGCAGGCAGGTGGGCTGGCTGCTGGGCACCTTAGGATGGTCCCTGGCCCTTAGGTCCCTCCCTGGTCCGGTTTACCCTTCACATTGCCCCAGAGCAAGCCCTACATCTCCCTTAAGAGGAAGCTTGACATCCTTTGGGAGTACCTGAAGCCCTTCACGCATCTGCCATGTTCCTGGCAGGTGTGCCCTTGCTTCTGCAGGCGCTTCTGCCCAGAAGGCCTCTGTGCCCCGGGGTCCTCAGCCCTCGTGTCCTGCTGGGCTGGTGGACCCCTCTTCAGCCTGCGTGTCCCCTCCCCATCCTCCTCAGGGTTCCTAAACACTCCTTCCTGGTCCCACCACATTTGTACATATCTCAACCAATGCACTTATTCCCCCCAGAAATACTACGTTTTGTGATATTTACTTGCAATCTTTTTTTTTTTTTCAGTGAGAAATGGGTCTTTAGGCATAAAAGAAAAGTCCCGATTATCTACCACCCCTGGCTCCATTCCTTCCCCCCTCCCGTCTCTGCAGGTAGCACTTTCCTTCCAATCCATTCTGGCTACTTTTATGCACTTACGTATGTGTCCATAACCAGTGCTTGGCGGGGCCTTTGGCAGTGCTGGGTTTCTCCCCGTTGACATGAGTGTCACCAGGCTCCAGGCATCCTTCCAGCCCTTCATTTTTCCTGCATGGCGCCATCCTGGCCATCAGCAGGCTGTGTTGTCATCACTTCTCTCTCACCCTTTGGCCTCCTCGCTTGGAAAGCAGAGCCTGTGTCTTTTCTGCTCTGTGTTCCCAATTACGTGCTTAATAAATATGTTTGAATGAACATGTCACGTGCGTGCGTGACTCGAGACTTACTTTCAGTATTTCTATTGGGAATGTCACATCCACGTCCAGTTTCAGCAGTGTCTTCCTCCCCACCTCCCGTGTCCCCACCACGTCCTGCTAAATCCACACCCACCCGCTCCTTCACCTCTCCATGCAACCCCTGTGAGCCATCCAACCTCTTCAGTTCTATTGATCTTTTAAAGAACATTTGAACCAAAGTTTAAAGAATACAAAACGAGATGATTCTAAATGCCCCTTTTTGACCAGCAGGAATAAATCAAATGACCAAATCTCAGGTAACAGAGCTGTTACCTGGTGTCACTGCAAACATTTTGTTCTTATTCAGTTAGTTCTTTTCCATTATAAAGGAAATGTGTGTTTCTTAAAGAAAATACAAAAAAAAATATTAGGAAAAACTCAACTAGACTTCTCTTAACAAATTGCAAAACTCATCTTGGCTACAGGGTAGTTCTCAAAATGACTATTTTGAGTGATTTCTTTACTGACTTCATGTAGTTTTTTTCTTCATACAGTTGTGTGAATAACTTTGTACAAATAATTTTATAACCTATTTTGTAAGTGTAATGTTATAAGTGGTTTCCATATCATAAAAGTTACTTAAGCTTGAGTCTTAATGGCTGCATAATAGCTAGCAAGTGAATATTGTCATTTACCTGATCACTTCCCTAACATTGGATATTTTGTTTATTTCTATTTCAATTTTTAAAGTTGGAAATAATGCTAAATATAGAGCTTCTTATGTATTTAAGTTTATATCCTTAAAAGGACTTTTACAAGAGCACTTACTTACGGGGCCAAAGGGCACAGCTTAACCCACGTTGCGAAATCAGCTCACTTTCTGCAAGCAGGCAAGTCCTCCTCTGCCCAGAGGTGGATTGGGAAGGATCCTCGCCCTACAACAGCAAGTTTTGTAGCTTTGGATGTCTTACATTTTGAAAGTTAGCTAGTTTCATGGATGAAAAATATATCTTACATTAAGTGTGCATTTCTTTTTTTTTTTTTTTTGAGACAGAGTCTCACTCTGTTGCCCAGGCTAGAGTGCCATGGCTTCAGCCTAGCTCACAGCAACCTCAAACTCCTGGGCTCAAGCGATCTTTCTGCCTCAGCTTCCCAAGTAACTGGGACTACAGGCATGCGCCACCATGCCCAGCTAATTTTTTCTATATATTTTTAGTTGGCCAATTAATTTCTTTCTATTTTTAGTAGAGACGAGGTCTCGCTCTTGCTAAGGCTGGTTTTGAACTCTTGACCTTGAGTGATCCACCTGCCTTGGCCTCCCAGAGTGCTAAGATTACAGGTGTGAGCCACTGCACCCAGCCAAAGTGTGCATTTCTTTATTATACCTTTTTCAATTGTTTCATAATTAATTGTGCTCTTTTGTAGTTTATTACTCATATCCCTTATGTATCTCAGAGTAATATTATTTTTCTTTTCCATTTAATGATACAGTAAGAATTCCAACTCTTTGTCATTTTGTCTATCAATCTTTCATTAGAAAGATTTTCTTTTAATTTTTAAAAACTTTATAATCACAATACTTGACTTCATTGAAACATTTAGTCATGATAGTACATCTCAGGCATCTCATGCTATTTTCTAGGTAGAATACATTTTGTTCTGTATAGTACACTACTTTTGTGATATTCCTGAGAAGGGACTTCATTACCTGCACTTCAAAGCAATGCAGAGGCTAGAAGCCTTTGCTTAGAGATCTACTTCCCTCACTGCCATAGGATACAGTCTTTATTTAGATCAGTGTGGTTTAAAATGTTTTTAAATGAAATCTAGCAATCTTTTTTATATGATTATTTCTCTTTAAACTAACAAAATCTTCTCATCTCCAATGATTGTATTGCTATTTTTTCCTTTGCCTTTAGATTTTTATGGATTTTTGTTTATTTTTAATACCTAAATCTAATCCATCTGGAATTTATTTTAGTGGCATAGATCTAGAAACTGCTTGGAAATTTGCAACAAGAACTATATTTATACTCCCTGGCCCATTTTAGAGGCTATCCCTTCAAGGAAATCATCCAAAATAAAAGATTTGCAAAGATATTCATTGCAGCAGCCACAATGTAGAAAACCCATATACCCACCAATAAGGGAAGAGTTAAGCAAACAGTGATATGGAATAGGAAAAGGAAGAGTGTATGTGATGAATTTTTTTTAAAATACAAAATGTACCTACTCTATGCTTACACTTACATAAAATCATGCAGGAATATGGCCACAGAACTGGGACAAAGACACAAGAGGCAGATTTATGAGAAAATTACTAACTGTGTCTGGGCAGGTGGGTGGCCTCGGTGTTCACAAAGGGAATCTGGAGCCCTGAGGGGTGCCCCTGGGCAAATTATTTTCCCTTTATATTTAAATTACATTGATATCAGTAAACTACTTGTTACATTAATACAGTAGCCACTTGACATTTACAAGTATGTTTCAAGACCTTTGCTAATCCCCAAATTCACACATAAGGAAACGTTCCTCCAGCTCCTCAGCCTCCCATCACAGCTTCACAGGCGCCCTGTGCATCTTGCATCTTGTGCTTATTCCTGCATCTTTCAGCCATCGCTAGTTTTATCTCTCACATGATACGCTTTTTTCCCCCCAAGCATTGCTTTTTCTCTCTACTTTTCCAGAGTTACACTGTAGCCAAGAGAGAGAGGCCGATGGAGAGGCCAACCGAGCCTTGATAAGAGAGTCAGGTGGGGAGACAGCCAGGCTCACCCGCCACTGGGTGATTCTCACTTCCACACACTGGCCCTAGAGTTGCACAATTCAAACCTTGTCCTTGCAAAATCACAATTCTGACATCAGATTTGTTCTGAAATAGTTGAGCCTGAAAATGTCAAATCCATAGTTAGTAACAGTGCTCTGGAATAAGAATGAAGTTTGTAGTAGGCTACTGAAAAAAAGCGTATCATGTGAGAGAGAAATCTAGTGATGGCTGAAAAGATGCAAGATTAAGCACAAGATGCACAGGGCGCCTTTGAAGCTGTGATTCAGAGGCTGAGGAGCTGGAGGAACATTTCCTTATGTGCAAATTTGGAGATTAGCGAAGGTCTTGAAACATACTCGTAAATGTCAGGTGACTACTGTATTACTGCAACATTAATGCCCCAGGAGGAAGCACATCTCCTGGTATCCATGCCCCTTCGTTCCCTTCCACATCAACACTGGCCTTGGCCATGTGTGTGGCTGCTCTGGGCAATGGGACTTTAGGGAGGCATGACACAGATGAGTCTTGATGAGCGCTTGCACTTTAGGTCTGTCCTCCTGGAGCACACTCGCTTTGAACCCAGCTGCCGTGCTTTAAGGAAGTCCTGGCTAGTGAGCTGGAGTGAGGAGAAGCCTGGGAGAATGAGGCAGCTCATGGAGAAGAACAGAGGTGCCCAACTGAAGTCCCCGCTGAAAGGTGCCACATGAGTAATGCCATGTGACCCAGAAGAACCTCTCTGCCAACCCATGGGCTCATGAGAATAAAGCAAGGTTGTTTCAAGCCACTATGTTTTGAGTTAGTTTGCTACGCAGCACTAGGTAACTGAAACATATGGGAATGCAGATGCAGTCAGTATCTACCATAGAATGCAAAGACAGTAAAATACAAAGGAAAACGTACAAAGTTATGGAGACTGTTAGAAGCCACTTTAAAATTATATAAAATGTTTCCTGCTCATTAGGTTACTTTTTAAGTACAGATTTCTTTAAAAGTGCTATAAAGAATTTCAAAAAGTCTTTCATAGCTTCTGTTGTCAAGAACTTCCTTCCAGTCCTTGGGAAAAGTAGTACCAGGAAGTTCTTAGGAACAATGCTAGTGGCTCCCAGCCCAGAGAGGGACTGTCAGATGGAAAAGTTCTGGGGCTAACAGAAGACCAGCACAGCTTCCAGGAGAAGCAACCCTCATCCTCTTTTTGTAGAAACGTGTCTCTTTGGCCAGGCACAGTGGCTCAGGCCTGTAATTCTAGCACTCTGGGAGGCTGGGGCAGAAGGATTGCTTGAGCTCAGGAGTTTGAGACCAGCCTGAGCAAGAGCGAGACTCCGTCTCTACTAAAGATAGAAAAAAAGTTAGCTGGGCAACTAAAAATAGAAAAAGTTAGCCGGGTATGGTGGCTCATACCTGTAGTCCCAGCTACTCGGGAGGCTGAGGCAGGAGGATCGCTTGAGCCCAGGAGTTAGAGGTTGCTGTGAGCTGGGCTGATGCCACGGCACTCTAGCCCGGACAACAGAGCAAGACTCTGTCTCTAAATAAATAAATAAAAATAGAAAGGTATCTCTCAGTAAGGTAGGAACTCTACCATCAAACAAAATGTGTGTGTGTGTGTGTGTGTGTGAACCTGTCCTCAGAAAACCCTGCAGCCCTGAGCGCTGGGTTCAGCCCCCAGGCTGAGGGAACTTTTGAGGACTCACTGACAAGTCATGAACACTCAACCCTTCAAGTCAGCTTCAGACCAAACCATGCTGTGCTTGCCCTCAGCAAGCGGTGACCTGATGTGACATGTACAGCTGGGATGTTCTGTAGTCGGCTGGGCTCTTGCTGGCTGAAACACACCATATGTGAGGTGTGTGCAAAATTACAGCATTGGTAAGGAGGGCATGACATCTGGGAAAGTACTTTTTTTTTTTTAATAAACTAAGTGATTTGGCAAAACAAGGTACTATAAGAACATAAAACTTTATTTCCATCCTTTCAATCCCTTGACTAATTATAATTAATGTTCATTTACATTTTACATAATTCATTGAGAAGATCAAATGGATATAAATGAAAAAACGAGGAAGCCATTGATCATGCTGTGTGAAAGTTTGGCTGGGATTTCATGTCCTATTTATAAGTGGATTTTCTGTTAGTACTATTGCTTCTGGTTCCTGAGGTGAATTAATATTAATAGTTGAGCATTCCTGGTATTCCAGAAGAATGCCCTGGCTACCAGGCCCAAACCAGTCTGCAGTCCTCTTGCAGAAGCACATCATGTCACTCAGCTATTCCCAACCCAATCAATTCTGGAAAAGTGAGCACAATATTCCTGCCACGCCAGACTCTTTTGTACCTGAACCTGGGGTTTCCACAGAGTTTAGGAGTCAGGATCCTGATTCAATCCACTTATTTACCAGGAAAAAACATTGTGTTTGCAACACTTCTGGTTCCCTTTGTGAAATGAAGTGCTGAGTCATCTCTCTGAGGCATTCCTGTAATGAGCTTCCTAGATTTCCCAAGACTCTTCATATTTCATTTTTCCTTGATTAAGAAATGAGCACAATGAGTAGCCCAGTAAATGTCACAGAAGTTAGGCGGGTGTGGTGGTGCATGCCTGTAGTCCCAGCTACTCGGGAGGCTGAGGCAGGAGGATCGCTTGAGCCCAGGAGTTTGAGGTTGCTGTGAGCTATGATGACACCACTGCACTCTAGCCTGGTAGCCTGGGAGACAGAACGAGATCCTATCTCCAAAAAAAAAAAAAGTCCCAGAAGCCAGGAAGACACCTGATGTTAACAGGACTGCTTCAGGTTCAGGGGGCTCTTAAGCAGAACCTGCCTTTCTGTTTGCTAAGGGCTCAGCTCACAGATGCGAGAAAGGCTGCCCTTACTTGGGAAGGGGTGGCCAGCTGCACATGCAGAGTGAAGTTTCCTCCAAATGGTCTCCTTCAGTGGCTACTTTGAGTCTTAATTGGAACTTGTTGATCCAGCAGCTCAGCGTACCAGGACTCTGTGACCTTGTGCCTTTCCTATTATTTCTGGCCTGCTAGTCCTGCACGTGGGCTCACTTGACTTCCAGCCTCATTGTTTGCTGTCTGTCTGAATAACCAAGCTCCTGGAGAGGAACTCATGACAGCTACAGGTGTGGGCAGGGTCTGGCTGAATGCACTCCTCACTGTCCCCTCTTAACTCCCACTTTTGCCCCAGAGGTCCACTGAGCACCCAAGGATCCAGTCTGGGCAAGGCCTTCTCACAATTGGGGGCCATGGAACTGTTGGAGTACTTCCCTTGTCCCCCGAAAAGTTTGCTGAAAGATCAACTCGCAATCAAGGCAGATTAATGAGGAAGAGGTTTATTTACCCTGTGTAGAGGGAAAATCACACTGATTACCCAATATCATAATGGGATCCAGATATTTTTATATGTTCCTTTTTTAGGTGGGGGGAGATGAGGAATATAGGTAATTCTGTTTAGGGGCAATAATTGGTTGCTAGGGAGGATGACTAGATGTGTGGGAGGATGAATGGATAGGGGAAACAGATTGACTTGTAAATTAAGCTAAGAGACAGGTATTATGTTTAAAATGATTTGAGCCAGGTCTGGTTGTATTCTTGATCTCCCCCCAACCCAAATATAGTGAGATACTGAGGAAAGTCAATCATTCTTTTGATAGTCTGTCTGCTTAAGCAGATAGAGGGAAAGCCCTTTCCAAGGGTCTGTTAATGTCTAAGGGCCATTAATTCAAAATACTCTTTATACCAAGGAGTCATATTTGGGGGTGAAATTTCCTAAGCTCCTTCATAAGTGACAAATAAAAAGCTCCTTGATTTTAGAACCAGGTTTGCCTGGGCAGCCTTGTGAGTCCCTGCTCAGAGGACCATCTAGACGCCCCATCAAGGGCAGGAAGGCCACCATGGGGTCACATCTAGGGGGGTGATAGAGCATAGTGGTTAATGGTGGCCTCCTGGCTTCACCATCTCCCACCCATGAGGCCTTGTGCACATCACTTAACCTTTCTATGCCACAGTTTACTTTTCTTTAAATTGAGGAGTTTGGTAGTTCCTACCTATAGTGTGGTAAGAAATCATCCAAACACCTAACCCATGGTAAGCTCTCAATAATACAACAATTAATATTAGTTGTTGGGTGGTAGGAAGAATATGAAGGCTTTTTACTTGCTCTATTTTTAAAACAATCCCTGTGGGTCCCTTTTAATCTGGACCAATCCCCACCTGGGCTGCAGCCACCTGCCTTGTCCCAGCCAGACAGCCCAGGGATGCAGCACTCATGAGGCAGGGGATTAGGATAGGGAACACAGGTGGCACAGAAAGAACTCAGGTAGCATGAAACAATAGGAACAAAATTAGGGTAATAGATCAATGAAAACTAAAGCAGTAGTCAGGCTTCGATTGTACCCATGGTAGGTACACCTTGCTTGGTCATGGTTGAGAAAGTGCGTGGGAGGCAAGCGCCTGCGCAGATGGAAGGCCAGAGTGTCCTCAAATGGCTCTGACTTCCTTATCCATCATTACCATAAATTAGCATTGACCCCACCCACCCCCGTAGGTTTTGGAAGCTCTGACAAGCCAGGTCTGAACAAATAAAGTAAAAAACTCCCCTGCCTGAGGGGTGGGAGGAGATAACATTCTCATTGGCCAGAGGGAGGGCAACACAAGAATGAGGAAGTCAGAAGAAAGAAAAGACCCCAGGGCCACTGTCCATTGTTACCTGTGCCCACTCCTGCCCCTTCTGTAGTGTACTATCTCTTGTTAATCTTTCTTGATACCCTCCTCCATGTCTGGAGATACACTTGCTTAGTACACTTTCACTTTGCTTTACTGCTTTGGTGTTCAGTTTCATTTCTTTGTATCTGAGCACAAGGACCAAGGATGATCACTCACTGGCAACACTCAGAACGTCTTCACTCCCAGTCCTTGTATTTCTGTGGCTCTGTCCATCCAAATTCAACTCACACTTCTCAGGTCGGGCACGCATAGGGCGTGGAAAGTGCTCAGGAATCTGTGTATTGTGCAGGAAGAAGGCACCCTGACAGTACATCGAAAATGTGGATTGATATAGATGAATATCTGTGTTTACAGCCTCCTTTGGGAGATCCTGAGAGAAGGGAACAATCACTTCCACAGGGGTCATCAGGGAGGGCTTCAGGGGACTTTTCTTAATATGCCAGGGATCATCCTCCCCAGCTTCTGAACAACCACCAGTTTTCAAAAAAGCCTTTGGCAAGTGGTTTAGAAAAGCTGCTCAGAGAACAGCTCAGCGCCAGAGGAGAGCAGGTTTAGAGGGCAGCGTGCTGCACCAAGCTGGGAGACCTGGGTTCTAGTCCAGCTCTGCAACTTATGAGCAAGTTCCACCTCCCAGGCCCCTTCCTGGTCTGTGAAATTAAGGTGATTAGGGAATTGGTCAGAAGTTCTCCAACCTCTTCTCTAGCTTGCAAAGGCTAGGATCCAGCCTCCACCCCACCCCGGGCTGTAAGCCTGTACACCTGGGAAGAAGCCACAACACGATCCATCTGACTCATGTTACGGTAACAGGATGCATTTCATGCTGCTCTCTGGACCTGGAAAAAACCTGGAGCGCCAAGCGTGGACCAGCCTGCGTGCGTTTCCTGTTTCTCCGAAAGCTGACAGACTGTCAGCATCCTGGTGCGGTGCGTGCCAACAAAAGACAGCATCTCCTGGTGTGCCCCCACCTCTCGCCTCACCTGCTCCTTCTAGGGCTGGGCGTGGCGGTCGGCTCACTGGAGGCGGCCCGGGAGCGGGGAGATGTCATCCTTGCCATCCCATTGGCGGAGCTGGTGCGGGAGGCGGGGCCAGTCCTTAGCCGGGACTCCCGAATGGCTGGTGCGCCTGGGTGCCCACAGCACCCGGCCTGGCACAGCGCAGGTCTCAGTCGGATCCATTGAGGGACACACCAATGCCCAGGGCCTCCTGAGGCCCCACCTCCGGAGTTTGCTGCGGGTCCTGCTCCCAGAATGTAGTCACACTGCCCGACTTCAGGCCCGCCAGCTCCTGCAAATCCTCTGAGCTGGGATCTGGGACCTCAGTGTAGACGGTGGTGTTTGTGGAGGCCTTTTTGACTGGATCAGGACGGTGAGGAGAGGGTCTGAGATGTCTGCTGTGCACACCACTAGCGTAACAGGCAGGCACCGGCTGTCACACGCACGCACAGTGGGTAATTTGGAGAAAGTTTAATAAAGGGTCTACAAAGGCCAGGCCAGGGTGTGGGGAGGCCACGAGGGTGCTTACTGGACCTAACCCTGGTGCCTGAACCCGGAGACAACCCAGCCAGAGAAAAAAGGGAGGAGAGCGTGAGCAGGTGTGCGGCCCGCAGGTGACCCGCAGAGCCCTAGAAGACCCACAGGTGCAGCGGGGCTAGGGAGTAAACCCCACCTCCCTCTCCCTCGGCAGCCCATCTCCGAGTTCCCCTGGGCTGAGCCCAACTAGGACCCCGCCGGGCCGGAGCCGCAGCGCAGCTGTGCTGGGGGCATGACCAGAGGGACAAATGTGCCGCACAGCTAGCTGGTGTTTAAGCGATTTTGTTTTGTCTTTGCAATTTAGAAATAACCGTATAAAAAATCGGCGGGGCACGGTGGCACAGGCCTGTAATCCTAGCGCTCTGGGAGGCCGAGTCGGGCAGATCGCTCAAGGTCAGGAGTTCCAAACCAGCCTGAGCAAGAGTGAGACCCCGTCTCTACTAAAAATAGAAAGAAATTAATTGCCCAACGAAAAATATATAGAAAAAATTAACTGGGCATGGTGGCACATGCCTGTAGTCCCAGCTACTTGGGAGGCTGAGGCAGGAGGATCGCTTGAGCCCAGGAGGTTGAGGTTGCTGTGAGCTAGGCTGAAGCCATGGCACTCTAGCCCAAGCAACAGAGTGAGACTCTGTCTCAAAAATAAATAAATAAATAAATAAAAATAAATAGCTGCATCCAAATATTTCATGAGTCAAAAATTGTCACTCCAAAATGCCCTGCCTCCCTCTGGTTTTGCGTCCTTGGGCCCATCCGTGGAGCGTGGGCTTCCCTCTGCGGCGGTCTGGCCGGGTGGTCCCCAGAGAGGCTCTCCTGCCCTGCAGTCCCCAGGCCTCAGCCCCGGAAAGCCCCTGGAGTGGGCTCAGGCTCAGAATCACACGGTGCACCCTGACACTGCTTAGAAACTTGAGCTGCTCTGTGACTCAGCCATCTCCAGGCCACTTTCTTACAGAGTCCCGGCTGAAGGAAAGCACCAATGGCGCATATCACTTAAAAATGAGAATAAACATACTTCTTATCCTAATGACGTAACATATGAAAAGGAGTTTTGCTTTTACAAAATCAAATAAGCCACCCCAGTTGTAACTACAAGCAAAAGTGCACCTGTGTATGTAAGCAGAGGGATGAGGAAACAGAGGGGGCACCTGAACTCATTTCCAGAGCGCAGCTGGAGGGACCAGTCTCATTTTCTACCCACAGGGAGTTAACAGTCTAAAAGGAGTTGAAGAAGTCAGTGTATTGGATACTTCCTTAGCTGTGTGATATTGGACAAGTTTCTTAACCCCTCTGTGCCTCTGCAAAATGAGAGTAATTATACTGTCTCTTAGGGTTTGGTGAGGATTAAATGAGCCCATCTCTGGAAAGTGCTGGAGCCGGGCCTGGTGCACAGGAAGATGGTATTTAAGTGTTACCTCAGTATCAGCTATTACTCCAAGCCAGTCCCTCCAGGGAGGTATATAGACTTTGTTTTCTACCCAAGGAGACTGAGGCTGTGACTCTTCCTTAGTGTTTGGGGCCAGCTAGCCATTAAGTGGAGCCAAGGGTCACCTGGTGTTTGTTTTCTGAGGAGAGATGTCCCTGGAACTCTCTCTCTGAGCCCTGCCCCCTCCAGCCAGCATGGCAGGCACCCAGACCCGCCTATGTGGCACTTGGTGGTGGAAAGTGGCCGTGAGTTGAGATTCAGAAGACACTCAGTGTAGTAGCTGAGTGACCTCAGTCAGTGTATTTAACCTCCCTGAGCCTTACACATCCTATCTGCAAATTAGAGATAATAATCGCGCTCTCCTCCTACCCACATGCAAGGTGGCTGTGACGATCACATGCTGACTGTCTACATGGTCTTCCTAAATGTATAGTCACAATTTGGAGCTGCCACTGCACCTCCAACCCCAAACTGCACTCTCTAGTGCTCAGCTGGGAGTGGAGTGGGTTAAAATAAATCAACCTCAAAGGGGTACAGGGGCCCGAGGGGTGCTCCTGAGCCATTTGGAGTCCTGGTCTGCCCCCATGCCAGGCTGCTACAGGGACGGGCCAAGTCCAAGTGAACCTGTGAGCTTCTGAGGGTAGGGGGTAAAGGGAAAAGATGTCCCATCCTGGGTGGTTCCTGGGTCCCAGGAAGAAGCATAAATGCCACCTCTACCCAGCCCAGGAGGGAAGGAGGAGGGTCTTCTGGAACAGGTGGCCTAGGCCCACGCTGGGCTCCAAGGGAGGGGGTGAGGTGGCTGGTGTGAAGCAACAAGTTCCCTTTGTAAACCTAGAGCTTCTGGTTGCAGCCGGATGTAGGGGAAAGTGCCAGGGGAGATAAGGGGCCCCTGTGAGCAGAGCACCCCACAACGGGAAGATAAAAATAGAAATAGAGCTCTTCCCACCCCCACCCCAGCTGAAGAATGTATGCATGAAAAGCCACTCTGGAATGACACAGAAGCAACCGTGCAAATGACACTCATCAAATGAAACACTGCAAGTGCAGGGCCCAGCGCTGCCCTGACACATAGTAAGTGCACAATGAATGCTGCTCCCCTTGTATACACACACACACACACACACACACAGAGCTGTGTTCAGCCCCGCCATAAGCTGAAATGCAAACACCAAGCACCTACTAGGTGTCAGGCGCTGTGCAAGGCTCAAGGGACCAGGCCTTCCCAGAGCTGGCCTTGGCCTCTGGGAGCTTCCAGTCTGGTGATTGAGACAATCAGAGCCCTGTTTACAGGCGCCCTGGGGAGGAGCTCCAGGCTGAGGCACCAGGAGGCAGGAACAGGAGCTTCGGGATGACAGTGGAGTGTGGGTTAGGGAGGGAAGGTCATCAGGTGGCATTTTTTTCTTTGTTATATACCACTCGATCTGCTCATTTGGCACCTCCTGGAGAGGCAGGACCTTGTCTGCCCTCCCTTGCAGGCCTCCCCATAACTGGCATTTGGTAATCCCAGCATGGAGCCCCTGGTGTCTAAGGGGCATGGCAGTGTAGCCTTTGTCCCTGGTGTCAACACGGGGGACTGGAAGAATCTATAGTCCTGCCCTCTAGGTTCCAGGCAAATATTCTACCCCATCATAATGTGCTCACAGGGGTGAAGGTCCCAGAGGTGGCCCCTTTAATTCCACATGCAGAGCCTGGGGTACCTCCATCACTTTTCCCTCCTGCCCTCCAATCACCCTTCTCCCCCACATTGGCAGTTAGGTAGCCAATCCCCTCCACCTTGGGCTCCCTGCATGTTGGTGCTGGGGGGCCATATGTGCGGTAGGAAAGGGGAGGGTGGAAGAGTCCTCTGCAGTGGTCTGCCCTGTGGGTGTGCTGTCTCCTGCTAGGACGACCCTTCATGCTGCCCAGATGAGTCAGCTCCTCCATTCTGATGGTGGGGCTTCAGCCTTCTCTGGCCACACATTTGCACAAAGAATTGGGAGACTGGGTATGGGGGAAGAAAAGGGATAACTGTGAGGGCTGAGCCCTGGGGGTGGTGCCAACCTGGATAGTGCATCAGAGCAGGCTAAGAACAAGGAATGGGCCGGGTGCGGTGGCTCACACCTGTAATCCTAGCACTCTGGGAAGCCAAGGTG
>VBSM01002121.1:27281449-27300539 GCA_008086735.1 Cheirogaleus medius
CGGCCTCCCAGAGTGCTAGGATTACAGGCGTGAGCCACCGCGCCCGGCTGTAAATGTATGTTGTTAAAGCCACTAAATTTGTAGTAATTTTTATGCAGCATAGAAAATTAACACAACAGCCTTAATTGCTTATATTAGGAAAAATCTGAAAATCAATGACCTAAGTTTCCACTTTAAGAGCTAGAAAAGAGCAAAGTAAACCCAAATCTGAAGAAATAACAAAGACTAGTAATCAACGAAACAGAAACAGACAGAAAGAGAAAATCAGCAAAGTGAATATTGGCCTTCTGAACAAAAATCACAAACCAACAAAACTATCAACCTTTTGGTAGGCTAGAAAATGCCCCCCTCCAAAAGATATCTATGTTCTAGTCCCTGTAAACTGTGAATGTTACTTTATATGGCAAAAAGGGAAGGAGCTTTGCAGATATGATTAAGTTTTTATTAGGAAAAAAATTCTGGTAACACTTGACCCTCATTCCCACATTGCAAAAATCACCCAGGTTGGGCACGTGTTTGTTTTGCAGTTTTCCACAGGTCCCATCATTTCCTGTCATATCTCACCTAGCCTGTTTCACTCACTGGCATTACTTATCTGGTCTGTGTAGGCATTTGCATCTGTCATTCCCAAACTAAATGAATACTTGCTTATTGCTTGTATAATACAGAATGTAAAATTCACATAATAAACTTTTGTCCCATGAAATAAAAAACATTTTACATATTAAAAATGTCTCTGCTATGTTGCCCAGGCTGGAAATAATAAGGAAAGATTAAATACAATTAATTAAAAAAATAAAAAAAAATATATGTCTCAATAGAGAATGCACCTGTGAATTTGCCAGGATTCATTAAGAGAATCCTCTCCTCTCCCTCTTTACATACACCAGTGCTGCCCAACAGAAATTTCTGTGATTATGGCAATGTTCTATATTTGCACTGTTGAATATGACAGCCATTAGCCACATGTGGCTATTGAGCACTTGAAATGTGGCTAGTGCAACTCAGGAACTGAATTTTTAATTAATTAATTAATTTATTTATTTTTGAGACGAGAGTCTCACTCTGTCACCCGGGCTAGAGTGCCGTGGCGTCAGCCTCACTCACAGGAACCTCCAACTCCTGAGCTCAAGTGATCCTTCTGCCTCAGCCTCCCAAGTAGCTGGGACTACAGGCATGTGCCACCATGCCCAGCTAATTTTTTATATATATTTTTAGTTGGCCAATTAATTTCTTTCTATTTTTTAGTAGAGACAGGGTCTCGCTCTTGCTCAGGCTGGTTAGAAATCCTGAGCTCAAACAATCCGCCCGCCTCAGCCTCCTAGAGTGCTGGGATTACAGTGAATTTTTAATTTAATTTAAAGTTCTTAGTTAAGAATATTATTCCTACTATTCCTCTCTTACTTCTCTGAACTTCCCTTCTCAGTCTCCTTTACTGCTTCCATCTCTTCAGCTAGCTCCTTAAATACTGGTATTCTCCAGATTTCTACCATTTCTCCCCATTCCTGTATGATTTTATCCTATACCATGGATTCAGCTATAACCTACATAAAATCACTACTAATTCTGTCATCTCTAGCTCTGGACCCATACTTGCAAATGCCTATTTCTCCCACAGACATGTCCAAAAATGAACAACTCCTTTCTATAAACTGGCTTCTTTTCTTATAATCCTTATCTCAAATAAAGGCATTATTAGCCACTCAGTTTTTCAAGCTATAAACCTGGGCATCATCCTCAACTCCTCACCTCCCCACCTTTCACCCTAAAAATGTCCGCTCTTACATCTAGAATTTGCTTTCAATAGTCTAGAAGAGAGTGGTGGGAAAGAGAGAAAATATGACTGACAAAATCTTGACAACAGATGAAGCTGGGTGATGGGTACATCAGGGTCACGTACTTATCTACTTTGTTTAAAAGTTTCTATAATAAAAAAATTTTTAAATCAACTCAAGATTTCCTCTTCTCCACTCATCTCTCTCATTACTTTAGTTCACTTATTAGGGTTTAATGTGGATTACCAAACAAGCCTCACCCAACTGGTCTTCCTGCCATCAGTTCGTTTCTACCCTGATGCCATTTCTACACTCAACTCCCCTGCTATCTTACTTAATGACCTTGCTGTTCTTAAAGAACTCTGCCAGCTCTGTCCAAAATCTATGGGACAAAGTGCAAACTCTAGCATGGTACCTGAACTCCTTCAAAATCCTGCTACAATCTACTCTTCTGGTTGTCACCGTCTAACTCCAGCCACACTGACCTAATGCACTGGTCCTCAAATTTCTTAACTAATTTCCACCTGGGTCAATTATTTTTCTCTGAGGAGCCTTTCCTTGTTCTGCCTGGCAGTTAATCACTTCCTATAGTACCTTTTTTGTACCATTATTTTAGTACACATCATGCTGCACCATAATTTTCTCTTTTTTTGAGACAGACTCTTGTTCTGTTGCACCAGGTAGACTGCCGTGGCATCATCGCAGCTCACTGCAACCTCGAATTCCTGGGCTCAAGTGATCCTCCTCCCTCAGCCTCCCCAGTACTGGGATTATAGGCGTGCACCACCATGCCCAGCTAATTTTTTCTATTTTTAGTAGAGATGAGGTCTTGTTCCTGCTCAGGTTGGTCTCCAACTCCTGAGCTCAAGGAATCCTACCACCTCAGCCTCCCCAGAGTGCTAGGATCATAGGTGTGCGCCACTGTGCCAGGCCCCTGTAATTTTCAATAAAGGTTTGTATAAATGAATCTCCATTTTAATACTACCATTATGTATTTTATAGTAAGTTCCAGAAAAATGGAAACTGCCAGAGTAAAGAATCTAGAGGCAACCCATTACCTAAAGAGTATCTTTGAAAGGAACAGTGGCAGGCTACAGAGTAATATCACAATTTACAGCAGAGGTGAGCAACCTATGGTAAATGAAGGCCAATTAAGAAAAAATAGCTTATGGGCAGCACTTTAAAGGTATATATATATTTTTAAGTCAGAATTCAAATGTTGGTAACAGTATTTAAACATTTTATTTCTATCTCTAAAGATTTTGGTTTGGGCTAAAATTTCGGAAACTTACAAAACTAGCAAATACTGCGATCTGTCCTTAAATGTCCAAGATTATACAAGAAAATAATAACTGATAGCTCATTTCCCATTTTTTAAACGGGAAAATTATAACGGATCATATTCAACCCCAAGCCCTCAATTTTTAAATTATAACTTAAATACATAGTAAAACACCTATATGTAAGTATTAGGTTGAACCACATGAAACTGCCATTTTTATAGGCAAAAAATAACCAAAACACCAACAGTTTCATGTGGTACAACCTAACAACAAATCATTACATCAGGATGCAGTTTGCTTTCTTGTTCACAAACAAAATGGTTAAGAGACAGTTGTTTTGTATGTAGACATGGCTTTTCCACAGTAATCTCTTATTCACTTTTCTTCCTTCTCTACAATTTTCCCCAACACTTTCCCAACTTTTCTGGGATTCATTTGTATAACACTAGGAGGGGAAAGGGGCTAAACACAAAAGGTACTATAAATACAAAAATGTTCAGGATAAACACAAAATGCCAGACAATGGTCAAAGGGTAAGGAGTTCAGACTGTGATGCAAGCAACAGTGGAGATGGTATCTACTCGTCAGGCTTTGCAAGGCATCTTGCAGGTGATTTCTGAGGTGCTACCAATTATTAGGAATGTAAATCAAGACTTTTTCCACCCATAATTTTGTTTAAAATGCTGTATTGCATTTTGATACATAAATCTAATTTTTTTCCCATATAAATATAAGTTGGAAAAATAAAAATGAATTCAGAGATACATACAGTCTATGAAGTTAGGTTAAAAAAAAGAAAAAACAAGGGATGTTCTCTGGGCCTGGTGAGGTGGCTCACACCTGTAATTCTAGCATTCTGGGAAGCCGAGGCAGGAGGCAGGAGGATCACTTGAGCTCAGGAGTTGGAGACCAGCTTGAGCAAGAGCGAGACCCTGTCTCTAGTAAAAAAAATAGAAAAAAAATTAGTTGGGCAACTAAAAATAGAAAAAATTAGCCAGGCATGGTGGTGTGCCTGTAGTCCCAGTTACTTGGAAGGTTGAGGCAGGAGGATTGCTTGAGCCCAGGAGTTTGAGGCTGTGAGCTAGGCTGATGCCATGGTACTCTAGCCTGGGCAACAGAGCAAGGCTATGTCTCAAAAAAATAAAGGTCATCTGTATTCAATTTCAATGCCATGTGACTAAAAACTTTGTTATTAAGATACCGTGTTTCCCCGAAAATAAGACAGGGTCTTATATTTTTCCTCAAGAAGACAACCTAGGGCTTATTTTCAGGGGATGTGTTATTTTCCCCTCAAAGCCTCAGCTTGCAGCACACACAGGATGGTCCAAACCTGACAGGGGGAGCCGACCTTGTTGGTGGGGCTGCCCGCACCTTTCCGGTCACTTCTGGGATAGTAGCTGTCATGATGGGGCAGATGAGAAGGGTTGCTTGTCTTCTTTACTGATCTGCGCAAAAATGCATGGGTTGTGCAGATACACTGCGTAGCCACACCCATCACTAGGTCTTATTTTAGGGGTAGGGCTTATATTGTGCAAATGCTTAGAAATCCTGCTAGGGCTTATTTTATGGGTAGGTCTTATTTTCGGGGAAACACGGTATTTTGAAGCTGCTTACTCTGTATTTCCCTAACCTTGTAGGTTATATAATTGGGAAGTGTGGCTCATTACACAGTGCCTCCTAATATTTTACTTTTTAGAACAGATATCCTCAAAGGTATGGGGTCATTAGAAATCTTGGCACTGGTGGGAGGGAGAATATGAGATTTGAAAATACAGCAGTGTCTGATCTGTCTCTTTTTTGTACAGTTATATATGCATTTATGTGTGTTTACATATATATGTATGCCCACACATGCATGCATTTAATTCAGATTCTAGGAGGGCATGAGAAGCCTGGGTTGAGAAACACTGCTTTAAAATAAGAATACTGGGGCCAGGTGCAGAGGCTCATGCCTATAATCCCAGCACTTTGGGAGGCTGAGGTAGGAGGATCACTCAAGGCCAGGAGTTTGAGACCAGACAGGGCAACATAGCAAGACCCTGTTTCTACAAAATATAAAAAAAATAGCTGGGCGTGGTGGCATGTGCCCATAGTCCTAGCTACTAGGGAGGCTGAGAAAGGAAGATCTCTTGAGCCCAAGAGTTGGATGTTGCAGTGAACCACAATCATGCCACTGCACTCCAGCCTCAGTGACAGAGCAAGACTCTGTCTCAAAAAAAGTCAACTGGGGGGCTGGGCGTGGTGGCTCATGCCTGTAATCCTAGCACTCTGGGAGGCTGAGGCGGGCGGAACGTTTGAGCTCAGGAGTTCGAGACCAGCCTGAGCAAGAGCGAGACCCCGTCTCTACTAAAAATAGAAAGAAATTGATTGGCCAACTAAAAAAATATATAGAAAAAAAATTAGCCAGGCATGGTGGCGCATGCCTGCAGACCCAGCTACTCGGGAGGCTGAGGCAGGAGGATTGCTTGAGCCCAGGAGTTTGAGGTTGCTGTGAGCTAGGCTGACGCCACGGCACTCACTCTAGCCTGGGCAACAAAGTAGATTCTGTCTCAAAAAAAAAAGTCAACTGGTACTGTGGTAGTCACAGAACCTAGTAGAGTGCTTGGCTTATTGGTGCTTAATAAACCTTAATAAATAAATAAAATATTTTTTCAATTGCAAAAGAGGCAAATGGTAATTACATCTCAGGTCATTTATTAGTGAAATTTTTGACTCTATTTTTGTCAGCCATTTGTTTCTTCTATACATTATCCCTTACAGCAACACTTACTGAGTGTTTACTATAGCCGGGCACTGTTCTAAGTGCTTTACATCTATTATCTAATTAAGTCCTTAGAGCCCTATAAGCTAAGTGGAATTATTATCTCTATTTTACAGATGAAGAAAGTTTTCATACTTTCATGCTTGGTGTAAAACAAGGACTTGAACCCAGGAAATCTGGCTTCAATACACAATACCACTTTACATTTATTTCCAATCTGTCTCTACCAGTCCATTTCTTTTGAGCTCCCTATCAGCATTCTCCCTCCTTAAAAGCAACCAAGCAGTGCTCACATCTACCTGGTAGGCAAATCCAAACAACTACTCCTCTCCTCCATTGCTAGACCTATCCAGCAAAGCATAGGCAAGCAGAAAGGGGGAAGAGGGCTAAAATAGCCCAGCTGAATTTGGCCCACTAGTACCTCAGTTTCCCCACTGGTACTTGGGTAATTCCTGAAATTAGATTTCAAAGCTAGGTGCTCTACAATTCTTTTTAAATTTATTTATTTTATTTCAGCATATTATGAGGGTACAAATGTTTAGGTTATGTGTGTTGCCTTTCTCTCCCTTCCCCCCCACCCCGAGTCAGAGCTTCAAGCGTGTCCATTCCCTAGATGGTGCGCATCGCACTCATTATGTATGTATATACCCATCCCCTCCTCCCCACTCCCATCTGCCTGAGACCCGATAAATGTTATTCCTATATGTCCACTTAGGTGTTGATCAGTTAATACCAATTTACTGGTGAGTACATGTGGTGCTTATTCTTGGGATACTTCACTTAGTAGAATGGGTTCCAGCTCTATCTAGGAAAATACAAGAGGTGCTATACACACAGGCATGCACACGCACACACATACAGCTTGCATACTTACATTAAAACAACTATTTCTTTTTTTTTTATTCTTACATTTTAATTTTTTTTCTTCTTTTCACATCACAAGAGGAATTAAAGGCTAAAATAAAGCAACTATTTCAATGGCTACCAAAGGGTATAAACAGAAAAACAAGTCTTTCTCCCTAATGTTATAATTATATATTATGTTTATAATTATGGTTAGCATTGTAACTCTAAATTTATACCTCTATTTTCTGATTTAACAACTTTAGGCTACATTTATCTTTTGAGTTGCAAGTATGAAAGATGAGGAGCATACTTACCTTCCACTAATCTTTTCTTCCCTTATCATCACCCCACTTTTTGTTATACTATTTTCCCACTGTCAAAGTTAACAACTTGCACTCTATTATGTCTCATATGCTTTGTCTTTGGAAGATCCTAAAGTTTATAAACTAAATAAACAGCATTTATAATATTATGATTATGTACATACATTTTACTGGAGAACTAAGCATGGAGGGACCCATAGAAAGGGAAATATTCCATTTAGACTACCACTGGTAGTTTACAGAGCTACTAATCTAACAGACCACAAAAATGAGCCAAAGAATCAAACAAGTACCTAAGACATTTAATGAGCATTTACTATGTGGCAGGCAGGCACTAAGTCTGTACTAAGCACTGTACATACATTGCCTTATTTAATCCTCAAAACAACCATGTAAGGAAGAATTACATTAGCCCAACTTTGCAAGTAGTAATGAAGGCTAAGGTTACATACCTGGGCAAGTGCCCAGGTCAGCTCTAAGGAGCAGAGCAGGGATGTGAATCCATTTAAAGCTCCAGGGCCTCAACTCTTCACCACTATAATGCTGGCTCATACTAACTATTCTTTCACTTTCCTTTTCCTGACAATGTCTAATTAATGCCCTGAATAATGGAAGGAGATTAAAATTATTCTGTCTAGATATTAAACTTCTTTTGAACTATATATTCTCTTCCAAATCTTTTTAAACTATTAAGATGACACTATATTCAGTCTTTCTACTCACCAAATCCGGGAAACATTAAAGACTATGCTTTATGGCTAGATTTTACAACACAGTATACAGAAGTAAGGGTGTAGGTCTCAGTGTGACTTTCCTGTTCAAATATTAAATACTACTAAATAGAACACTCAAAGCAGTAGTCCAATATCAAAAAATTCTTTAAAACTCAGGAATGAAACACTAAAAATGAAAATTCCTTGAGGATATAGTAATCTCTTTGTTTTATCTTTGATATTTTTCAATTGAGGATAAATTACAGGATTATTGAATTACCCAGTATGATGTTGATTCTTGCTACATTATATACAGTATGTAGCAATACAGTGAACCAGTTTCATTCCAAGTTATCTTTAACTGCATTTCTAAAATTTACAGGTGAAGAGAACCTCATTTACAGGCCAACTCTCTCATGATTTCCAAGCACAGATGATAACATTACTGTCCTTGTAGAGGCACCGAGATACTAAATTCATCCAAAAATGAAACTATCATGGACCAGATGTAAATAAGGCTCTCCTGACACTAAATTCTCTATGGCAAGAGGTCAAGGGTCTGGCTTATAATCATAACCGAAATCTTGACACCATCTAACTTCAGCAAAATATAACTGCTATGCTAAGTAACAACTTGTTCAGGTTTTTCCCCACTAAAGCTGTTCCTTCAGTTAACAACTAATACATAGTAATTCAATCACAATTCAGAACCAGAATTTAAACTATAGGAGCATTCAAATAGCTGTGGGTTAAAAGGGGATGCCAGTTTCAAGAGCAGCTCTAGAATGGGTGGCTCTCAATTCTATCTACCCGTTTTCTAAAAATGTCTTGCACTCTGTAGATATTTGTAAATTGGCACTTTTCATTTTTCTTTGTATCCGTTTATTTACGTATCTGTCACTCCCTTTAAGGTGTGAGCTTCAGTATGGTAGAGGGTGTGACATTCATCTTTGTATCTCCTAGGACCAGCAGTGTCTGGCACATAGTAGGCTCTGAATGCCTGTGTGGAATTAACCACAGGACAAGGAAGTCCATACTGCAAAGGAAAACGGAGAGGGGGCATTTTAGTTGGGAGGTTAAGGAATCAATTACCCTTTAGAGAAGAACAGACCTTGGGCTAACCCAGGACAGAATGCAACAATTTAAAGGGCCTCAGGAAGCCGGAGTCAAATATTATAGCCCTACCTTCCTAATTCCTAACTATTGTGTGTAGGCAGTGCGGCCGCTCGCCCTGAAGAGAGCCAAGCCTTCAGCCTACACGACCCTGACTCTTACCTCCAGAGAAGGGTGGGAACACCAATGGACTCAACTCAGCTCCCGCCCTACTTCAGCCCCAGACTAAACTGCGGCCGCGTCTGCTTGCTCCAGGCCGTACCATGACAGGGCAATTCAGGTGGACTATAGGCGGACGTGGTTCACTCACCTACTTGGTAGAGCCGGCCCTCGGGTGAAAAAATGGTAATGTGGCGATCAAAACCGGCGCTGGAACCACGGGACATATTGGTGCACCACTTCAAGCACAGTATCTGGGCCCCGTAGCTCCCGCACAAGGCGTACAAACCCCTCCCGGAAGTTGCAGGGACTGCTTCCGGGGCACTGGCCCGGTTTCTTCCGCTCTCGCACGCGAAATTCAAGGCTCTCTAGCCACTTTGAGCGCTGAGAAAGCGTCGAGGCCCCGCCCCTAAAGGGAGCCGTGGAGCGAGGGCGGATGTCTTCGCTGTACGCCTGCGCCAGGCAACTGCTTGCGTATACCCGGGGCAACTTGGGTCGTGGCGGTTTGGGGCTTTCACCGGGAGAGTCAATTACCTATAGCAAGGAGGAAAAGGCTTCCTGGGGGCCCAGAGTAGTGATTTGCCTATCAGTGTGACCTAAATAGACCGTCTCTCGTTAGTTTTGACACCTTGCAGCCATTCTGTGGCTGGTTAGATTGCTGGCTGCTTTCTTCCTAACTTTCTTCCCTGACACTTTCCTTCCTACTTTGGAGGGAGATAGATTGCAGGTGCAGTTAAGTAGCAGCAGGAGCTAAATTTAGGCACTGAAGGGACCGGGTTCAAGTAGCCACTGGAAAGAACAGAATTTTCTTCTAGTCGGGCAAGATTTTCCTTTGGCCAGCAGCCCTGACAATTTTGACTCTTAAAAGTGGAACTGAGGTTAAAATATGGGTGATAGGGGAATCCTGAGGTTAGGCGGCTTTGATCGATAAATGGGAGCCAAAGGGGTGGGGCTTATAGCAAGCTAGTGTTGGACGGATTAATGAGAGTAATCCAAAAAGGCGAAGTAGCTCCGGGAGAACAGCAGGTGGCTTTTCAAATTGTAAAATTGTGCCTATTTTGACTTTACCCCTAGGCACACTCCTGTTTATTGAATATAAAATGCAAAACATGATATTAAACCTCCCGAGGTTGGTGCACCAGGAAGGCCAGATACACAAGTTTTGTGGCACTTTAATGCCTACTGTAAAATAACTGAAGGAGGGATTCTTAATCTCTATAATGTAGTTTCTCCTAAATTTACTTTCCATTTTGAAGAAAACAATTTGTAAGACCCTCATAAGGAAATTTAATTTCTCAAGTGTTTGTTTTTGTTTTTTTGAGACAGAGTCTCACTCTGTTGCCCGGGCTAGAGTGCCGTGGTGTCAGCCTAGCTCACAGCAACCTCAAACTCCTGGGCTCAAACGATCCTTCTGCCTCAGCCTCCCAAGTAGCTGGGACTACAGGCATGTGCCACCATGCCCGGCTAATTTTTTCTATATATTTTTAGTTGGCCAATTAATTTGTTTCTATTTTTAGTAGAGACTGGATCTTGCTCTTGCTCAGGCTGGTTTCGAACTCCTGACCTCCAGCCTGCCTGGGCCTCCCAGAGTGCTAGGATTACAGGTGAGAGCCACCGCGCCCCGGCCCTCAGTGTTTTTAAAAAATAAATTTCTATTAACCTGAAAAATAAAATCCCAGACTGAAACATGGCTAAGAAAACAGTAAATGCAAACAGATCGCTAGTACACAGGGTACCTTCCATCCCTGGCTAATTCCCAAGTATACTGATAAAAGTTGTCCTTTGCTTTTGGTTTGGGTCCCTATGCTCAGGACCAACCTCTCTTGACCTTTTGAGTACTTTTGTTTTCTCAGACTTTGAGAGAGCCTGGTGTACTGTAATTCCTACAGTTTGCCTGAATAGTCATAGATAAAAGGTTCACAGCAAGGCTGCTAGGAGGATGAACTCAGTCCCACAGCCTCAACAGCCAGCTACGCTGATGTCTCTCAAAGTCAGGTGTCTAGCTGGACCCTTCTCTGGAGCTGATTCTTCTCTAATTCCCTATGGGAAGTTTTCATATTGAGACACTTGACAACTCAAAACCTAACATGTTCAAAAAGGAACTCCTTATCTCTTCCCTCTCAAGCCAATTCCTGCCCCTTGTATCATGCTTTCCAGGTCCTCAGAGCCAAAACCTTGTAGCATTTAATTAATACTCCCGACTCTGCCTCCATACACTCTTGATCTCCCTTATTCCGCTCTCTTTGTTCACTATTTATTGTCCCCCCTCACCTCCAACCTAAGCTCCGTGAGGGCAAAGATCTTTGTTTTGTTCAATAATATAACTCAGGCAACTTGAATAATAACTCATATATATTAAGTGCTCAATTAATATGAGTTGAATGAATGAATCTCTTACAGCATAGGAGTTAGGAGTGCATCCCTTTCTATTTAAACCTGAATTTAAATTCCATCTGTAACAGTTACTAGATCTGTGACCCTATGCAGCCTCCCTAAGTCTGGATTCCCTTATCTGTTAAATTTGGAGAATAAGATCCATTTTATGAGGGCCATTGTGAAGATTAAATGAGAGAAGGCAAGGAAGTTCTAAACAAAGTACCTAGCATATAATAAGCACTGATCAAATGGTGGCTGTTATTGTTGCCTTCCCATTTGGTCAGTTACTGAATGCTATTGATTATTCCTATGGAATTATTCTGCCTGCTTTTCATTCTCGTGTTCACTGTCCAAATTTAGACCCTTTTTACAGTTTACTCTGGCACAGTAGAGTCTCTTCTTGTTGATCCATCACACTCTTGGAATCATTTTTTTAAGAGCAAGATCTAATTAGATTGCTTCTCTGCCTAGATTCCTTTGGGCTCCTCACTGCTGAATAAAATCTAGTCTCTAGGTTAGTGTTGAAGCTGTCTACAAGTTGGCCTCTACCTATCTTTTGAACTTCTCTTCCACTTCATCCTCCTTTTTATTGAAGGGCTATATTCCACAGCACTGCTTGGATCTGCACTGCCTGATCACACCTCAAACTCCTCCATACCTTTATCTCTCTTGTAAGGACCACTACATTCCCATCTCCTCTCCTAAGAAGCTCAAATCTGCTAGTCTATCTCTTTCTCCCCTATATGTCTATTGCATGTAATCTGAATCTTTTACTAACCTGAACCAAAGGAAATGGCCATTTTGTAGGTCAAATATTGGCAATTAAATGCTTTCACTTAAAGAATTATGTGTCTGGGCTTCATGAAAGATTGGCAGGGCAGAGGCAGGGTACTTTTCATCTCTATACTCTCCATTACCCCATGCCCAGGGCTTGCCTCATAAGAGTTCAATAAATAACTGTTAAGTGGAACTGAAAACTGTAGAAAGGGAACAACTGAGGAATGTTTTCATAGCTGCAAGCCTTTGCTTCCCATATAGACATGGTTGTGAATGTTCACTGCCTTGCAGTGATGAGATATTTCAAATCACACACAATGCAGGCTGTGAGAATTATTTCACACATTCAAACAAATCTTGACTCCCTCTTGAGGTTGCATTTAAGGTGGGCCCTGAAAGAGGCATGGGATTTAGGATGATGTGTATATATATTTATTATTTTATTTTATTTTTTGAGACAGCGTCTCGCTCTGTTGCCTGTGCTAGAGTACCGTGGCGTCAGCCTAGCTCATAGCAACCTGAAACTCCTGGGCTCAAGCAATCCTCCTGTCTCAGCCTCCTGAGTAGCTGGGACTACAGGCATGCATCACCAGGCCAGGCTAATTTTTTCTATTTTTAGTTGCCTGGATAATTTCTTTCTATTTTTAGTAAAGATAAGGTCTCACTCTTGCTGAGGCAGGTCTTGAACTCCCAATCTCAAGCCATCCTCCCTCCTCAGCCCCCCAGAGTGCTAGGATTACAAGGTGTGAGCCACCACACCCGGCCCTAGGATGGTATATACATTTTAATATTCTTTTTAAAAATTTTTTTTGGCTAATTTTTTCTATATATTTTTAGTTGTCCAGCTAATTTCTTTCTATTCTCAGTAGAGACAGGGTCTTGCTCTTGCTCAGGCTGGTCTCGATCTCCTGAGCTCAAATCATCCACCCACCTTGGCCTCCCAGAGTGCTAGGATTACATGTGTGAGCCACCATGTCCAGCCCATTTTAATATTCTTAAGGATACTTCCTGGAAGGAATCAACTTCATTTTCAATATGAACATAAATTGAAAGCTAGAATTAGAACCTCAGGCTCCTTGAGGGCTATGGCCACATTTGCTTTGCTCACCAGTGTATCCTCAATACCAAATGGTTCCTAGCATGAAATAAGCACTCAGATCATTCACTGAAGGTGCATTCTCACTATTTAGGTTTCCTATTATGTTGGATTGTTTTTCTTTATTAGAAAAGATTTGTGGCAGGGCTCGGTGGCTCATGTCTGTAATCCTAGCACTTTGGAAGGTCGAGATAGGAGGATTGCTTGAGGCTAGGAGTTCAAGACCAGCCTGAGCAACTTAGCAAGACCCTGTCTCTACAAAAAAAAAAAAAAAAAAAAAAAGCCAGGTATGGTGGCATGTGCTTGTAATTCCAGCTACTCAGTATGTTGAGGCAGGAGGATCACTTGAGCCCAGGAGTTTGCAGTGAGCTCTGATGACATCACTGCACTCTAGCCTAGGCAACAGATACCCCGTCTCAAAAAAAAAAAAAAAGGTTGTGATTAAACAAGAAATCTAAATCTCAATCCCCTAAAAGGTCAGATATTTTACATTAGAATTTGAGATTTTTCTACACAGGCAAATGAATTCCTCTGGGAAATCTTTCAGTAAGACAAAACCCTTGCTCATTCCATTATAATGGGAAATCCCCTGGCAGCAGACTTCATGAATATATGCCACTGGGTGCCAGGCAGCAGCTAAACTACTCACCCAGATGGACTTTCCCCTGAGTTGGGGAGCTTTCACCAGAGTCTGGGTACCAGCACTCCCGTAGCTTTAACACAAGCCTGTGGGGCAGAATTGCTATGTCTGTGTGGAAACTTTGATCTTCCTCTCTGTGGGGCCACCAAGTTAGACTTTTTGAAATGACTTTCTGGTTTTTTGAAAAGTTTTAGAAATGACTTGACATCTCGTGAGTCTTGGAAAATCTCCTGGGGGCCTCTGTTTGGCAATGCCCGCATTCTCCCCGGGGGTGGAGGTAGGTGGAAGGTAGGGGTTACCCACAAGGCAAAGGTATAAAGTGGCAGCGTAGATTCCCAGTGACTGAAAACATCCTGCATCACATGGCGTTTAAAGGCAAGATAAGAATTTAGCCCTTAGCTTAAGATGCTCTGTTGGCAGTTTCAGTGAGCCAGGGAATAGAAAAATGAAGCCTGTGTTTCTTTTCCATATGGTATCAGCAGGTGTTGCAACACAATGCTCTGTGAATCGGCCACTGGTAATAGAGTATCCCAGGACAGTTGGGATTTCCTGATGTTAAGAGGCCCCAAAAGGCAGCTTTGGCAAGGACAGAGCTAGGGATGTAGCAGCTCTGGGAAAACAGTGAGAGGGAGGTAGGGAATGTCTAGCTCTCTGGCCAGACATTCACCAATCCAGAACTTCCTCAGAGGACATGCTGAGGGCAAGAACTTAGTTCTATTTGTTATTTTTTTTTAATTTAAAAAATTTATTATCGTTTTTAAAAAATAAGTTCTTAAATCCTCATTTTTACTATTTTTTCTGCTTGGGGATGGTTCTATTTGTATTTTTCCTTTTTTTGAGACAGAGTCTTGCTCTGTTGCCCGGTCTAGAGTGCAGTGGCATCACTTTAGGGCTCAAGTGATCCTCCTGCCTCAGCCTCCCAAGTAGCTGGGACTAGTAGGCATGCCACTATGCCTGGCTAATTTTTCTGTTTTTTGTAGAGATGGCAGTTTCACTATGTTGCTCAGGCTGGTCTCGAACTCCTGGCCTCAAGTGATCCTCCCGCCTTGGCCTCCCAAAGTGCTGGGATTATAGATGTGAGCCATCCAGCCCGGCACCTTCTTTTTTTTTTTCTCAGACCAATCTCAGTCCTGTATTTCTTCCTGCACCCTAATAGTTATGGTTGGCTACCAAGGAGTTCAGTCATTTTGGATGAGTCTTGGGGAAGGAGAAAAGGGTGATTTCTCTGTATTCTAGTTATATCATGTATGGGTAAAGAAAAGGGACAAATGGGGCACCGAATGTGGGATGCAGATGACTTCTGTGACTTACATGAGGCAAATTGGTTACGCTTTTACTCAGAAACCCTTCAAACCCCTTAACTGATCAAATTCTAATAAAGCAACAATCCTCAGCCCCCTTGTCTATAACATCTAGTGTGGACATTGAGTAGGATGGATGTTCCTAACATCACCCTCCAGTAGCAATGGTGGGTGCAATACAGTGTCTCTGTCAACATAGCAGCCACACAGCTCTCATTATTTCCCTTCTGTGCCACCCCCTTCCTTACCAGTAAATATAATTCTGTTTCTGGATTCTCTCAGCCATTCTCAAGAATGACAAATGCTATCCTTTCGTTTGAGAGGGAATAAACTTGTATCAGCTCAACCCAAAAGACATTTAAATACAATTATCCATTAACCTTTCTACTGAGCCAAAATCTTTAGCTTTTTAGTTCACCCTTGATTTTTAACTAAAACAACTTCACTATTATCCTCTTAAAACTTTTGATGTTTGGCCGGGCGCGGTGGCTCACGCTTGTAATTCTAGCACACTGGGAGGCCAAAGCGGGTGGATCGTTTGAGCTCATTAGTTTGAGACCAGCCTGAGCAAGAGTGAGACCCTCTCTCTACTAAAAAAAAATAGAAAGAAATTATCTGGACAACTTAAAATATATAGAAAAAATTAGCCGGGCATGGTGGTGCATGCCTGTAGTCCCAGCTACTTTGGGAGGCTGAGGCAGGAGGATCACCTTAGCCCAGGAGTTTGAGGTTGCTGTGAGCTAGGTTGATGCCATGGCACTCTAGCCCAGGCAACAGAGTGAGACTTTGTCTCAAAAAAACCAAAAAACTTTTGATGTTTCTTTTGTTTTTCCAAACTCTTCTTAAATGAAGACCCAATGCTCAGCTGATCTCTTGTTTCTGGAAGCCAAGGACTTTGAGAAACACTAAGAATTCTCATGAGTCTCCCCAGAATTGTGGAAGAGGCAATGGAAGACCCCAGCTAGCTTGGGCTTAACCGTTGGTGGTTTTTAACACACAACTTCCCCTTAGGCATGATAACACAGGAAATTCTTCACAGCTTGAGAGAACAGCAAATGTCCCAGTGAAAAATAAGATAGGGAAGAGAGAGGGAAGGTCCTGAGCTTTGATCATGGAGAGGCTGTGCCATGAGTGTCAGATGCACTGGGTTTGAATCTGAAGCCTTACCACAGGCTACCTGGTGATCATGACCTCAGTTTCTTCTTTTCTCAAACAGGTGAGCATGCAGTACCCACTTTAAAGGCATAAAGTAAAATATATTAACCAATACAGTGAAAATAAGCCACCTTCGAGTAGACTTGAACTCAGCTTCTCTTTGTGAAAGGAGGGGCTTGGGTGAATAAGGCCTGGATTTTTGGTCCTTTGTTTTGATCTATCCCTAGTAAAGAATAAAAGCAAGTATGTACTGCATGGGCCTGCCCTGTACACTGCTATTATTCAGAAGTGAAACTTAGTCTGTCCTCTTAATTTGGAAAGCAGCTAATTCTTTTATCTACCCTGTCCACACACATGCAGCCTCACCGTGCATATAGATAGGGGATAGAATCAATCAGTTCACTGAAGTTTTCCTACCCATGTAGTTTCCCTCCATGTTGGAATCTTTATGAATCTCATTTAGACTTTATTCACTCTTTTCTCCATGCCCCCCGGCTCCCTGATCAGGTGGGGAAAGGGAGGTGCAGGGGTTGGCCAGGCACTGAGAGAGTGAGTCAAGCGCAGAGAGGAAATAAGACTTAACAGCCTTCCCTTTAGCCTAGAGACACTTCCTCTTCCTTGAGGTTTCCTAATTGGCTTCCTCTAATTCCTATTTTCTTACCACAAAATTAAGTCATCTCTAATGTTCAGAATGAACCAAGTTCTCTTGGGGTAAATGGAGAGAGGGAGAGAGAGAACACAAATGAAGATTCTCATTATTTTGACCAGTATTTTCAGTCACTAAGTTAGGAACTAGTTTTTGAGAATACAGTTATTGATGGGACAGCAAGATAGTGCTCCAGTTTTATTTTATTTTTTGTTTTTTGTCTTTCATTTATTAGCAGGATTTGAGAGGATCCAGTTTTATAGTCTACTTGCTTTAAAATGACTTGATGGCCCTCAGCTGGGATCCCCACACTTCATCCAAAGTGCATTTCATCTACAGTGGTGAAACAAAGGCAAGTTTCAAAAATCAACCACGCTGAGGCAGGTGAATTGTTTGAGCTCAGGAGTTCGAGACCAGCCTGAGCAAGAGCGAGACCCCATCTCTACTAAAAGATAGAAAGAAATTAGCTGGACAACTAAAAATATATACAAAAAATTAGCTAGGCGTGGTGGTGCATGCCTGTAGTCCCAGCTACTCAGGAGGCTGAGGCAGGAGGATCGCTTGAGCCCAGGAGTTTGAGGTTGCTGTGAGCTAGGCTGACGCCACGGCACTCTAGCCCAGGTGACAGAGACTCTGTCTCCAAAAACCAACCAAACAAACAAACAAAAACAAAGAAAACAAAACAAAATTAACCACAGATAGCAGATTTAGACATTAAAACATTCCAAAGATTAAAAACTCTTGGATGATGTCTTACAAGTGCATAGCAAGTTTTATTACAGTTACCACAGTGCCATGTACATAGTAGATGCTTAATAGATAAATCTTTAATTCACTTAAGATATGGTATGATTATAGAGAGTAGCATTGAGAGGTTACCATTCTTTTTGGAGGATCAGTATGGCATCAGACACCACAGACTAAGTTCCTGCTTAGCCAGCTCACATGCAAAATACCAAGGAGCAAGAGGGGAATTCACTCAAAGGAGAAGTGGGTATTAGAGGTAAAAATCAACAAGACATTTTCAAACAACTTCTCCAAAGTAATTTATTATTTATGTATTTATTTATTTGAGACAAGAGTCTCACTCTGTTGCCTGGCCTTGAGTGCTGTGGTGTCAGCCTAGCTCACAGCAACGTCGAGCTCCTGGGCTCAAGCGATCCTCCTGCCTCAGCCTCCCAAGTAGCTGGGACTACAGGCATGCGCCACCATGCCCTGCTAATTTTTTCTATTTTTAGTAGAGATGCGTCTCACTCTTGCTCAGGCTGGTCTCCAACTCCTGAACTCAAGCTATCCTCCCACCTTGGCCTCCCAGAGTACTAGGATTACAGGTGTGAGCCACCTCACCCGGCCTCCAAAGTAATGTAACAACATTTATTGAGCCACTTCTATGAGCAAGAACCTGGACTAGCTGCACTGGGAGACACACAGATGAACTAAGTGGGGTTCCCACCAGAATTCAGTGGGAAAGATGAAACATGAATGAAAGCAAAGCTAGCCCAAAGCAGTTCATGATATATAAGGAAGAGCGTAACAGAGCACTGCTGATGAGGAAATGACCTTAGATGCAGATGGGCCAGAAGGAATGTAAGACTGCCTGCTGGAAGAAGTCTACCCCAGCTCAGCCTGGGAGGACAGGGAAGATTCTAACAGGTGTGTTAGATGTTAGGAGCAATGTGGGAGGCACTTACAATGCAACATGGAGTAAGAGTGGCATGAATAGAGAAGCAGAAGAAGAAAAAAGTACCTGTGCTTTGAGTGAGGCAATGGACTAGCTTGACTAGGACACAAAAATGTTTTGGATTAGGGAACAAATGAAGAGAGGAGGTTGAATGCTAATCTAAGGAATTTATGCTCCACTTGGAAGGAAATGGGGAGACATTTAATTTTTTTTTATATACAAGGTTTTGCTCTGTCGCCCAGGCTAGAGTGCAGTGGCACCATCATAGCTCACTGCAACCTCCAGCTCCTGGGCCCCGGTGATCCTCCTGCCTCAGCCTCCCTAGTACCTGGGACTATAGGCGGGCAGCACCATGGCTGGCTAATTTTTGTATTTTTTTGTAGAGATGGGATCTTGCTCTTGCTTAGGCTGGGCTTCTTTTAATTTTTTTCTTTTCTTTTTTTTT
>VBSM01002121.1:27310733-27326761 GCA_008086735.1 Cheirogaleus medius
GCAGAAGGATTGCTTGGGCCCAGGAGCTTGAGGTTGCTGTGAGCTAGGCTGATGGCATGGCACTCTAGCCCAGGCAATAAAGTGAGACTCTGTCTCAAAAAATATATATATATTTTTAAAAAATTGCATCTGTACTGAACATGCACAGACTTTATTCCCAAAACAATTATTTGTGTAGTATTCATACTGTATTAGGCGTTATAAATAATCTAGAGATGATTGAAGGTATATAGGAGGACGTGTGTAGGTTATATGCAAATACTATACATCATTTTATAGAAAGGGCTTGAGCATCTGAGGACTTTGGTATCCGAAGGATGTCCTGGAACCAATCCCCCACAGATACCAAGGGACAGTCATACACAAAAGTAGAGAAATGGTATAATGAACTCCCATGTACCCATCACCTAGCTTTAACCATTATCAACTCACTGCTAATCTGATTTTTTTTTAAAAAGGAAATCAAAGTGGCATTTGGTTGGTACTTTGTAGGAATGTCTTTCCACCAGGTCTTCATCATATGGTATGTGCTATGAATCTCCAGTTGTTTGCACCACTGTGTCACAGATGCTTTTACTGACGTGCCAATAGACCCACCCACAATTTGGAAGGGATGATGCATTAATAATCATCATCAAAATGAATTAAGATACAAAGGTATCTGAAAGGGCTTTACAGTGACATGATGCCTTAATAAATTAAGGAAACTGGTTGCTCTCCACTGCTTCTCACTTCGTGTTCTTCATAAAATCTTCTCCTTTCTTCATTGAGGCCTTCAGCTCAGGAATGGCCTCAGTAATCATCTTCTCTTTGAAAGAGGACACTTTGCGGATACCTACGTTCTTCTCAATGACCTTTTCCCCCAGCAGTAGCGGTGTGGAGAAATAGGCAGAGTCTGTTTCTTGTGACTTAACAAAGGAACATTCAACAACTCCTTCCTTTCCATTCAATGTATTCACAGGGAGAAGATGAACCGGGCACTCGCATATGCCATGGAGAGGATGGCAGAGCCTGCATCAGCTTTAGCCTTCACCACCTCCATGCTGGCCTCCTGGATCTACCCAGAGAGCGCTGTCAGCTGGTCCTGGGGAAAGTCCACCTTGGGGGTGCACTGAGAGATCAGGGAGATGATGGTCTTCCCACCATGGCCACTGATGACAGGGATGTTGATGCAAGCTGGATCCAAACCCTTCAGGTCAGCAACAAAGGTGTTGGCTCTGATGATGTCCAGGGTTGTGACACCAAAGATTTTACTGGGGTTGTATACTCCATGTTTCTTGAAAACTTCTGCTGTGATTGGGATGGTGGAGTTAACTGGATTGGTGATGATGCAGTTCATGGCTTCAGGGCAATGCTGGGCACAGGCAGCAGTCAGGGCGGCCACAATTGTGGCACTGGTGTTGAACAGGTCATCCCAAGTCATGCCTAGTTTCCTGGGGATTCCCACTGGAATAACCACCACATCCGCATCCTTTCAGGCAGTCTGACAGGTCCGAAGTAGCCTTTCACAGTTGCTCCGGTCTCGGTGTGGCTCAGATCTGTGGCCATTCCAAGTGTATGAGTGATATTGTGGAGGGTCAGGTGGCTCACTAAGGTGCTGTTCTTCAGGAGAAGTGAAAGCTGCCCAATTCCTCCAGAAGCTCCTCACATAGCTACTTTAGCATTGTGGTGGGCTAAGATGCCAAAGCCGGTGGGGAGCAGACCGGAAGGTGACAGTGCTGGCAGCAGGCAAGTGACTTCAACAGCTAATCAGATTTCATCTATACCCCACCCACTTCCTGGCCCTATCTCCTCAGCAAAGATTATTTTGAAGCACATCTCAGATATATCATTTCTTCTGTAATATTTCAGTATGTTTCTTCAAGAGATAAGGACTTATTTTGTAAATGTAAGATCAATACCATTATCATACTTAAGAATTAACAGTTCTTCAAAATCATCAAAATTTGTTTCCCCAATTGCAATATGTATGTACATATATTTTACAGTTTATTTGTTTGAATAGGAATTGAAAGGTTATTACACATTGTGATAGGTTGATGTCTCTTAATTGTCTTCTAATCTAGAGCTTCCCTTTCCATTTCTATTTATCTTGCAATTTTTTATTGTTTTTGAGGAAATCAGGTCAGGTGTCCTATATCATTTCCTATGGAAAAGTCCTGATTTTGCTGATTGAATCCCTGTGGTATCACTGCATACCATAGTTAATATATATACATTGTGGAATAGCTAAATTGAACTAATTAACATATGTATTACCTCACATACTTATCATTTTTTGTGGTGAGAACACTTAAAATCTACTCTCTTAGCAATTTTCAAGGATATAATACATTGTTATTAATGATAGTCACCATGTTGTACAATAGATCTCTGGAAACTTATTCCTCCTAACTGAAATTTTGTATGCTTTGACCAACATATCCCCATTCCCTCCACCTCCCCATATACTTTTTTTACCACTGGACCATATTTTACCATGGTCGGCGTGTTTTTCTGTAATAACTCACTTTGGATATTCTCCTTTTGCTTTCACACAAGATGCATCCTTGTATTATGGTATTTAATATCTATAATACCTATAATATCTCAATTGAGTTCTCCTTCGAGAACTTTGAGACTTTACTATAGAAGTGAATTAAACAAGAAAAATGAGTTACTTAGCAGAAGTATGACAAACCATAAGGGATAAAGAATTTTGAGCTATTGTAAATAGGAAAATAAAAAACACATGAAAATTCATAATTGATGACATAATTGAAGTCACAATTGATGACATCCCAGGTGTTTTCAATATGTCAATTAATCTAGATTCACTTAGGAAGAAAACTTTTGCTCTGACAGACTCTGTTTCTAAGAACTAGCTATTTACAAAACTAAAACCAAGAAAAATAAAGCCTTTAGAAACCTTCAATTAGTTGTAACATTCTTTTTTTATGCTACATTCTTACTATATACTTGACTCAGTTAACAGTATGTAAGAACAGATACCATACCTGAAAGGTTATTCCTGATCCTGGAAACTTATTACTAATTGCCAGCTGATGTCCCTGCTGCCACTTAAAGAACAGGTGTTGGGTCTTGGCATCAGACAGACAGGCCTTGTGGTCCCGCATCAGGTCTTTTGTGACAAACTTGCAGTGATTCCCCGAGTGCAGTGTGGCATACAGAAGGAATGGATCATCCTCTGAGCTGAAGAGGCATAAGAAAGGACACAAGCACACCCAAGGAGGCAGAGGATATAATTTTTCACCATGGTTTTTATTGCTTTTCCTACTTTCCTTGGAAAGTGCCTCTCAATTATTGACCAATACTATCTCAGTGATACTCGTGAACTACCTGCAAGTCCTTAGCTGGTAGGCTACTGCTATCTAGAACACAAATGCAAAGCTGAGAGGACGGGAATGCGAATGCTTGGGATTACTAACAGCTCACTGGGCTCTCCCTATAGAATGAAGAAGTCAGACAATTCTCTCTTCACACTCAAAAGTTGGTTCTCTGCAGGCATTTTTCCTATGTGCCTCATCCACCAAAGAGCACACCCTTTTCCCCATTTCCTCACTCAAATTGCAGAAACATCCAAAATACTAATAGGGCAGTATGACAATTTCTTGCAAGCCACTGAATAACTGGCTAACTCTAAAGCTGAAAATGGAATCTCAAAGCAGCTTCTGGGCAGTCATCTGGATCAGTACCCAGAGTTTCTCTTGCTTTGAGAGACAGTGACTCAGAGTCTCCAACAGACCTCAGCACTTAGCATTTTATTTTTATTTATTTTTTTTTGCTGTTAACATTTTGGCTTTTTTCCTTCTAGCCTGTTCTTCTATACCTTATATCAAATGTACAAATATACACACTCATTATATAAATTTCAAATTATTAACTTTTTAAAAAATTTCAGAATATTATGGGGGCACACCCATTTTGGTTACATAATTTCTGCTTTTGTACAGTTTGAGTCAAAGTTATAAGTGTGCCCTTCTCCCAGATAGTGTGCACTGTACCCATTAGGTGTGAATTTACCCATCTACTCTTCCCCACTCCCACCTGCTTGATTTCCATTGAGTTTTACTTCCATATGTATACATAAGTGTTGACTGATTAGTTCCAATTTAGTATGTACTTACCATTTTAATGTGAGTGCTATAAAATGTCAGTAACTACCTTGGCTTAGGAGATTTGAACTACAACATGTGATTATATGTGCCTTCTGTTCACCTTAGCCTGAAATATTTCAAGTGAAATGGGAAAATGATGGAATCTGCTTTACAACTCTGCAGGAAAAAAATAAAAATAAAAAATGTATGGGATTATACAGGACAAAATTAGTAAAATGGGGCTGGCTGAGGTGGCTCACACTTGTAATCTTAGAACCCTGGGGCTGGGCGTGGTAGCTCCCCCCTGTAATCCTAGCACTCTGGGAGGTCGAGGCGGGTAGATCACTCAAGGTCAGGAGTTCAAAACCAGCCTGAGCAAGAGCAAGACCCCGTCTCTACTAAAAATAGAAAGAAATTAGCTGGACAACTAAAATATATAGAAAAAATTAGCTGGGCATGGTGGTGAATGCCTATAGTCCCAGCTACTGGGGAAGCTGAGACAGAAGGATCCCTTGAGCCCAGGAGTTTGAGGTTGCTGTGAGCTAGGCTGACGCCACGGCACTCTAGCCTCTAGCCTGGGCAACAGAGTGAGACTCTGTCTCAAAAAAAAAGAACCCTAGAAGGCCGAGGTGGGAGGATTGCTTGAGGTCAGGAGTTTGAGACTAGCCTGAGCAAAAGAGAGACCCCGTCTCTACCAAAGACAGAAAAAATTAGCTGGGCATGGTGGCGTGCACCTGTAGTCCCAACTACTTGGGAGGCTGAGGCAAGAGGATCACTTGAGCCCAGGCATTTGAGGCTGCAGTGGGCTATGATGATGCCACTGCACTCAAGCCAGGGTGTCAGAGAGAGACCCTGTTTCACACAAAAAAAACCAATTAGTAAAATGACAGTAATTGTTGGAGCTGGGTGACAGTTATGTGGGCATTCACTATACTATTTACTTTAGTGTATGCTTGAAAGCTTCTTGGTACATTAGTGGAAAACAGAGTTAATGTTAAAAATTTAAATATTCAAATCCAAAGCCATAGAAGGTCAGTGAATCAATCTTTACAACTGAGTTTGGGATTTTAGCTGATACAATAAATAATATAGGCCCCAAAACAAGCAGTGAGACCAATTTCCAACAAGCTTCTTGGTCATAACACTTCAAATTTATCTAATTTTTCCATATAAGAAAAATAATAATGATGATGACAGCAACTAACATGTATGCTTGCCATGTACTTGGTGCTGTGTCAAGAATTCTACACGTGTTATTTACATGTGTTATATTATTTAATCTTCGCAACAACCTTGTGAAGCTTACATATGTAGAAAGGACCAGATAGGAAGTGGCAGGGCCATGATTTGAACTTTGGCAGACTAATTCCCAAGGCTGCAATCCCAATGTCTACCCAATGTTGCCTAAAGTGCTTGCATGAAGAGCATTAGGTCTTTTACTCTTGGAGAAATGGAAGCACCTCTTCCCAGCTAAAGAAAAAAGGGATTTGGTTTGGGATCTGAATTAGGGGTTGGCTTCCTGCTTCATGCATTGAGAGGCATTTTACATTTTTAAGAATAAATGATTTGTGCTCGCTTTGGCAGTACATATACTAAAATTGGAACAATACAGAGAAGATTAGCATGGCCCCTGTGCAAGGGTGACATGCAAATTCGTGAAGCGTTCCATATTTAATAATAAAAAAAAAGAATAAATGATTTGGGGAATACAGACAAATCTTGAAGTTATCACATTCAAACTAATGAAACCTAGACTTGGGGATGAGGCATACATTCATCATCCACGCAAAGTTGGAAATACATTTTTGTCAGCATAAACAGTATGAAAACCTAAATGTACATTAAAAAGTCATATGAGCTGTTGAGGATCTGTGTTCCTCCTGATTAGTTGCTTTCTTCTTACTTTACTGACATGGTAGATTTTGTTACTGACCATGTTTGCCATGTTCCTTTGGCTTCCTGGAAAGCTGTGGCTCAAAATTTTCTCTTTACATTTAGAATAAAATCCAGGCCTCTTATGTGTCTACCAGAACCCACAAAGTCCTCTGTTATGTGGTCCCTGCCTTCTCTCTGGCCTCAGAGCATATTTCCTTCTTGCCGTCACAGCCCATCCACACTGCCCTTCTTGCTTTTCTCAAACGTGTCAAGCTTATTCCTGCCTCAGGGCTTTTCCAGCACTTGCTGTTCCCTCTATCTTTGATGTTCTTCCCATAATCCTTTCCCCTTTCTCAAATGACTCACTCCTTCCTATCAGAATTGCCCCCTCAGAAAGGCCTTTCCTGACCACCCCACCCACACCCTCTGACCTATCACCTACTTAATCCCTTTCAACCTACTTTGCTTTGTTGTCCTCGCAGCATTAACCACTGCCTAGAATGACATTAACTGTTTATCTGTTTACCTGCTTATTATAAGTCCTAAAGGCAAGGACTTTGTCTTGTTCACTGCTATTTCTCCAAAAACACAAAAGGTGCTCATATTTGTTAAGTATTTGCTAAATGATCTGTTTAGGATCTTTTTTTTTGTTTTTGGAGACAGAGTTTTCCTCTGTTGCCTGGGCTAGAGTGCCGTGGCGTCAGCCTAGCTCACAGCAACCTCAAACTCCTGGGCTCAAGCAATCCTTCTGCCTCAGCCTCCCGAGTAGCTGGGACTACAGGCATGCGCCACCATGTCCGGCTAACTTTTTCTATATATTTTTAGTTGTCCAGCTAATTTCTTTCTATTTTTAGTAGAGATTGGGGGGGGGGTCTCTCTCTTGCTCAGGCTGGTCTAGAACTCCTGACCTAGAGTGATCCTCCCACCTTGGCCTCCCAGAGTGCTAGGATTATAGGCGTGAGCCACTGCACCTGGCCCTATTTAGGATCTTATGGCATGTACTCTGTGCACTGATCTCACTCCTGACTTATCATCCCCTCTTTTCTCCTTAATCCTGATTTCCTCATTTGTTTCAGTTTATCCCGCTGTAGAAACTATATTTTTGCAAGCTGCCTCAAATGTTTTCTTTTTTGAACAAGGTTGTACATATATATATATGTGCATTTTTAAAATAGGAAAAGTAGGTAACTACCAAGTAGATGACTGCAGTCCAGTGTTCACCTCCAATACTTACATGTTATCAGCAAAGAAACAGCTGGCTTGCTCTCGTACCATTTCCATCTCATCCTTTCTCCACTGGTGACTCTTTCTTAACATGTGCTTCCGGCCCAGGACCAGCAGTCGCAGATTTTGTTTGGCTAGTTGAGAGACTAATTTCAAGAGCTAAAAAACACAAAGTCAGTGTACAAAAGGGTCAAGGGAAGAATCTCAAATAAGTGGAGTGATTCTTCCAGCTGGTTACCTCAAAGGTAAAGTACTCTTTTCTGGTAAGGGGGTAAGAAAGTTCTTAAAAATTTCCATCTTTGAAAGCCTGAGGAAAATGCTTCTGCATTACAAATTAATGTCTGACGTTTGCCTACCAGTTAGGCCACATTGTATCCAGGGGGTTTTTCTAAGCATAGACTAGTTCAGTTGCTTTGAAATTGTGTTCCTTAGAGCTGACTAGGATAGAGACAGGAAGGCTCAAGGGAGATGGGGTATTGCTCCTACACAAGCCCAACCCTGCTGCAACCAGAACAGCTCAACTATTTATTTATTTATTTATTTATTTATTTTTCACCATATTATGGGGGTACAAATGTTAATGTTACGTATATTGCCCTTGCTTCCTCTCCCCCCTCGAGTCAGAGCTTCAAGCGTGTCCATCCCCGAGATGGACTCATTGTGTATGTATATACCCATCCCCTCCCCCCACCTGTCCGACACCCGATAAATGTTATCCCTATATGTCCACTTAGGTGTTGATCAGTTAATACCAATATACAGCTCAACTTTTGAATATTTATATATTAGTATTCCACATAAGTTTTCATTTTTCTACTTTTTTTTTTTAAGTTTGTAAGTGACTAGACTATATGGTGACTTTTCAGTCAACTTTTCCATGTCATTATTAATGCTAAGACTGTCTTTCATTGAAATCTCTTTTTCTCCCAAAGATCTGTCAATTACCACCCTCTAGCCTACTTTCCAGTCAGTTAATTTATCCCCATTCTCTCCAGTTCCTACCTGTCTTGTGTGCACATGAACTCAAAGATATAGACCTGGATTTTTACTTATTTATTTTTATTTTTTTTTTCACTCTATACTTACATCAGAATAGACCTGGATTTTTAGCAAATCTAGTACTTTGGTGAGCTTGCACACAATCAATCTTTCACAATTAAGAGTTCACAGATTACCTTCATGTACAACCTAATAAACCAAGCCATAAATGGATATTACTAAGTAAAACAAAAGCCGATAAAAATTATAATTTATGTTATATAGTAGCGTATCAAAAATATAAAATTTCTTTAATTTATAAGAATTGTTGGGCCCACAAAAACCACAAATTGAAAGTGGAAGAAATTCTTCATTTTCTTTGGTCTTGGTTGGAAAAGGTATTGATTTTAGTCTAGCTTCCTTTTACTTATAATTTCTTCCCCTGTAGATGTTCAGGACATTATTTCAAGTTCTTTAATCAATAAAATTCATTTATTTAGTCAGTTGTCAAATACTGTGTTAGCACCTGTTACATTTAATACACAGACTCTCTGACAATCTAATAATGAATTAGCAAGGATTGAATTTTTAAATGTTACTATTTAATGCTTTGGATTTATATTGGATTTCTGTCTATCCTACACCATTGCCAATCTTATTATTTTAGGAAGAAGTAGTTGGTTTTATTATCCCTAATTATTAGTTCTACAATTAAGACATAGAATAGATACAATTTGCCTATTGCATATGAGCTAATACTCAAGCAGAAAAGAATATTTTTTTTTTTTTTTATTTTTTTTTTATTTTTTTAATTTTTTTTTTTATTCTATCTTGTAATGGGGGTACAAATATTGTTTGGGTTACATACATTGCCCCTCCCCCCCTCCCCCCCATGCAGAAAAGAATATCAACACCAGCTTGAGGACACCAAATCTAAAGGTTTACAACTAGTAAAATATAGTTCTTTCCTTAACAGCTAGGAATAGTGCCTTCTGTGTTCATTCAACAGTTATTTCCTAGGCTTCTCTATGCGTAAGGTTAGGAAAGCATATATGCTGGCTCTAAACTTATTAGGTGGCTAATAAACATATTCTGATTAGGGGAAAAATATACTCAACATTTCTTTTTATCCATCATAAAGTACCTCATATTGAAAACATGAAAAATGAAAGAGCAAACCACTCATAGCTCATTACCCCAAAATTGTTAATGTCCATTTACCAGTCTTTTTATTCTATGTATTTTTAATATAATCTTATATTATTTTAAAAGTTGGGCTTATAATCAAAAACTAACATCTACACTAAGAAACTCTGATTCATGGATTCATTTCTTTATTTTTTTTTCTGTTTTAAGGTGGCCAATTAATTTTTTTTTTCCTTTTAGTAGAGACGGGGTCTCGCTCATGCTGGTCTCGATCTTCTGACCTTCGAGCGATCCACCCGCCTCGGCCTCCCAGAGTGCTAGGATTACAGGCGTGAGCCACCGCGCCCGGCCTGATTCATGGATTCAAACAGCTCAAAAGACATTAAGAGTGCATCTCCTTCTGAATACACTTAATAACTTTCCTTTTTAAATGCTGAGATTATAGATTATTTTCATTGAAACCAGATATAAAATGGCAACTGAATTCATTGACAAGAATGACAATCACTTTTAAAATTTCCGTATGAAATCCCACAGTTGTTGTAGAGATATAAAAAATATTCAAACAAAGACAATTTTTGATACCAGTTGCTTAACTTTCCACGCAACTGGGAAGTCGTGGCTTAAGGAAAAACACAACTGGGTCTTCACAACTATACCCTGGTTGAGACAAATAGCCTTCAGTGTACTAATTAATAGTAAGATAAAATCTGGGGCCCAAGGAAGAGCAGAAAAAGCCTTATCTTGAACTACTCTGGGGCACCATCTTGTGGCTGAAAGGTCTCTACTAGCACCAGTTCTCTGAAAATGAAAACAAAGAATACATGAAAGACAGGGAAAAAAAAAAAAAGAGAGAGAGAGAGAGAGAGAGAGAGATGAGTGTGCAGAATGAACACAATGGCTTGAAACTCTGTGACAGTTCAGTGATGAACTTACTTCCTCTGGGGTCGATTCCAAGCTGGATACAGTGGGCTGGGTCAGTCATAGGTATACGTGGAATAGTAAAGAAAAAGAAAATTCAACTTAAAATGCTTTGTTAGGTCAAAAATAAAACTGGGAAGGTAGATGGAGTAGATGTATTTCTCCCTATCTTTCCCATTAAGTACAACTAAAAACGCTAGACATTATATATAAAATAAACTTAAGCTGACTTTAAAAAGTGGAGAAAAAAAGGCAAAATGGCTAGGGACCTCAGGACATCAGAAGTGACATGGTGGTGAGTTCCCTGGGTTTTCTTTTTGCCTGATATATTCCAGACTTGGAGCTGAAGAAGCTGTCAACTGGGAAACACCAATGTGTACAGACATACATACATACATACATACATAAATAAATAAAAGCCCAACAAAGGCCTTTTTCTCTATCTAAAGGACCAGGAGAGAGGCAGTTTAGTCAAACAGAAAACTTGCTCAAATGGTGACACCAGTAGAATGTGATGCTTGGTGTGTATATGTAATATTATGAGCAACCACTAAAAATGCTAGACAAAGAGTTACACTCAAAAACACTATCAACTTTTTTAAAAGGCACTATAGAGAAATAAAAAGAGAATTCTAAAAAAAGCTCAAGTAGCCCACAGGAAGGCAGGAAAAATAAAACAGAGTAATAAAAAGAGACAACAGACAGAAAACAAAAAATAAAACGGCAGGCATAAGCCCTAACATGTTAATAACAACATGAGGTATAAAGGGTCTAAACATACCAATTAAAAGACAGAGATTGGCAGAGTGGACTGAAAAACATGACCCAACTATATGCTTATCTAAAGAAACTTATTTCAAATGGTGGAAAGTAAAAGGATGGAAAAAGTTATATAGCATGCAAACATTAACCAAAGGAAAGCTGGAATGGCTACACTAATATTAAAGACAATAGACATCAGAGCAGAGAAAATTACCAGAGACACAAAGGGACATTACATAATGATAAAAGGGTCACTCCACCAAGGAAACATAGCAATGGAGAGAACAACTATACAGAAAATCAGCAAGTATATAAAAGAACTCAATAACACCATCTAGGTTCATGGATTAGAAGGCTCTAGATAGTAAAGATGTCAATTCTTCCCAACTTGATATTAGGGTTTAATGCAATTCCTATTAAAACCCCAATAATATTTTTTTGTAGTTATATACAAGATTATTCTAAACTTAATATGGAAAGGCAAAGGAAGTATTAATAGAATAGCCAAAACAATTTTGAAAAGGAAGAATAAAGTAGGAAAATCAGTCTACCTCATTCTAAGCTTTATTATACAGCTACAGTAATCTAAATTGTGTGGAACTGGTGCAGAGACAGACAACAGGAATGGAACAGAGAATCCAGAAATAGACCTATACAATTATGCTGAGGAAAGATGGCCTTTTCAACAAATGGTGCTGGAGCAACTGGGCATTCATAAGTAAAAAAAAATGAACCTCTACCTAAATTTTATTCCTTATACAAAAATTAAATGAAAATGAATTACAGACTTAAATGTAAAACATAAACTATAAAGTTTTAGGAAAAAAACCTATAAGAAAAGTCTTCATGATCTAGAGCTATGAAAAGAATTCTTAAACTTGGCACTAAAAATATGGCTCATAAAAGAAAAAATTGATAAACTGGACTTCATCAACATTAACAATGTTTGATCTATGAAAGATCTTGTTAAAAGGGTGAATACAAGTTACAGACTGGGAGAAAATATTTACAAACCACATACTCAACACAGAATTAGTACCTAGAACACATAAAGAACTCTCAAAATTGAAGTTAAAAAAAGCAAACAATCCAACTAGAACATGAGCAAAGACCTTTCACTGAAGAAGATATATAAAGATGTCCAACATCATTAGCTATTAGTGAAATGCAAATTGTAATCCAATGAGATATCATCACATACCTATCAGAATGGCTAAAATAAAATATAGTGACATCACCAAATGCTGGTGAGGATGTAGAGAAACTGAATCACTCATATATTGTTGTTAGGAATTTAAAATGTAAAACTCTAGAAAAGAGGTAGTTTCTTATAAAACAAAACATGCAACTACCATTTGACCTAGTTTATTGAGCTTCTGGGCATTTATCCCAGAAAAATGAAGATTTATGTTCAAACAAAAACCTGTACACAAATGTTTATTGCAGATTTTGTAATAACCAAAACCTGGGAACAACACAGATGGTTCTTCAACAGGGTGAATGGTTAAACAAACTGTGGTACATCCATACCATGCAATACTAATTAGCATATAAAAAGGTGCAAACTATTGACAATGCAACGAGGACTAATCTCCAGAGAATTATGCTGAGTGAAAAAAGACCAAACACAAAAGGTTAGGTACTGTGTGATTCCACTCATATAACATTCCTGAAATGAGAAAATTATAGAAATGGAGAACAGATTAGTGGTGGCTAGGGACTAAGGAGAGGGTGGGGTCTGTATATTGTATATAATTCTATAAATTATCTCAAAATAAAAAGTTGACAGACAAAACCCAAAAACCCTCAAATCAAAAAACAAACTAGGGACGGGCGTGGTGGCTTCACATCTGTAATCCTAGCACTCTGGGAGGCCGAGGTGGGAGGATTGCTTGAACTCAGGAGTTTGAGACCAGCCTGAGCAAGAGACCCCGTCTCTACTAAAAAAAATAATAGAAAGAAATTATCTGGACAACTAAAAATATATAGAAAAAATTAGCCGGGCATGGTGGTGCATGCCTGTAGTCCCAGCTACTCAGGAGGCTGAGGCAGGAGGATTGCTTGAACCCAGGAGTTGGAGGTTGCTGTGAGCTAGGCTGAAGCCACGGCACTCTAGCCTGGGCAACAGAGTGAGACTCTGTCTCAAAAACAAACAAATAAACAAAAACCAACAAATAAACTAGGCCTTCTAATGGAGGACAGAGGGGTATGTGACAAATATCCAATGCATACAGGATGATCACCTCATAAAAGGCAATCCTCCCCTTGAGACTAATAAAGAGGGAATAGATTTAGGTGAGAGATATGAGGAAGAGTTTCCTTGAGCTCAGGGCAGTCCTTACTAGAGAAGCTAAGATCTACCCTGGACTGTTCTCAACCTAGAGAATCCAGAGATGGTGGGGACAGTTGTAGGCTTGCCTAAGTTTTCTGGAATCTGTACCACTTAGTAGAGCAAAATAAACAGTACACAGCTCATTCTGGAGCATATCTAAAATTCCAAATTACAGAACTAATGAGACCTCCTGGGTTCCCAATACCTCAAGCTTAACCTCGGATAAGATACCACCCCCTTCCGGCTGCATCTTCCACAACACATCACTGGTCCTCCCTAGTCCATATGTTCCCTTAGTAAGAAGTACACTTGGCCCAGCCTTCTGGAATGGGGAGAGGGAGGCTTTCTCATGCCAGACTCATCATCTTGGAATTCTTTTTTTCTCTCTCCTCATTTGGAATTGTTTTCTATATTACTCACTATTTTACTTTTCCTTTTTGCAAAGTCATTTTTCCTTGAAATATTTCTCCTTTCTCCACTATATTATCTTAATTCTGATTACTGTCTGGACTAAATTTTAATTTTCTGTCTACCACTGTTCCTCAAGATGTTTAAGGATAACTCTCTAAAAACCAGTCAGTAAAAACAACTTTCAGATTAATACTTGGTGCAAACATTTTCTAGCTTGGCTTCTATCCTAATTTGGCTTATCTTCTGTAGGAAGAGATGAGATTTTTTTTTTTTTTTAAGAGACAGGATCTCACTGTCACCTAAGGGTAGAGTATAGTGGCACAATCATAGTTCACTATAATCTCGAACTCTTGGGCTTAAGTGATCCTCCTGCCTCAGCCTCCTGACTAGCTGGAAGTACAGGTACCCACCACCACATCCAGCTAATTATTATTATTATTTTTTTTTAGTAGAGATGGGGTCTCACTATGTTGCCCAGGCTGGTCTCGAACTCCTAGCCTCAAGCGATGCTCCTGTCTTGGCCTCCCAAAGTGCTAGGATTATAGGTAGAGATTTTTTTTTTTTTAACTCCTAAGTGACATACTTACTTTTGGCATAAAACTGCTAGAAAGTAGTTCCTGAGTTTAGGGTAAAAATATAGTTGGCAGGCTACATGTGTTAGAAATAATTGTGTACAGGGATGCTCAGGAAATAGTAAAACTGCCTAGGAGGTGAGTGGGAGAGGCCAATGAGAGCAAGAGCTTTTCTGAGTAATCCTAAACAGCAAATGTAACTTCCTTTCCCCATGCTTGTAACTTTTTACCTCCCCCTCTGTAGTCTCTGGCACTTCCTGGCATTGTATGGACTGTAGCTCTTCAAAAACTCTAAAGCCTTTGGGATCTGATATGTACAGAAATTAGAAATCCTATGATAGTTCTTCAGTAAGGAAACTATAATCAATATACCTCATTTATAAGAAAATTCATTATGGAATACCTTCAGCAAAGAATTTATAAGCCATTTTCTGCATTGCTTTTTCATGGAAAATTTTTTAAAAAGAAAGAAAAGAAAATTGGGAAGATGAAAAAGTTCTGGAGATGGATGGTGGCAATGCTTGCATAACAATGTGAAATTGTTCTGGCAAGTGTTAACAGCTCTTTACCAGGGAAATAACCGAGTGGCACGTGGAGAGTGGAGAACAGCCTTTACTCCTTCAGCATGCTCCAATGACTTCTAATCTTTTCACCCCCCCCCCCCCTTCCCCGTTCTCCTCCAGGTTTTATACCTTTGGTAGGACTCAAAAAGCGTCCAATCAGCAACAAGCTTTAACATCTAATCAGCAACGAGCTATAACATCCAATCAGGAACAAGCTTTAACATCCAATCAGCAACAAGCTTTAACAACCAATCAGCAATAGTGGGATTCAAAAAGTACCCAATCAGGATCACATGAGCAGTGTGGCCAGAGGACGGGAGCAGGCGGCTGAGCACTGAGTGCGGGCGGGGACCGGCACACCAAGCGCGGCCCCAGCAGCACGCACCGGCCCCCCGGCGGCCTCCAGCCGGCTCCTGCGCAGCACCGGCCTGCGAGAATGTGGAGCGGTGGGGAGGCGGTGAGCGGCAGTGTCCCAGCGCCTGATGGTTTTCCCCATCAAAATAACTAATGCCGCTGAACTAACTGTATACTTAAAATTACTAAAATGGTAAATTTTGTTATGTATATTATACCACAATAAAAAAGTCTTATCATAGAAATTTAAAAATATAAACAAAAGTAGGCAGAATTGCATAATGAACTGCCATGTACCTATCACTCAGCTTCAGTAATTTCAGTTCAAGGCCAATCTAATTTAATCTATATACTCACTCACTTCCTCTTCCCAGATTATTTTGAAATGAATCCCAGATATCATATCATTTAATCTGTAAATATGCCAGAATGTATTTCTAAATATAAGGATGCTTTTAAATAAATAAGCACAAATACATTATCACATTTAAAAAAATTAACATTAGGCTCTGGAAGAATTTGAAATAAAATAAAAAATTAACAATAATTCCTTAATATTAAATATCCAATAAGTGCTCATATTTTTCTTAGTCATAATTGTTTTTTGAATTAGGATCTTAAAAAAGCTCCATGGAATGCAATTGCCTGATATTTCTCTTAATAGTTTCTATAAGGTCCTTCTCCATTTCTTTTTTCCCTTGTAAAGAAACTGGCAGTTCTTATAGAATTTCCCACATTTAGGAGGGCATGGGCAATATACATAACCGTAATATTTGTACCCCCATAATATGCT
>VBSM01002121.1:27326861-27338747 GCA_008086735.1 Cheirogaleus medius
GTAAAAAAAAAAGAGAGAGAAAAGAAAAGAAAAACAATTGTGGATGGCAAGAAAGCTGGGCTAGAATAGGGAGATCAATTAGGAGGCATCTGCAGTAATACAGGCAAGAGATAATGAAAAAATTGGCAGCAAAGATGAAGACAGGAGAGCCCTCTGGGAGTTAGTAAAGCAGAACTGAACAGACTTAGTCATCGATTGGATGTGGAGAATAAGGAGAGGGACAAACCAAGGAGGTTTGGACAACTGGTTAGACGATGGTATCAACACTATGAGAGGAGGTGCACCTGATGTCCCCCCGATGGGAGCTGTCCAGTAGTCAGCTAATTATGTGGCTCTAACATTTAGGAGAGGGCTCAGGGCTGCACATAAAGATTTGGGAGTCATCAGGGAACATGTGACAGCAGGAGCCACAGAGCAGATAAGCTGTAACAGGATAGGTATGGAATCAGAAGGGAAGAAAGTGGAGGATGAAACCTGAGGAATATTATTATTTAAAGGATAGGGTGCTAAGAAAAGCCTATAATAGAGACTGAGGAATGACCAAAAAGCTAAAAGGAAAACCAGGAGACATGGTTTCTCAGAGAGAGACTATAAGGAGCATTTCAGAACAGTGCTACAGAGTTACCATGTAAGGTAAGGACGAAAATGTGGCCTACAACTCAGGGGAGTCATTTTGATGATGCCATAGGGAGCAGGAGTGAGATCTCAGTTGGTTCCTTAAATCCTATATAAGGTTGCAATTTGTTTTGCCCAGAGAGACACTGTCCTATAAATGCAGCTCTAGTTTGCTTAGCAAACAATTAGTTAGTTCTTTCCTTTATTTCAGGCACTGTGTGCTGTGGTCTCTTCAAAATCCAACCTCCCAGAAGCTTCAATGTTTTGGTTTTATTTTTATTTTTTTTTGAGACAGAGTCTCACTCTGTTGCCCGGGCTAGAGTGCTGTGGCGTCAGCCTAGTTCACAGCAACCTCGAATTCTTGGGCTCAAGTGATCCTACTGCCTCAGCCTCCCGAGTAGCTGGGACTACAGGCATGCACCACCATACCCGGCTAATTTTTTCTATATATTTTTAGTTGTCCAGCTAATTTCTTTCTATTTTTTTTTAGTAGAGATGGGGTTCTCGCTCTTGCTCAGGCTGCTCTCGAACTCCTGAGCTTAAATGATCCACCCGCCTCAGTCTCCCAGAGTGCTAGGATTACAGGTGTGAGCCACTGCACCCAGCCTGGGATTTGTTTTTCTAAAGATCTGAGAATATTAATATTCTGAACAGAAAAACCAATAGCAAGGTAGAGGCTGAAAATATAGGCACAGAAGGGATAACGACGTTCCTAAGAAAGCAGGAGGAGATAGAATCTAGAGAACAGGTGGAGAGAACACCTCTTGCACTGAGATGGAAGAATAAGGACAGGTTTGAACAGAGAAAAGTTTGATTGTGTGGTTGGTGCGTGTGGGTGTGTGGTTTGTATGTAGAAATGTGAGTTGTTCCTCTTTGTGTCTGCTGTTTTCTGTGTGCAACAGGAGGAGGCAAGTCATTGACATGGGGATGCTGGAGGGGGTGCAGATGAAACAGTTGGTGTGGGGCCTGGGAGCTGACTACAGACACCTAGAGAGAGCTGGAGAGGGTAAAGTCCAGGTGTGGTTAGAGACCAGCCATGCCTTGAGGCGGCAGCAGTTGACCCAATGGGGAAATTTACAGCATTCAGCATGCTGCCTGCACCATGAGAAGAGGCAACCGGAAGATGGCCAGTCAAGATAATGACTGGCCTCCTTTTTCCATTTCCATTTCCATTTCCTTTTAACATTTGGTCAAAAGATACTTTCTAGCGGAAACATAATCAAAACATCAGTCATCTAATATTACTCTATCTATTTACTTTTCTTTTTTTTTTTGAGACAGAGTCTCACTTTGCTGCCCAGGCTAGAGGGAGTGCCGTAGTGTCAGCCTAGCTCACAGCAACCTCAATCTCCTGGGCTCAAGCAATACTTCTGCCTCAGCCTCCTAAGTAGCTGGGACTACAGGCATGCGCCACCATGCCCGGCTAATTTTTTTCTATATATCTTTAGTTGGCCAATTAATTTCTTTCTATTTTTAGTAGAGACGGGGTCTTACTCTTGCTCAGGCTGGTTTCGAACTCCTGACCTTGAGCGATCCACCCGCCTCAGCCTCCCAGAGTGCTAGGATTACAGGCGTGAGCCACCGCACGGGGCCTTATCTATTTACTATTAGTAATTGAAGATTCCATTCCAAATTGGTATCAGCACAGAATCTATGGTTTTGGGTTCTGATCCAAGTTAGGAATTCCAAATTTTTATTTATTTGTTGAGATTTCTTTATTTGTAAAATATGAATAAGGTACCCTCCCACCTGTGCCTGTACCTTCCCCCCTCCCACTATCCTTAACAGTGTGATGAAAATTTATCTATTAAGTCATCATTAACAAAAATGTAAAATGACATCACTTATATACAATTATTTTGTATATAAAGATGAAATGATCTTTGATACTTTTATTTCTCATAGCAATTTATGAGGGAAGTTCTTTATTTAGACAATAAAGAAGCTAGAGGAAAGAGAAATTAGGGACTTATTCAAGGTGTTCCTGTATGGTAATTTAGAGAAAAGATCTCAAGACCACCTGGCTCTCAGGAAGTATTGTCTAGGAAACAGCTAGGGGTCTAGCTGATAAAGTAGTCCAGGGAGGCCATGTGTTAGTGCTAAAGTACGTTTCTTTCCTCAACCTATCTCTCCACCTTCTCCATTCAACTTGTTTCCCCCTTTAATGAATCAGCAGGAGGATGGTGAGGAGCTGTGTTTTATTTTAGCCTTAGTTAGGGGCAGACCCCAGTTCTATTCCACTAGTTAGAGTCCAGTACTCCTGGATAACACATCCGTGTCCGCTTCTGATGCTATTATTCCATGTGTGAAATGAATAAGTGTAAACAGCTCTTAAGGAGCCATGGAAAGTTCACAGATCCCTAAACTCAAGAATAGGTTTTTTTTCTTTCTAAAGGACCTGATGTAGAAGGGGAGCTTTATTAAAGTAGGGATTGTTCTCTCTGAAAATGGTCAACAGCTGTTTTAAGTGCAAATTGGCATCAGGTAGGTGTTTGAGAAGCAAAGCATTATGCATTTGAGGGGTCTAAGCTTTTAAAAGTCTTCTTTTTCTCACATAAAACCATGTAAATGTGTATACCATGGAGAGTGTAAAGTGATTTACTCTTTGACCTGTTTCTTCTTTATACATACACATAGCTGTAGCTCAGAAACTTGAGCTTGAAAGGAGAGCAAATTCATTTCAAATAGATGATGTTAAAGAGAATATTTTTCGGCCTGGCGTGGTGGCTCACGCCTGTAATCCTAGCACTCTGGGAGGCCGAGGCGGGTGGATCGCTCAAGGTCAAGGAGTTCAAAACCAGCCTGAGTGAGACCCCGTCTCTACTAAAAATAGAAAGAAATTAATTGACCAACTAAAAATATATACAGAAAAAATTAGCCGGGCATGGTGGCGCATGCCTGTAGTCCCAGCTACTCGGGAAGCTGAGGCAGTAGGATCGCTTGAGCCCAGGAGATTGAGGTTGTTGTGAGCTAGGCTAACGCCACGGCACTTACTTTAGCCTGGGCAACAAAGTGAGACTCTGTCTCAAAAAAAAAAAAAAAAAAGAGAATATTTTTCATTATTTATAAGCAGAGATATTTAAAATTCCATAAAAACAGAGAAATTCTTAAAATAATCACAAATAGCCTTCATAGACATAAATCTAGGAAACACACCTCCACTTTTTTTTCTTAGAGATAGGGTCTCACTGTTGCCCAGACTGGGGTGCAGTGGCACCATCATAGCTCACTGCAGCCTCAAACTCCTGGGCTCAAGCAATGCTCTTGCCTCAGCCTCCCAAGTAGCTGGGACTACAGGAACATGCCACCATGCCCAGCTAATTTTTTTAAAAAATTTTTTTGTAGAGATGGGGTCTCACTATGTTACCCAGGCTGGTCTCAAACTCTTGGGCTCATGTGATCCTCCTGCCTCGGCCTCCCTAAGTGTGAGCCACCATGCTTGCCCCATCTCCACTTTTTATGTGATTGCTTCACTACAGAGAAGTTGGGGCTGGAATTGGGTGGGGGTTTTCCTATTTGAGTCTGGCTGGATTTCAGGACATGATGGATTTTAAGTCAAAGGCAGATAAGAGAAAGCAAGAAAAGTAAGTATTCTTTCATGTGCATTTGTAAATTTTGGCAATTATTTCCCACAAACTAAGAGAACATAAAACCATTTCAGGGACGAAGACAATGTTTGATGAACTCTATCCAGGCAGTGTTCTAGGACTCAGAAGACAACAAACATAATGTTTGTAATTGATGCATTGTGCTCTCCCCGCAAGTTCACAGCAGAAAAAATAGGGAAGTCATAGTTGACACTAGCACAATGCAGTTTTCTGCTTGTTTTTATGATGCTACTACCCTCTGCAGGTTAGCTCATATTCAGTTTCATTCCCTCCTTTGTCTTTGTTCCTTTCATTTTTTGGTTTCTGAGCTAAGTTTTGGGAAGAGAATCCCTGTCCTAGAGATAGTGACTGTATTTCTCAAGTGACTGCTATATTCAACATTTTGTGTGTACCTCTGAAAATGCCACCAAAGAGGAGAGTGCAGGAAACCCACCAAAGTTGTGGCTTGAGGCTTCTGGTTTCAAATATTTTTGTCCTGGTTTCACGTGCCTGCTGCTCGACTGGTGCTGCCTCACCCTCAGCTCTGCCTTTGACAGCTGTTGCTGCTTGCAGAGGGGGAGAAAGAGATCACTATTTATTTAAAGGAAGCTTAATTACATTGTCTTGCTGGAATTGTTCAAGAGCTGTATATCATGTAAGAGACAGATTAGCACTTGATGGAAACGGGAGAATTGGAAGAAGATAAGAAAAGGAAGTGTTTGGGGAAGAAGCAAAAGCGAGGGCGAGGACGGAGAGGGAAGCTTCCACTGGGTGATATGCAAGGGCTGTAACTTCTAAGTTGGCTGGTACAGTTCCAGAGGGGAGAGGCTAAGGCTGAGACTGAGCAGGAGTTCTTCTATCTCTTTGTGTACAGAAGATCGAAAACTATTTGATGACTGGCTCACTCTACAAAGCTCGCTGAATCTCTTGGAAGAATGCATATACATAAAATACCATGACTTCATTATGATGTCACGAGTGACCCCACTGGTTTACATCAGATCCACCATGTCCTATATCCTGCTTTCGTCAGTCTTTGGTATTTTAGGGAGATTTCAATTATCTCATCTTGTCCTTAGTCAATGAAACAATTCTACTGAGGAAGAGAAATGCCCTTCCTGCTTTGGGAACATCCTGTCAAGTGTGGGATGTGCTTCCTGTGCACCACTGTCTTCTCTGATGCCATTATCACCCACACAGTCATCCAGCCTTTTAGAAAAATGATTAAATGTTGGCCTGATGGATTTCCCCCGCTAGCTGAGAGTCAGAGCTGTCTAGAAGACAGAGGATTTGACTCCTGACTCATAGTGTGACTTTTCTCCAAACATTGATACGAATTCTTTGGTCTTTTTTTGTTTTTGAGACACAGTCTCACTCTTTGCCCAGGCTAGAGTGCCGTGGTGTCAGCCTACCTCACAGCAACCTCAAACTCCTGGGCTCAGGCAATCCTTCTGCCTCAGCCTCCCGAGTAGCTGGGACTACAGGCATGTGCCACCATACCCAGCTAATTTTTTCTATATATTTTTAGTTGGCCAATTAATTTCTTTCTATTTATAGTAGAGATGGGGTCTCACTCTTGCTCAGGCTGGTCTTAAACTCCTGACGTTGAGCGATCCTCCCGCCTTGGCCTCCCAGAGTGCTAAGATTACAGGCGTGAGCCACCACGCCCGGCCTCTTTGGTCTTTTTAGTTTCTCTGTGAGATATCTGTGTTTTCCTTATCCTGTGAGGCAGGAAAGGATAGGTATTTTGAAATTGAAAACTAATTTCAGGAAGATTAAACTAAATCTGATGCATTTAAATTTCCACTCTGAAAATTTATTAAAATTTTCCCCTAGGCTTCTAGATCCAATCCACGTATAGGGAATAATTTGCTCACCCTGGGAAAGTATGTGAACACTTTCAGGCTCATGAGATCATGTGCAGCAGTCCCTAACCTATTTGGCACCAGGGACAGGTTTCATGGAAGACAATCTTCCGACAGACCGGTGTGTGTGTGTGTGTGTGTGTGTGTTGGGGGTGGGGTGGGAGGTGGAGTTCAGGCGGTGATGCCAGTAATGGGGAGCTGCTGTAAATACAGATGACGCTTCCCTGACTCCAGCGGGGTGGGGAGTAGGGTAGGGGGAGGCGGAGCTCAGGCAGCTCGGCCAGTTCCTAACAGGCCACAGACTGGTACCAGGCCGTAGCCTGGGGGTTGGGGACTGCAGAGATTAGAATACAAAGAATATGATGAGCAGAGGCTCAGAGGCTTGAAAATGTGTGTAGCCTCGCCAGAGCTACACTAATTCACAGAGCTTTTGTCTTGCTACAAAGCCGCACACAATTTTACACTATGGTTATTGACTTTGTTTTCTGGAACAATCCTGTCTGTTCAAAATATATAAAAGATCTGCCTATCTAAAAATATACCTTGGACATCTCCAGTTCATGTTTTAAGCCATCTATACAACTCTGATGTGGAAGGACTTTTATAGTAAACAAACCTGAATAAACACATAAAAGACACTTTTCCAATTTATATGTATTATTTAATAACATATCAATAATACTAGTAATTAAGAGCACAAGCTTTGGCATCAGGCTGCCTGAGTTCAAATTGTGATTCCACTACATACAAACTGCGACCTTGGGAAAGTTACATTTCCTCTGTGTGCCTCCATTTCATCATTGGTAAAATGGAGACAGTAATTGGGTTATTACGAGGATTGCTTTAGATAATGCATGTAGATAATGTACATGGGAAAGTACTCAGTAAATGTTAGCTATTTACCCCTGACTGGAGAGAGAAAATTTTTTTTTTAAAAGTTAGCTACCAGCATTATAAATCAGTACAGACTGGATTAGTGAATTTAGAGCTTCTAAACCCCACTGTATCCTCCCCACCTCCAAAACAAACAAAACCCCTCCCAAAATCTTAATCCCACTTGAAATTCCATTAAAACCATAATACAGACTTTTTTTTTTTTTTGAGACAGAGTCTCTGTTGCCCGGGCTAGAGTGCTGTGGCGTCAGCCTAGCTCACAGTAACTTCCAACTCCTGGGCTCAAGCAGTCCTCCTGCCTCAGCCTCCCGAGTAGCTGGGACTACAGGCATGTGCCACCATGCCCAGCTAATTTTTTCTTTTCTATATATTTGTAGTTGTCCAATTAATTTCTTTCTATTTTTAGTAGAGACGGGGTCTCGCTCTTGCTCAGGCTGGTCTTGAACTCCTGACCTTGAGCAATCCTCCCGCCTCGGCCTCCCAAAGTGCTAGGATTACAGGCATGAGCCACCATGCCCGGCCCATAATACAGACTTTTGAAAATGACAATCCAAAAAGACTTGGGAGACAACAGCAACAAAATTTTGGAATCTAGAAAGCAGATGGACAAGTGATAACTGACTTTACAGATCCAACAAAGTCAAATCTGAAGAGAGAGAAACTAAGAATCAACTCAATTCTGAAAAGACTCCAGAACTGGAAGCAAAGGAGTGAGGCTGAATGGAAGTGTGTGGTTTAGCTAAGGAGAACAGGGTACACAGTTGTAGAAGCATTAGCTGCCTAGATTTCATGCACCTGTGACCCCTCCAATCCACATTGCTTCTGCTAGCGGGATGGAAGTCTGAAGGTTCATTTTTTGAGTTCAGAGAGAGAGGGAACAGGGAAAACAGAGGGGAAGAAGTCATTAACAAAATAACTAACAAACATCTTCCCAAACCAGAAGATACAAGTTTCCATTATAGAATGAAATACTCCATTACATGTCCAACTCACTGAATGCAAACAGATCATACTACTGTAAAATTTTAGAACACTGAAGACAAACAGAAGACTCCGAAAGTTTCCAGAGAGAATAAAGCAGATCGTTACAAAAGATCTAGAGTCAGAATGTCTTTAGACTTCAACAATAACACTTCGAATCATAAAGCACTGTCTTAAAAATTCTGAAAGAATATTATTTCTAACAGGTCTATTTTCAGCCATACTGTAATGTATAAGAATAAAACAGGGAGCTCGGTGGCTCACACCTGTAACCCCAGCACTCTGAGAGGCCAGGAGTTTGAGACCAGTCTGGGCAACACAGTGAGACCTTGTCGCTACAAAAAATTAAAAAAATTAGCCAAATGTGGTGGTGCATACACCTGTAGTCCCAGCTACTCAGGAGGTGGAGGTGGGAGGACCGCTTGACCCCAGGAGTGTGAGGCTGCAGTGAGCTATGATTGCACCACTGCACTCCAGCCTGAGCAACAGAGCGAGACCCTTTTTTTTTTTTTTTTTAAAAAAGAATAATATAAAGACATTTTCAGACATGGAAGCTCCAAAAAACTTTACCTCCCATGTACCCTTCCTTAGAAGCTCCTGGATAATTTTCCATTAAAGAGACTAACTCAAGACTGAGGAAGGCAGGAAACAGGAGATCCAATATAGGAGACAGGCAATGGGAATGCCCAGGAGGGTGGGGAAGGAAGACCCCAGGATGATGACTGTGTATGAGATACAGAGCGAGGTGGATTGTGCTCAAGGGATGGCCACACTGCGTACTGTCATCAGCAAGATCCCCACTGCAACACACACCATCATTTTAACCTGAGCATAGAATGCCTGAGTGGGCCTGTACTTGGTTTGTCTTAACCACAGTCTGGAGTTTCCATATTCCCTGCAGCCTAGATCAGTGAAGACTTGCATTTTATTGAAAATATAAGAAATTTTTCCTTTGATCTAATCCTGAAAGCTGGAAGAAAGTCATGGTGAGTTAAGAGGCAGAAAGAAAGCAGCCCATTCTGTTTGACCATATTTCTGTTGGATTATGTCAGGTACCTGGTCCAAACGAGAGCCCTGCCAGATATCCTGACTGTGGCAAACAGTTTCCCTCTGTTTCCTAAGAGTTGATCTTGAACTCTGACTTTCCCAGAAGGGGCTCCTAAAGAACAAAGCCAGATCATGAACCAAAGATTCTATTCAGCTTATCTTCTCAAGAGATCTTTCATCTAATAGTGACATTATTGCCCTTTCCTCACATAGCTAATGTTGAGCTTGCTACTCATTTTTTCAAACCTAAACAATGAAAAGCAAGAAAATTATTTACACAGATGTCAGGATTATGTTACCTGCTGGGGTGGTGTGTGTGGGAAGAAGAGGTTAGGAGAGGATAGGAGAAGAGGTTAGAAGAGTTTAATCAGGGTGCATAGGGAACTTCTTAACCCAACTGGTGTGGACTAAGATGTTAGTTTTATTATTACTGTTTCAACTACACATTTACATTTTACACGCATCTACACACAAACACACACAACAGGCTTTGTATTATAAACCACATGAAATTGCCAACATTTTACCATTTTTGAAGTATAGAAACAGCAATCACATGTGTTTAAACCTAATAGTTCAGGCTCAGCAATGTACCTTGTACCCTCAAGGCAAATTAAGAACCTAAGTTTCCCCATATGCAAAATGTGGAGTTAAAAAAAAAAAGAGGAGGGTTTCTGTATTAATTTAATGAACTCATAATTGTGTAACTCTAATATTATGTATGCACAACACCATAATTCCTGTCCTCCAAAAAGTTAAAATGTTAAGTCTCTAATGAGGATATTCTTTGTGTTTCCCAGAGAAAAGATCTGGCAAATACTATATTAACACAACTATAGTTTAATGTAACATAACAATGAGAACTTATAAACAGTTTTAGAAATCCCCAAACCCTCACATCTCCTTCACTTCTGCTTTTATTGGTAGAAATGGGAACACAGAAAGTGGAAATGACAGGAAGCAATAATGCAGATGTGATTTGAGGGAGAGGTGTGAGAGGAGGAATTAGGCTATAAAATGAGACAAGTGTGTTCATTATACTTTTCTAATCAAGGCAGAGACATGGACGGACTATGTTGGTTCTTGGTAGAAGAGCTGTTTAAAGCCTCTTTTTTCAGGCCTGGAGATTAAAAAGTGTCCAAAAACTAAAAGAAGAATCTATTTTTTTCCCTTTAGCTATGAGTGACTGAGCAATTATAATGTGTCAAAAGTACTTTAAATGTTATTGTTTTTATACACATTGCCATTTTATACACATTGCCATTTAATCCTCATAGACACCCTATAAATTTGGTACCTTTGATACCACCACTCCTACTCCCCTTTTATAGTGGGGAAACTGAGCCTTGGCAAAGTTAAGGAACTAGTTCAAAGTCACAGGCCAGTAAAAAGCAGGGCCATGATTCAAGCCTAGGTAATTCTAACCACAAACCCACCTTCTTAATCTGCAACCCTCACTACATAACTCAATTTTAGCTCCTTTCTTTTCAAAACATTCCCTTCTTAATTCTGTCCCTTATTCTACAGCTGTGACTATAATTATTCCAGTTGCATCTACTTTTTCATCGTTTTTAAGTGAACTGTGAGAAATCTATTTTTTTTTTTTTTTTGAGACAGAGTCTCTCTCTGTCACCCGGGCTAGAGTGCCGTGGTGTCAGGCTAGCTACAGCAACATCCTGGGCTCAAGCAATCTCAGCCTTAGCCTCCCGAGTAGCTGGGACTACAGGCATGCGCTAACACACCTAATTTTTCTATTTTTAGCAGAGACAGGGGTCTCATTCTTGCTCAGGCTGGTCTTGAACTTCCGACTTCAAGCGATCCTCCTGCTTTGGCATCCCATAGTGCTAGGATTACAGGCGTGAACCACCACGCCCGGCCTAACTGTGGGAAATCTCTAGGCACTTTTGTTGGAAAGCCTAACATTGTATTTCTCAACTAGGGTATACATGAGCAGTACTTGGCAGTATGTACTTGAAGCCTTAGGATAAACAAGGCATTATCTTCCTGGAGTGACAATTTTATTTCAGATTCTATTTTTTGGGAGAAACCCCCTGTTTTTAAAATGAAAACACACACAGATATGCTATGGTGTCTTCGAATGCAAAATCTGCACTAACTTTTAAGATAAAACAAATAAGACTGCAAAGACATTTTGCACTTCCCTCTGGGTCATTATTCTCCAACCTTTGGGGCTAAGAGCTCCTTTTCCTCTGTTATTAAGAGAACTCTGCAAATCATGTGAAGAGTGATCACTGGATTGTAAAATAAGTTAGCTGAGCATAGCCCTCTATCCTGGCCAGGAACAAAGTCACAATACAAAACATAGTCCTAATTGACTGATTAAAGCTTCAAAAATGTTGCACTTGGAAATATATGAAACATATATATTAAATGCACATTTCAGAACATGTTTAATTATGGCATTTTTGTGCAAAATAATGATGTATGTATGTGCTGAAAATAGTCTTAAGAGATATACACTAAACTGTTATCAGTGATTTCTTTTGGGAAGTAGGACTAGAGAAAGAGCTTTCACTTTCCATCATTTGACCACCCCTTTGTAAAGGAAGAAAAACATCATCTAAAAGTTAAAAAACAGCAATAATAGCACATACAGTAACCCCAAAGAGCAAATGTATTGTAAGTATAAAATATAAAACTGGATTTTGAAGATGGTATAGGAAAGAATCTCATCTACAATTTATTGAGTATGCATAGAAATAATGTCGATATTATCATTATGTTAAATAAAATATCTATTAAAATTTAAGGAAAAAAAGTTTTGTTTAGCTTATTAACTTTGAAATGCCCGAGCATGAAGTAATTTGCCCAAAGCAATCCTAGCAAGTAAGCAACAGAGCCAGGATTTTTTTTTTTTTTTTTTTTTTTTTTTTTTT
>VBSM01002121.1:27338847-27352183 GCA_008086735.1 Cheirogaleus medius
AAAAAAAACAGAATGGTTTGAAAGTTGACCACTACCCAGGAAACAGCAGCCACAATATTTTCAAAGGATGCTAAAATAAGAATGTGTGCAGAATTCAAGGAAACTGTTTGAGGCATAACTTTGATGGTAGTGAAGTGATTTATGAGCCATCAACTCAAATGCCAATCAGTACAACATTCCTATCAAGCCCTCTGTTTCAAAAACTTTTCTAATTTTTTTCTATAGAGGCCAGAGCAGAAGACCCTTGGTTTTCTTTGGCTGGACAGGGTAGGACAGTTCATGAGTTGGTATGACACTGGTATGGCTTCATTCACATAATGCTCATAGGCAATGTATGAAATGCCAAAGAAATAATGTGTCATGTACATGCAACCTGTCAAAGGGCACAAGAATGCTGTTTGTAAAATGTAGACCAGCCATTTAATTTTATGAACGCTACAATAGTCTATTCTTGTTCTTCACCTGCTCATTGCCTGATATAATCAAACTCTTATTTTCTAATATGCTGCCAAGCTGGTATTCAAGTGCTGAGGAGAAAAGGGGCTCCCACTTGATTATTTGTTTTTAAAAAATACTGTTTGTTTTTCAGGAGGCAGAACATCTCTGGGAAAAGCACAGGATGTAGATTCAGTGTAGTGCTTAGGGAGCCGTTCCTCTAGGCAGGTCACTTAGCCTTCTACGCCAGTTTCCTTATATGTAAAATGAGAAAAATACAACTACAGATGGTCCCCGGGTTACAAACAAGATACATTCCTGAGAACGTCTTTAGGTCGGATTTATATATAACTCAGATCTTTGATGAACAGCGCATATATGGTAAAAATAACAATACTTTAACTGCTCATCTGTGGTAATAATAATACAGTGTAATACTGTAATAAGAATAATACCCCTATACTGTAATAAGTTACAGAAACTATTGTGTTCTTTCTTTTAATTCAAACAAACAACATAAGGAGCATTATTATTATTATTTTAAACATACCATTGCTGGCTTGAATGGAAGGGGCATTTTTGAGGCAAGAAGGCAAGCTAAACTTAATTGGAAGATGATGGAGATGGTGCTGGAAAGGATGGAGTGGGTGCTGGAGAGACAATCAGGATTTGATTGCAGGAGGAGGGGAGCTTACCACTGAAGTCGGTTTCTTGAAAAAGGTATCTGGGGTTGTTTGCCTAGTCTTTTTCTTATTTTCATCACAAATGGCCTTTTAGCAGCTGATGTTCTCACTACCTGCACGGTAAACCTTTGTAAACTGCTTAATGTTAGGATCTTGTTCCTCGAGCTTAGCAAATCCTGCTTCAGTGAGACCAAAGGCTTCAGCTAATTCTTTTGTCACAAACTTCCTTGGCTCTGGATCTTCTGATTCTTCGTGTTCTTATGTTTCTATCAGCTGTTTCTCTATCTACCTACGAGACTAGGTGCTAGCATAAAGATGCTGCGCCAATGAACCACTTACGCCATGCAGATTTGTTTACACGTGCAGAAGAAACTAGTTCCCGAGTTATTAATTTAATTATAAATTATTGTTATGGGGGAACCTGTTCATAAGTATGGAACACTGTAAGTTGGGTCATCCATAAGCTGGGAACTGAACACTGTCAAGTCCGAACTGCCTGTACTTAGTCCATAGGAATGTGTGAGGATCAAATCAGATAATATATATGAAAGGGCTGTGTAAGCTGTAAAAATCTACCCATTGTTATTGTTAGGCTATGAAAGCATAGACAATGTGGTACATTTATATATAGCTTTGATATGCCTTAAAAAGGTTAAGATTTTAAGAGAATGAAGAGATTTTTACAAAAATAAGAGTTGAAGTCCCTGTCTGAAGTAGAGATACAGATTTTGAATTTTGTTAACTATGAGAGTAGTTGAGAAAGTAGCAGGGCCTGAGACAGAGCTTCAGGGAACACCAACATTTAAGGAGAAAGAAGAGGAAGGAGAGTTCAAAAATAAGTCAGAGATAACAAGGAATGGTCAGAGAGTATAATGAGAGGAGTAAGAGTGTGAAGACACAGAATTCAAAGACAGGCAATTTCAAGAAGAAAAGAATAAGTATTAAATGTAGAAAAAGTGATAAGGACTAAAATATATTCACTGAAATTAACAGTTAAGCAATTACTGATGGCTTTAGAGAGAGCAGTTTCAATGTAGTGATGGGGGCTAAGCCAGACTTCAGTGGGGTTAGGGGTTAGGGAGTAAATGGATAGCAAGAAAGAAACTGTATACCAGTCTTTTGGGAAGTTTAGATGAGGAGGAGAGAGACTAGAGCAAGTGAGCTATTTATGAATTAGTGCAATGGAGATTAAAACAACGGAGATTCAAGAGAACCAGAGAATCAGAAAAGCATGTCACAAAGAGCCCAGAGTGGTATTTCAAGTAAGAGCAAATAAATAGATCAATAGGTTGAAATACAAAGAACAGTGTGTTACGGGGTAAAGAACCTGAATTTTGGAATGAGACACATCTAATCCTGTGATTTTGCCACTTACTAACAAGTTACTTACCCTTTTCTGGGTCTTGGTTTCCTCATTTTTAAGGAAGGAATATCAATATATATGTAACTGTTGTGGGAATTAAATGAGATGCTGCATATACAAGTGCCCTGCATAGGCACCTTCTGCTTGGTCCACAGAAGGTACTCCACAAATATTAGCTTTCATCTCCCCTCAGAAGTCACTAGTAGCATTGAAGAGTGACATTTCAATTAAGCAGTGAAGATGTATGTAAAATTGCCCAGGGTTAAGGCATTCAGTTTTGAAATATTAAAAATAGGAACAACAGTTGAAAGAGGAAAGAATTTGAGAGAGTTAATCATATTTGAAGTCTAAAAAGGATGAAGTCAAAGTGCCAAGAGGGAAAGGAGTCTAGAGGGTAGGAGCCTTTGTGTCTTAGATATGATTAGCATACGTCCAAAAATTATTTAAAGTAGAAGTTTCTCATTGGACTGTAAAACATGAGATTTGCAACAGAGATGAAGTTTTAATGGGCCAAACACGAACAGAAAAGATCAAAGGACAAAGCCAGTTTACAGAGAAAACTTGGTAGAGTTGATACCTGATGTTGTTGATCATTTCAGTAAAGATCTAGGAAACACAATATTTGGAAAAATTTGTTTCCAAAGCAGACTTGAATCCAAATATCCTTGGGCCTAATTGTTAATAAATGTGAAACACACAGCTAGGAAATCTGTGGGTAGAAAACATTCCTTAATTGCACAATCTCTAAATCCTTCCATATGATTTTAACTACAATGATGTGCAAACTAAACATATTTCTCAATTTTTCCAACCCTACGTGCACAAAGATTTAATCTCTTCAAACACACATTTCATTCTAATAATGCATCTTGACGTGATAGCTTTCTTAGACAAATTGAAAGTTATTTTCTAAATTGGGGGGAGAGTAAATAGTATTAACAGGTGTTTTCAGGCCTATATTTTGATCACGAGGAAAACCTGAAGTTTGAAGAGCTTTGGAGGATGAGCAGAGTCACAAGGCAAGATAATGGTATTAAATGATATTACTTTTCCATATTTCTCTTCCTAATATATGAAATGTCACTTTGTCTTCAAAATTCAGAGGCTGGGATAGGTGGCTCAGACCTGAATCTTAGCATTTGGGAGGCCTAAGTGGGAGGATCACTTGAGGCCAAGAGTTCAAGACCAGCCTGGACAACAGAGTGAGACCCCATCTCAAAAAAAAAAAATTAGTTTGGCATGCTAGTGTGTCCTTGCAGTCCCAGCTATTCAGGAGGCTGAAGCAGGAGGATCACCTGAGCCCAGGAGTTCAAGACTACAGTGAGCTGTGACTACAGTAGACAGGACCACTGCATTAGAGTTGAGCCAGTTGCATACTGCACAATTCCAGGGCCAACATTTATACAGACTGCAACATGAGTGGTGCCCTGTGGAGTGAATGCAAGCAGCAGCCTTGATGGTAAGTATCTATAAGAAATAACGTAAGCTCCACGAGGGCAGGGAGCTTTCTGTTTCATTCACTGCTACATCCCTGGCGCAAAAAACAGGGCCTGGCGCTTAAGATGATCAATAAGTATTTGGTGAATGGATGAATGAATTAATGAATGAAAAGAAAGGGGGAAACTAAAGTTTGAGGACATAGAGGAGAGATGAAGCGTATTAGAGCAGGATTTTTTTACAATTGGAAGAGATTAAGGTAGTGAGTCAAAAAATACAGAACCTTGGAGTGGAATTTCTACTTATTATGAAGGAGGAGGGGAAGGTATGGTAGAACCAGTTTGGAGTGTCTTGCCAGGTTTTACCATGTTCTGGAATGGAATTATTAAGGGCTGAACAAAAATTATGCAATAAAACAGGGTGGAAAGATCACGTTAGCATAGAGGGAGAATTTATTCTTAGTTGGGAGGCTAAGCATGTCAAGAAAGGTATATCCAGTTACTTTGTTTGTATCAAAAACATCTACATGGCCATACTGTACAGGGAGGCAGAAGAAGAAGAGATACTATTTTCATTATAATATGAACCACCTCCCCAAATAAAATCTTAAAACTACGATCAAGTAAGGTAAACACTGTAGAAGTGATCTGTAAACTGTTATGTGCTACCATATCAGCTGTTTTTATTATCCAATTAACAGAAACAGAGATCATAAAAATTAATCAGCCAATTAATGTCCGCTGACCATATCTTGTGCTTTAGCAAAATGCCTGTTATAAAGTTGGTAACTTAAACAATTTCTTGTATATACTTGACTTTCATTCTGTTCTATTTATCAGGTTTCAACTAGACCTAAAGTTCTGTTTCTTTTTCTTCTTCTTCTTCTTGTTTTAAAAATTGAGACAGAGTCTTGCTGTGTTGCCTGGGTTAGAGTGCAGTGGTGTCATCATAGCTTGCTGTAACCTCAAACTACTGGGCTCAAGCAATCCTCCTGCCTCAGCCTTGAAGTTCTGTTTTTTTACAGTCCTCAACATCATCTTTACATGACTCATAAACCTATATAAAATTTCTAAGGACATGGGATATGACTGATTCAATAGAATTTCTTTTTGCATTCCTAGTATTTTTTCATTTTATCTACAAAAATTTATTTTAAGAAAGTTGATGCCTCTATATATCCTCTTCCAATGAGGACTCCTCCAATGTTATATCATAAATAATGATTATGTTTATTCTCTAATGGTATATCATAAATAATTCATCTCAACAGGCAAATCTGCCAATATATTCTAAGTTCTGAGCAATACAGATTTACTAAACCATATTTTTTCTGCTTATAATCTGTTTTCTGCCAGGATTATCTGGCACACCTCATCTGTAATTTCCAACAACAAAGCCAAACAAATATAAAAACACATGGCTCTTTGCTGTACTAAAAAAATCTATAGTTGGCATCTCTGGGAGGAACCACTTCACTCATAGCTACTTGATGTTTATCAGGATATACTAGTTGAGTGGCATGAAAAATAAAAAGTGGGAAGTTCCCTGTAACCAAAACAAAAAATGTTACAAGATACTTAAATGTCCCTAGCAATACTTTTCTTCTACCCAGCATATGTTTAGGAGTATAGTAGGTTACACAACCCACCAAATAAAAGACAACTGGTATATATTACCCTCAGATGTGGTAATATGATTTAAGGAAGTAAAGCTTTAGCTTTATTTTCATGTAGATAATAAAATCACACGTTCAAACTCTAAAAGAAACCAAGTAAGATATAATAAAAACTTTCTCTCCTACTCTACCCCCCACCTACCTAGCTCTTCTCCCCAGAGGCAAAAATATTATCCATTTCTCGGGTAGCCTTCTAGAGAGACATCAACAAGTGTGTGTATGTGTTTTCTTTCACCTTCTTTACACAATTGGTGGCTTACTGTACACAGCTTGTAGATCAGGCCCTTCTCTCACTATGCCATGGTTAGGAAATAGGCTGCTTCTTGCATATCTTCCTTGATTGAACAATAGAAGCTTCTGTAAGTGTTGTGAAGGAGGTTGAGGCCAGCAGACTTAGAAGGGAAGTATGTTGTTAACTGGCAATATCTGCTACAACCATCTATCTATTCCTGTTCTGTGCACTTACTGTATCTCCCACATGCCTCTCTCATAGGAATCACCACACTTTACTAACTTGGAAAGGGGTGCCTAAGAGTAGGTATCATGTCCTATCATCAATGTAAGGCAGGGTGTCTGCTCAGCACAGCACCTAGCATATAATAAGTACTCAATATATATTTATTAAATGCATCCCACAGCAAAATTCCCAATGTTTAGGGAGAACAAGACAGCTTTTCATATTCCTGAATGAGCTACTTACCTCCATGCAAAGATATATTTGACCCTGGAACTATAGATTTGTGATGAAAGTGTATTTGAAACATATGACACTGCTTTTCCTGTCCCTATCAGAATTTACAGCAATGACATCGGGCACTCAACCTTCTTGAGAAAAAAAAAATATGTACCCAGAACTTTAGACAGGATTCTAACATGCCCATAACCACCTAGTTTCCAATCACTGCCCACGTAAAGAGAAAATGGTTACATAACATGATTTTTGAAACAAAACTGCGAGGTAGGTCATGTGATGGTGGAAGAAAACTGAACGGAAACATCATGAGTAAAAAAGAAAGTTTATGATTGTTTAAAAAAAATCCAGTGAATGAGAAAAAGGAACACAGAACATTTTAATTGAGCCTTACTCATTAAAGACTCCATCTGCTAACCATTCTCAACTCTCTTTATGAACTCGTATTTTCCATATAAGTACTGCCATCTACAGGACATATAGGAATCACAGTATTTTGGTGGGAGTTTGGGGGTGGGAGTGGGGGGAAGGAGGACAGTAACTGAAATGAAAAGCCTGGCTAACATCTTCATGTCCTTTAAAAATACCTGCATTTATTCAAAGTTACTGGTTATGTTTTCTCTTTATTATATATAAGGAAAGACAATAATATTCAATGGACTGGTTATTATCTTGTAAAAATTAATATTATAAAGCTAGCACTTAAGATTTTAAGTCTTTAAATTATCTGTTACATAATTATATAACAGAAGAAAAGAAGAAAAAAGAATGTATAATTTTAAACTAAAATGAAGAAAAAAGACTTTATAATTTTAAACTAAAATTTTAAGAAATGTTTTTAATATGCCCAAATTCCCATTTATTTTATTTTGCTGTAAGATACAAACTGGAACTCTCTGAGAATTAAAGAGAGTTTTCCATCGGAGAAGTAAAAAGAGTCTTGTTTTTGGTGGGACTCGTCCTGCCTAGGGATAGACAGCATGGAAGATGAGGAAGAACACTGAAAGCTAACAGACCGGCTCAGATTTATGGGTGCAAGCTGGAGAAGCCTGAATGAGGGTATCCCAGGCCACAGATGATTTTCATGTTCTTAAGGGAACATTATACTAATGTGTTGTATCGTGATAACATAGCTTTTAAGGTAAATGAGTGGAATCTATTAAAATTACCTTATTTCCTTCTTTACTTATTTATTTATTTGAGACTGGGTCTTGCAGCATGTACCACGATACCTGGCTAATTTTTTTTTACTTTTTGTAGAAACAGAGTCTTGCTATGTTGCCCAGGGTGGTCTCAAATTCCTGGCCTCAAGTGATCCTCCTGCCTCAGCCCCCAAAAGTGCTCAGATTACAGATATGAGCCACTGAGCCCAGTCTAAAATTACTTTTTAGAATTAAAAGGAAGAAATTTTATTTTGGAGATAACCAGAGATAACCAATATCATGAGGACAATAAGAATTCTTGCTTGTTTATTTAACCAACTATTCTCAATGGAGTATTAAATTTCATCTTTCTTCTCAAATGTTAAATCTCATCGCAGTAGGGTTGCCACAACCTTTGATATTAGAAAACACAACCTTTTATAATAAAAAAAGTTAGGTAATATCTATTACTTTTCCCCCACCCATCACCACCTATCTCCTAGTATTTTCTTACATGATGCTGTCTGAACAGTGTTGTCTGGATATGGAATCAACCCCTCTTCTTTCCTACCCCCAATTCCAGTTATCAAAATCTAACCTGTCAAGATCCACATTAAAATGCCAATTTCTCCATAAAGCATTCTTTAATTCCTTCTTAAACTAGAAGTAGTTTTTCTTTGTCTATGAATTTTTTTTAGTTCTTTCCCTAAACATTTCTTACAGCCCGTATAAACATTCTACATATTAACAATTTGGGTGTTTATGGGATTATAAATTCATTTACAAGGAGAGGAAATGTATTTTATGCATCTTTGCATCTGCCATGGTATCTAGCACAGTGCCTGGCACATGACAGGGAGTCAATAAAGTGAATGAATATTGAATGTTCACATTTGAAAGTTTATCTGGCTCACAGTAAACCAAATAGTTCTTTTGAGAAACATCATGGCACAAAGATCAAAAGAGGGTCTTTGTTAAATATTTCTTGCATCAGGAAAGCTAACATACATGGCAGCTACAGTAAATATACATACTTAAGCTGACGATTTTTATGAGAGTAATAACTGGCATCATTAAGTTACCAGCAATCCAGTGACAACAATGTTGCAGCTTGTTATGCTTTGGTTAGGCTACAGGCAAGTGACTTACAAAGAGCTATGCCTCTTAAAGGTCTTTTCTAATCTTCACTGTAATTTATAGTTTAGATAGGTGGTACAGTTGCCAGGGAGATGTCAAAACTACCAAAAAGCAACCTCCCAAGCTTGAATCGGGAAGAAATAGAAACCCCGAACAAGCCAATAACAAGTAGTGAGATTGAATCAGTAATAAAAAATCTCCCAACAACAACAAAAAAAGCTCAGGACCAGACAGATTCACTACTGAATTCTACCAGATGTACAAAGAACTAGTACCAATCCTACTGAAACTGCCCCAAAGACTGAGAAAGAGAGAATCCTCCCTAATTCATTCTATGAAGATAGTATCACCCTGATACCAAAGCCAGAAAAGGACGCAACAAAAAAGAAAATTACAGACCAATTTCTCTGATGAACATAGCTACAAAAATCCTCAACAAAATACTAGCAAACTGTAAAAATTCTAGAAGAAAACCTAGGAAAAACTCTTCTGGACATTGGCCTAGGCAAAGAATTTATGACTAAGACTCCAAAAGCAAATGCAAAAACAAAAATAAATAAATCAGACTTAATTAAACTAAAAAGCTTCTACATAGCAAAAGAAACAATAAAAAGAGTAAACAGACAATCTACAGAATGGGAAAAAATATTCGCAAACTGTATATCTGACAAAGGACTAACATCCAGAACTAAAAAGGAGTTCAAAAAGCTCAGTAAGAAAAAAACAAACAACCCCATTAGAAAGTAGGCAAATGACATGAACAGGCATTTTTTCAAAGAAGATATACAAATGGCCAACAAACATATGAAGACATGCTCAATTATCACTAATCAGAGAAATGCAAATTAAAACCACAATGAAATACCATCTTACTCAAATCAGAATGGCCATCATTAAAAAGTAAAAAAATAATAGACATTATGTGTTAGTAAAATGGGAACTAATTATAGTTCCTACCTGACAGGAGATTCACTTGTTATGAGGATTAAATAAAGTTATTGTTTAAAAAGTATTTAGGTCATTTATCCCACAGTAAGCTCTATATGAATGTTTGCTACATAAAATCTATCCTTGATAGTTTAGATGTTTATCTGATTTAAGATTTTTTTTTCTTTTGAGACAGAGTCTTGCTCTATTGCCTGGGCTAGAGTGCCGTGGCGTCAGCCTAGCTCACAACAACCTCAAACTCCTGGGCTCAAGTGATCTTCCTGCCTTAGCCTCCCAAGTAGCTGGGACTACAGGCACATGCCACCATGCCCAGCTAATTTTTTCTATTTTTAGTAGAGATGAGGTCTTGCTCTTGCTCAGGCTGGTCTCGAACTCCTGAGCTCAAGCAATTCTCCTGCCTCGGCTTCCCAGAGTGTTAGGATACAGGCGTGAGCCACCTCGCCCGGCCAAGATTTTTTTTTTTAAGAGACAGGGTCTTGCTGTGTCACCCAGGCTGGAGTGCAGTGGCATCAGCCTAGCTCACTGCAGCTTTAAACTCCTGGGCTCAAGCAATCCTCCCACCTCAGCTTCCCAAGTTGCAGGGACTACAGGTATACACTACCACATGGCTGGCTAATTAAAAAAAAAATTTTTTTTTTGTAGAGATGGAGTCTTCCTCTCTTGCCCAGGCTGGTCTTGAACTCCTGGCCCCCTGTATGATTTAAGAAAACTTTTGGCTCACATGATTGAGAAGGTCTCCATGTATATAGTATTCTGATGACACCACCAGGTGGAACTTAAAAAAAAAAAAAGTTTTTATTTTTGAAGAAGCACTGCTCTGTCTTTATTTTCTGTCCTTTTTGCTTTTCCCTGTGATTTCTAATTCTGCCTCTATAATGCTAGCTAAAAGATAAATATTCAGGAAACAGCACGCCTCTTGCTTGGGTGCCTTAAAAGCATTATTTTCCTCCAGATCTGCTATGCCTTTAAGGAAATGAGAGAGAAGAGGAATATATTATTTCCTTTATTAGACATGACAGTAAATATTAAAGCCAATGATGGTGTAGAGTTTCAAGTCTTATAAGATTATATAAAACTGAGCAGAACTCCCACATAGAGGTGTTAGTATGATACTTAAATAGTAACAGTAGTAAAACCTTCCAATAATTTATCAGCAAAAACTCAAGTAGACAGAAAGCAAGCTACTGGCCTCATTCCTAGTAACAATCTCTAAAACATGGATAATGAGAAAAGTAAACTTAGAAGGTTAACACAAGGAGGCAAGTGTCAGGGAGACTCATGACATTAACAAGCTATGTTCTATTCTAGAGATACTGTTGCAGTTGATGCATAGTGATAATTTCCTAATACAGATTACAATACGGATACAGACACAATATATAGTAGTAACGGGAAACAGGAAACGTCACCTCTCTCAGCTTGGGGGAGAGGTTTCATTCTCGTAAAAGCAAAGCACCTGATAAATTGATACCATATTGACAATCATTTCTCAGAAAGTATAGGCAACAACAAAGAGAACTGCTCTTCAGTACTATAATGACTGACGAGGAAACTCTAAGTGATGTAGAGATGACAAGAGCTTTAAAAGAAGAGAGCATGCTTGCTATTAATAGTTTGAACTTTGTAATAGTAAAGAAAGGAAACCTTTGGCATGTGAGAACCCTAGACCCTACGGGAGTAAATTTCAAAATGTTCAGAGATATGGTGGCTGTAATTCCAAGCCAGAAACTGTAATAGAGTATAACCCAAGATACATAGAAGGTAAGACTTTAAAAACAGAATTATAATGTAATTGACTTGATAAGGAACAAAGGAGGAAAGCAACTAAAGAAAATAATAAATAAGTAGAGATGAATTTATTAAAAGATAAATGCAAAGAGTGGCACAAACGTAAAACTATAGTATCAGGAAAAGAAATGCTCAGCATGAGGTAAATAGATTTTTCCTACCCCCTACTGACAATTTCCTTCTCTTACAGGTCAGAACTTCTAGTTAAGTTCTACCTAGAGGTGAAGAGACTACAGAATTAGAACCTCAGAGCTTGGGCAAAGAACTTAGTTAGGAGTCCAAAATAGGGAAGAAGCAATATCTGTTAGGGTCTTGGCAGTAGCCATAATAGGTTATTTTATGGCCAAAAGAGTGGTCTATGGGGACCTTAAAATTGGGACACACTCACTTGGACTGAGCGTGCCAGATGATGGTTTATAGAAATCAGGGAGACAGGGTGGCATCATCAGTGGATCTGGGTGGTGTGCCCATATTTCTCTCAATTTCTCCCTAAGGTAATTGATATTGTTATTTCTGAGCTTTTTGTTGCCTTTATTGAATATGCTTGTATTTTTGTTTCTTCAGATTTGCTCTGAGGTTCTTTTTAATTTTTAAAATTTTTTATTTTTATTTTTGGAGACAGATTCTTGCTCTATTGCCCACGCATGAGGGCAGTGGTGTCATTATAGCTCACCGTAACCTCAAACTCCTGGGCTTAAGCAATCCTTCTCCTTCTAAGTAGCTGGGATTACAGGCGTGTACAACCACACCTGGCTAATTTTTCTACTTTCTGTAGAGATGGAGTCTCGCTGTGTTGCTCAGGCTAGTCTTGAACTCCTGGCCTCAAGCAATCCTCCTGACTCAGCCTCCCAAAGTGCTAGGATTACAGGCATCAGCCACTACACCTGGCCTGCTCTGGTGTTCTTAAACCAAATCTATAGTACTGTTGGACAGGTGCCAATTTGGGAGGCTGTTCTTTGTAAAGACTGGAGTTTGGGCGTGGGTTCTTATTGAATAACATCTCTAAATCTTCCAGCTGTTTCTTGGTGAACATAGTTCATTTCCTCTATGGATTTCTCTGGCACTTATCTTTAAGTGAGGGCCTCTGAATCTGGCATCCTTTAATGTCTGTTGCTCATGTGTTTGTTCAGGTCCAGTGACTAATTATTATTATTATTATTCAGTTATGGACAAAAAGTATTTTTATTTGTGTTGGGAGAAGTTAGTATATTATTAAGACATGACAATTAAAGATTAAGGTTCAAGGTTAAGTTCAAGTTGGAAATGCTGGACAAAAGATTGAATGGGAAAAGAAGTCCAAGTGAAGTGACTGAAGAAATTGTTACTTCCAATGAGTTCATTTTGCTAGTACTAGATGAATTTCCCCCTAAGATACCAAGAAAACTTGCACATATAATCATATAACCATTACTGGTTATCTCTAAAAAAGGGAGAATGCAGAGAATAAAAACCTGGAGATATTTAAACATGATTGTGATTTTCAGAAAGGAAGAAAATATAGGTCTTGAATATCAGAATACCAGCTCAGAAAAGGGGCACGACCATGGGAAGCCAGGGAGTAGTAAAATGACCAAGGTCATGCCACAGGTCTGGCTCAATAGACTGCCGCTGGACCCTCATGCACTGCACACACACATATGCGTACACACAAACACACATATATCTACCCAACAGTCACAGTAGGAAACTGACCTCCACTGCTGTCGCTGTGAAATGTCTCTAACTACCTCTAACTACCTTTTTGTCTTTATTATACTCCCCACTTCAGAGTCAAAGCCCCATGAGGAAAAGCCCAACTGGCCAAGCATGGATCTTGTGTGTATGGCCTAGTTGCAGGGCTGGGGCCAGGGAGAAGTGGCTAAGGCACTTGCCTTTGGCACTAAATTTAAAGGGGCATAAAAAAATTCACTAATCAAGATAAATAGTATTTTAATGTAATATTTAAAAAAAAATCAAAATGCAAAAAAACACAAAATTCCATGATGAATAAAATAACAAAATTTATTTATTTATTTATTTATTTTTTTTTTTGAGACA
>VBSM01002121.1:27352283-27389783 GCA_008086735.1 Cheirogaleus medius
AAAAAAAAAAAAACCCAGGAAGTGGTTGTGGATGCTGGGCAAGCAGAAACCCAGCAAATATTACTATAAACTTGTACTTGGTGTTTCTCTATCTGTAATGTAAATCTGTCCTGTCTCCCTCCTTTCTTCTTGATCTTTGGGTTTCAGTTTAGGTGTCATTTCTTTAACATTGGTTTAGTTATCCCTTCCTTCTCATGCTCCCTTAGCATCCTATACTTAACCTTATCAAAATACCTATCACAGTGTTTCACAATTTATTTGTTTACATCTTCTCCCAGATTATAATTTTAGACGACACGGATTCTAGGATACTCATTCCTGCATCACTCTAATACCTAACAGAGTGCTTGGCACATTTGAGGCCCTCAAAAAATATTTGCTGAATGACTGGAATGGAAGCCATGCCATAGGGGAAGAATTACAATTAAAAGTGTTGATCTAGGAAAAGTACAGACTCAGGGAAATATAGTAGCTGTCTTCATCTATCTGAATGGCTGTAATGAGGATGAAGGCTGAAAATTGTTTGTTCCCAACCCTCCTGGAGAGGACTCACTACATTTCCATCATAACTGGCATTAACTGTTCATTAAGTCTGGGATTTGGGTGAGGGTGGTGGTGGTACATATGTTGAAGAGGATTTTATACCTCCTAGGATGCTGTATCAGAATGGTGGAGAAGCAGTGCATGTACTATTCTCCCCAACCTAAGAATCATGGGACTAGTTTTTCTTATCCCCTGTAGCTGTGCAGGAGAGACCTAGAACCTATTGTCAAATATTATCCCAGGATAGATTTGGCTCAATATAAGGAAGAATTTTTAACCTTTAGAGCCGTTCATAAACAGAATGTGTAGACATGTGAGACAATGAATGTGTCATGGCTACAAACCCTACAACTGCTTGTCAGGGGTGTTGTAAAATGCACCTGGCAGAAAGCAGAGTGAGACGGGGGGACATGGTGGTGTAGTGGGTTGAATGGTGAATTTCAAATAGATATATCTATGTCCTAAGGCCTGGAACTTGTGAATGTGACCTTATTTGGAAAAGGATTTCTTCAGATGTAATCAAGTTAAGGATGTCCCAAATGAGTCCATCCTGGATTACCTGTGTACTAAATCCAATGACCTTGACACAGAAGGAGAGACACAGAGAAGGTAGCCATGTAAAGATGGAGGCAGGGAGGAATTTAGATAAGTAAACTTGTAAGATCTTCTAAATCTAAGAATCTTTTTTCTAGTCATTTCCTGCTTCGTGGGAAAAAAACTCAACAGAGTCCATGTGGAAAGCTACCACTTAGGAAAGTTTTTCTGTAATGTTTCCACAAACTGTTTTTTAGAAACTGACACCTCTACTCTCTAGGCAATAGAGAAGAAAGATGTATTTTGATAAAAGCAAGTATTAAGCAGGCACACAGGAATTTGCCAATAAATTAACCAGTGACGTTATAAATTTCTTATGCATGAATTCTAACCAATTCTATCCAATGCATGAAGCTGTGTCCAACATGTAGGGTGACTTTAGGTGTTGTGAACTAAAATAAAATCTTAAGCCCCCCAGCTGACTGAATGGACCCCTCTTGGCCATGGGACCCCAGAAATACCCTGATGCTGAGCTGCTGGCCATGAGAAGGGAGGTAAAGACATGCCTCATCATGCCTCCCTCCCTTCTTGGAGATATTATTTCTAATTCATTAACAGGCCTAAGGCTATATAACTGTGGTCCTCAACTCTCAGGCTGTGGCCCAGTACCAGTCCCTGGCCTGTTATGAAATGGGCCTCACATCACTGCCTGAGCTCCATACCCCACCCCTGCACTCCTGGTCTGTGGGAACATTATCTTCCATGAAACCAGTCCCTGGTGCCAAAAGGATGAGGACCACTGCTATACAAGATAAAGCTTAAACCACACCTATAGGTCATTAATTTACTTAACAGATCACTTGAGTTTGGGTATATGGCCAGTATATGTCCAGTGGCTTGTCTCTGATTAACAGACTTCCTCATCTTAACATAAAACATTCCAAGCCTTTAAACAAAGCTTCATTTCTTTAACCTATTACAAATCAAAGAATCTTTAAACCCACCTATAACCTGTAATTCCCTGCTTCGAGATGTCCTGCCTTTTCAGGCCAAAGCAATCTATGCCTTCCATGTATTGATTTATGACTTTATGTGTAATTCCTGTCTTCCTGAAATGTATAAAACCAAACTGTAATCCAAACAAGACGAGACCATTTGCTCAAGGCTTCTTGAGAGTGGCTCTCTGAGCCATGGTAGCATATATTCGGCTCAGAATAAACCTCTTGAAAGTATTTTACGGAGTTTGGGTTCTTTCTGTTGACAGTGTGGACTCCATTCAAATATCATGGTCACTTAGAGAATAGCAGCAAATACAAATCATGTAGGTGAGGGGCAAGGTATGCTTTTTGAGTGGTCACCAAATACTTTTCAAGTTCTCAGTACCTAAACACTGTCACATGTGCGCCAACAGCTTTCATAATGTCCCCTTTGTAGCAAAAAATGTCTCCATAGACCTATCTTACCTACCTTTAGCTTGCTATTAATTTTATGAAATGGGTATAGAAAATCTGAGAGTAGGATGATGCCAGGAGCCCCTTCCCACCCCGAGACAGGTACACTTCCACCATCCTACCAGCAGGTGGCTACAAGCACGTGTTCCTGATGGCATTCTTCCCCACAGTCACATTCCTGGCAGGAAGTGGTACCTGCAGACTTTGTGGAGAACCACTACTGGCTGAGCATGCCCTACTGGACTGCTGTATAGGAGTATGGCTACGCCATGGTGTGCAGGGCTGAGGCTTTCAAGGCCATAAAGGTGGCCACCACTCCCGCCCCCACCCCTACATAGATTTCTTGTAGACCTGCCCAACCATCTTAATGTTACCAAGAAATTGGTCCTAACTCTGAGCCATCACCCTTCTATTTTATAGATCACAGGGCTGCCCTGTCTTCACCTGCTCCTGGAACTGAAAAACTGTAGCTTCTATAAAAATGTAGGCCTTTGGACCACAGTCTTATGCTCTAAACTCTCTAATACATAAAAGTATAATCATTGCCCTACTGTGTTTCTTGTTTATTTAGCCTTGTAGGAGGATATCAGGGATTTCCTGGGTCACAGATGATAAAAAAACTTTTTTTTGGACAAAAGCTGCAACAAGCTATAAGCTATCATTTGGGGTCTTGGCTTAATTATGAGATACTTCATGGGCTTTATGGTACAACATTAGCTTGCTTATCTTCTGTCAAAATTAACTGCCTCAGCAGTAGCTCACACGAGCTCAGGAATTAGAGACCAGCATGAGCAAGAGTGAGACCTCGTCTCTACTAAAAATAGAAAAATTAGCCAGGTACAGTGGCATGCGCCTGTAGTCCCAGCTACTTGGGACGCTGAGGCAGGAGGATCACTTGAGCCCAGGAGTTTGAGGTTGCTGTGAGCTATGATGATGCCACTGCACTCAAACCGAGGCAACAAAGCAAGGCTCTGTCTTGAAAAAAAGAAAATCTGTGAGTACTTCATAAGCTTTTAAAGAAAACGTGGAAGGCCGGGCGCGGTGGCTCACGCCTGTAATCCTAGCACTCTGGGAGGTCGAGGCGGGTGGATAGCTCAAGGTCAGGAGTTCGAAACCAGCCTGACCAAGAGCGAGACCCCGTCTCTAAAAAAAAAAAAAAAAAAGAAAACGTGGATATCTAAAAAGATTAATGTTCCAATTTCACACACACCCCTTTTTAATTGAAAAGGGGGATAATACTACTAAATGGAATACATCTTGATTAAATGGCACTAAATATTGTTTTTTACATCTCTAAATTATTTTTACAAGACAAAATACCTTGAATGCACAGGAATAGTCTTCTCTTCCGATTAAGGTTTTATTTGCTGATCACAAAACCACAGGCTAGTGTGTGACGGAGTTGGGTTGTACAAAGAGAACAGGGGTTGATCCAAACCCAGTTACTTTTGCTCTCGAGTTATTAACCAGTCTATCATACTGTCTCCAAGTTAATACTCTATTGCTGTTAATAAGCTACCCTGAGCTTCTCCACTGGTTTCTAAAATTTATTTAGTTGTTCAAAATATTTAATAAAAGTGTATTATTTGAGAATATGTTAGACCACAAAGGTGAAAAATGCACTGAGGACCATAGGAGTAGAGTGACTAGTGGGGAAAAAAAGATATACACATAAATAATGAAAACATAAGGTAAAAAGTAGCAAGTGCAACAGGAAAAGTGGAGACAAAATATTATGAGAATTCCAAGGCTACTTTTAGCTTGAGATAAAGGGTAGAGTGGTAGAATAGGGGAAGATTTTTGAGACGTGCCTATATATAATATCTCGGAGTCAGCTCAATAGAGAACGTAAACAATGGAGTGATGGTGATGATAAAACATCAACTTTTTTTTAAAGAGATAGGGTCTCTTAATAGATGTAACATCAAGTATTAATTGAACATTTACAATGTGTTGAACATTTCAAATGCATTATTTTATTTAATTTTCACCTTCTTAAATCTAACAGGTAGGTATTTATCCCCCTTTTATAGATGAAGTAATCAGAAAGATTTAAGGTTGCACAATTAATAAATAATGGCTTGTAGGTATACCACACAATACCAATATATATGCTATGGATAATATGAGGGATGCTTCTCAGATGGGTGTAACGAAGAATTTTATTTCATTCTAGCTTGACGAATAGAGAGGAAACAGGTAGTGGAAAAGACAGGATTGGTATAGGGATTTACGTCTTGAAATTAGAATAGCTGGTTTGTCTTTGTCAATTTCAGAGTCTCAACTGGGGGATGATTTTTGCCCCAATATATTTGGCAATGTATAGAGACATTTTTAGTTTTCACAACTGGGAAAGGGTAGGGGAGTGCTACTGGCATCTAAGTGGGTAGAGGCCAAGGATCCTGCTAAACATTCTACAATGAATAGCACAACCTCACAACAAAGAATTATCTGGCATAAAATGCTGAGAACCTTTGGGCTACTCTATTTGGACTCAATGCTCCTGGTCAAGCTAGAACTAGGAATTGTTATACTTCAGAGAAAGGGTCAGAAAGAAGATAAAAGGGGTAGAGGATGAGAAGAATTCATCAGTGAAAGAGAAGAAACTTGTATCCGGAGGTGGTAATTATTAATAGAATGAGAAACATTAAAAAAAAAAAGACAAGACAAAGAAAAAAGAATAGCTATTCTTTGTTTATAGTTTCTGACACATTGTAAAAAGTAAGAAGAGAGAGCGTAGAAAAGGAAAGGCAAATGAAAGTCTTTCTCAGAATAGCTAAAAGTGCAAAGAGGAGAACCAAAACTATTTTTCCTAGAGGTAGCTAGACCACAGGAACATGAAGCTAAATAGTTCTACTGAATACCCAGTGATGTGCACATGCATAAAAGGTCTTTTTATAAGTAAATCTAACAATTTATAACAAAGTACTATATTCTTTGCTAGGTTTGTGGGGAAAAAAGCCAAGGGATTAAAATGAAGAATATGTGTGACATACGTATTGTGAAATAGTTAAAATCTTATTGTTTGGCTGGGCGCAGTAGCTCATGTCTATAATCTTAGCACTTTGGGAGGCCAAGGTGGGAGGATTGCTTGAGGCTAAGAGTTCGAGACCAGCCTGGGCAGCATAGCAAGACCCCCGTCTCTACAAAAATAAAAATAAAAATAACAAATTAGGCCGGGCGCTGTGGCTCACATCTGTAATCCTAGCACTCTCTGGAGGCCGAGGTGGGCGGATCGCTCAAGGTCAGGAGTACGAAACCAGCCTGAGCAAGAGCGAGACCCTGTCTCTACTAAAAAAATAGCAATAAATTAATTGGCCAACTAAAAACATATAGAAAAAATTAGCTGGGCATGGTGGCACATGCCTATAGTCCCAGCTACTCAGGAGGCTGAGGCAGAAGGATTACTTGAGCCCAGGAGTTTGAGGTTGCTGTGAGCTAGGCTGATGCCATGGCACTCTAGCCCGGGCAATAGAGTGAGACTCTGTCCCAAAAAAAACCCACAACAAATTAGCCAGGTATGGTGCTACACGCCTGTAGTCCCAGCTACTTGGAAGGCTGAGGCAGGAGGGTGGCTTGACCCTGGGAGTCTGAAATTGCAGTAAGCTATAATGATGGCACTGGACTCTACCCCGGGCAAAAGAGTGAGACCTTGTCTCAAAAAAACAATAAAAGAAAAAAGAAAAAAAATTGTTTTAGGATTAATTTGACAGTCATACATACATTTAAAATAAATGAATAAAATAAAGGTATTGATCTACCTCTAAGTTTACCTAATGTGGCTTTCTAAATCAAGGCAACCCAAGGTTCATCTAATTTCTGAAGAATGAATTTAGGAAGGGGAGGCTTTTCTGAATAGAAAAAGCAAGAAAAAAATAGATTTGGCCACTTAAAAATTCAAAATTTCTGTGCACCAAAAATCATAAACAAATTAAAAGGCAAACTGGGAACATATTTGCAGTAAATGAGGGCCAATGCACTTACTTTACAATGAATACATACAAACAAGACAAATAGTAAACCCAACATAAAAAAAGCACAAACATGAACTTATAGAAATGACATGAATTTATAGAAGAAATAGAAACTGCTAATAAACATATTAACATTATTTACTTTAAAAATGCAAGTTAGCATTTTGGGAGATCGAAGTGGGAGGACTGCATGTGCTGAGTAGTTCAACCAGCCTGAACAACATAGTGAGACCCCATCTCCTCAAAAAATAAAAAATTAGCTGGGCATGGTGGTGTGTGCCTGTAGTCCCAGCTAGTTGGAAGGCTGAAGCAGAAGGATCGCTTGAGCCCAGGAATTTGCAGGCAACAAAGTGAGAGCCTGTCTCGAAAAAATAAAATAAAAAAAAAAACAAACCAAAACCAAAACCAAATTAAAACAAAATATTTCAGGATTTAATGTAATTCCTATCAAAAATCCCGACTGGCTTCTTTGCATAAACTGACAAACTGATCCTAAAATTCACATGAAAATTCAAAGTACTTAGAATAGCCAAAACAACACAGAAAAAGAACAAAGTTGGAAGACTCATACTTTCTAATCTCAAAACTTACTACAAAGCTACACTAATACAGACTGCATGATAATGGCATAAAGATTCACATATAGGTCAGTGGAACAGAACTAAGAGTCCTGAAATAAACCTTCACATTTATGGCAAATTGATTTTTAACAAGGATACCAAGACAATTCAAGGGAAAGAATAGTCTTTTCAACAAATGGTGCCAGGACAATAGGATATCCATATGCTAAAGAATTAAATTAGACCCATGTCTCATACCACATACCCAAATCAACTCAAATAGATCAAAAGCCTAAATGTAAAAGTATAAAACTCTTAAGAAAAAAGGCAGAAATCCTTATAACCTTGGATTAGGCAGTGGTTTCTTAAGGTATAAAACCAAAAGCACAAGTAACAAAAGAAAAAACAATTGGACACCATCAAAACTAAATATTCTTGTGTTTCAAAGGTCACCTTCAAGAAAGTGAAGATAACCACAAAATTGGAGGAAATTTTTGCAAATATATACCTGATATGGGTTTAGTATCCAAAATATATAAAGAACTCTTACAACTCAATAATAAAAGAAAATTAACCCAATTTAAAAATGGGCAAAGGATCTGAATGGATGTTTCTCCAAAAAATATATACAAATGGCTAATAAGAATATTAAAAAATGCCATCAGGGAAATGTAAGTCAAAATCTCTGCAGATACCACTTCACACCAATTAGGATGACTATAATAAAAAAGACAGTTAATAAAAAGTGTTAGCAAGGATATGGAGAAACTGGAACCTTCATACACTGCTGGTACAAATGTAAAATGGCACAGCCCTTTGGAAAACAGTCTGGCAGTTCCTCAAAAGGTTAAATGAAGAGTTACCATATCAACCAGCAATTCCACTCCTAGGTACATACCCAGGAGAAATAAAAACACATGTCAACACAAAAACATGCACACAAACATTCCTAGTATTATTTATGATTGCCAAAAAGTGGGAACAATCCAACTGATAAATGGATAAATAAAATTTGGTATGCCCATACAATGAAATATTTACTGATAAAAAGAAATGAAGTACTAATACATGCTCCAACATGGATGAAGCTTAAAAACATTATGCTAAGTGAAAGAAGCCAGACACAAAAGGCCACACCTTTTATGATTCCACGTATGAAATGCCCAGAATAGGCTAATCTACAGAGATAGAAATCAAGCAGAGTTGCGCAGTAGAAGCATGCTGGGCCCATACAGATAGAAATCATATTATTGTTTGCCTAGGGGTTAGGTGAGGGGATGGTTGGGGGACTTAGGGAGGCACTGTTAATAGGTATGAAGTTTCTTTCTGAGGCGATGAAAATGTTATAAAATCGATTGTGGTGATAGTTGCACAACTTTGTGAATATACTAGAAACCATTGAATTGTATACTTTAAATGGATGAATTTTATGGTATGTGAATTATATCTCAATAAAGCTGTTATAAAAATCATATTCAAAGTGATATTACTATAAAAAATATAATCTTTTCTTTTGGCCTAGTCAGAAGTTAAAATGATTACACTCATGAGAAAATACTTGGTGTAAATTTGTACATTTCAGAAAAGCAGCTTAACAAAATGTATCAAAATTTCAAGATCCTTAGAATGTTTACAGAAACTTGAACATATTTATGTATGAGATTTATATATAAGAATACTTTCACAGCATTATTTTTAATATTAAAACCTGGGAACAACCTAAATATTGGACAATAGGAAATGGCTATGTAATCATTAAAAATGATGGTTTCTAAAACACATTTAATTCTAAAGTTCTTACCAGATAGAAGACAGAAACAAAAATAAATAAAATTATTTTAAAAAGTATGTATGTATTTTCTAGATTTTGTGGGAAAAAATTGAATGAGACTAAAAAAGAGAGTAGAAATACATCAAAATGTTAAAACTGTCTATATTTGAGTGGTAGGATTATATGTATTTTTAATTTTCTTCTTTGAAACTTATTTTCCAGATTTTCTAAAACAAATACATACTTCTTTTATAATGAAACAAACTTTAAAATGTGTCAGTAACATTAAAAATTGCTTTATAATATCACCTCATCTAAATAAAATAAAGAATTAGACTTTATTTCTCAAGGTTTGGCAGTTTCAAGACACAAATTTAAGCTGAGATTCTACCTTTGTTCAGTTCCTTTTAAGAAAATGCTAAAGCACTGAGAGAAACCACAGCACCCTCTTTTGGAAGAAATGCACAGTTCTTCTCAGGGAACCTGCTTGAATCACTAAGTGTTCAGAGCTGAAAGTCTTTAGAGATTATTAAGTCTGGTCTCATCATTTTATAAATAAGGAAACTGGGGTTCAAAAAGGAGAAGAGACCACCCAATATCACAAAAGAAGGTAGCAACAGAGCTGGGAACAAAGCCCCCACATGAGATCCTAACCAGAGCTTATTTTTTTCTGATCTTCCCATTCTTTATTCAATAAACATTTTAAGCATCAAAAAAAAAAAAATAAAATAATGCTCTCCCAATCCTCAGTAAGTCCAAAGGCCTGTACTAAAAGGAACTCTAGGCAGCCAGCCATTTAGAAGTCTTATTTTAGAAAAACATGTAAATTCTTGCCTGCTGCTTAACAAATTAGACTAAGAAAGAATTTATAAAATCTCATGACCTCTGCATTAGTCTATTAATGATATGTCCTTCATCTAAAAAGAAGCAACAGGAGATGAGAGTATAATCATTCTGTTTAACTCTAGAAAACAAAAATTTTTCAAGTTCAAGTTTCTGTTTCTCAAGTTCAAGTTTCTATTTTTGTAGAAACAGGGGTCTTGCTATGTTGCCCAGGCTGGTCTCAAACTCCTGGCCACAAGCAATCCTCCTGCCTCAGCTTTCTAAAGTGCAAGGATTACAGGCATGAGGCACTGTGCCTGGCCTAGAAAACAAAATCTTAATGAGAACAGACAGAATATTTGAGGGTTCTGGGAAATTCTGTGACCGTATAATTGACCTAACGTCATGCAATATTATACTGGAGTAAAAATCCTACCATTTCATTATTTAGGCAGGTTTATAAATGACTAGTAATAAAAAGAAACAGTATATAACTTCTCCAAAAATAACATGGGCTTGGTCATTTCAGCTTTTCTCTTTTTCATACTCCTAGATCTGAGAAGCACTCTTGCTTCCCAGGCAGTATTCTTTGAAAAAAATGTCCTGTTTTTCTCTCATATGACCAAAAGAAACAAATGGACATTCTGACAAGGGATGAATAAAGAATGTGTGGCTTTTATCATCAGCAGCATTAACAGTCTTTAAAGTGTACTGAGCAGATGCACAGGGGATATTATACAGGCATACCTCATTTTACTGTGCTTCACTTTGCAGATAATGTGTTTTTAACAAATCGAAAGTTTGTGGCAATCCTGCGTTGAGAAAGTCTATCAGCACCATTTTTCCAACAGCATGTGCTTATTTTGTGTCTCAGTGTCACATTTTGGTAATTCTTGAAATATTTCAAACTTTTTCATTATTATTACATCCATTATGATGATCCGTGATCTTTGATATTTACTATTATAATTGTTTTGGGACTCTGTCAACCACACCTATATAAGACAGAATTTAATCACTAAATGTTCTGTGTGTTCTGACTGCTCCCCCACCAGCTGTTCCTCTCTCTCTCTACTTCTCTTCTCTATTCCCTGAGACACAATATTGAAATTAGGCCAATTAACCCTGCAATGATCTCTAAGTGTTCAAGTGAAACTTGATGTCTCTCAGCTTAAACCAAAAGCTACAAATGATGAGGCTTAGTAAGGAAGGCATGTTGAAAGCTGAGACAGGGTGAAAGCTAGGCTTCTTGCACCAAACAGCCAAGTTGTGAATGCAAATGAAAAGTTCTTGAAGCAAATTAAAAATGTTAATCCAGTGAATAGACAAATGATAAGAAAGCAAAACAGCTTTACTGCTGATATGAAGAAAGTTTTAGTGGTCTGGATAGATCAAGTTAATCCAGAGCAAGGCCTTAACTCTCTTCAATTCTATGAAGGTTGAGAGAAGTGAAGAAGCTGCAGAAGAAAAGCTGGATGCTAGCAGAGGCAGGTTCATGAGGTTTAAGGAAAGAAGCCATCTCCATAAAATAATTGTGCAAGGGGAAGCAACAAATGCTCATGCAGAAGCTGCAGCAAGTTATTCGGAACTAAACAAAAGATTTTCGATGGAAACAAAACAGCTTTCTATTGGAAGAAGATGCCATCTAAGACTTTCACACCCACAGAGAAGTCAATGCCTGGTTTCAAAGGACAGGCTGACTCTCTTGTTAGGGGATAATGCAGGTGGTGACTTTAAGTTGAAGCCAATGCTCATTTACCATTCAAAAAATCCTAGGGCCCTTAAAAATTATGTGTAATCTACTCTGCCTGTGCTCTATCAATGGAACAACAAAGCCTGGATGACATCACTTCTGTTTACAAAATGGTTTACTGAAAATTTTAAGCCCACTGTTGAGGCCTACTGCTCAGAAAAAGAGATCCCTTTCAAAATATTACTGCTGACAATGCACCTTGTCAACCAAGAGCTCTGATGAAGATATACAAAGAGACTAATGTTGTTTTTATGCCGGCTAACACAACATCCATTTGTACCAAGGAGTAATTTTGACTTTCAAGTCTTATTTAAGAAACGTATTTTGTAAGGCTACAGCTGCCATAGTGATTTCTCTTATGGATCTGGGCAAAGTCAACTGAAAACCTTCTAGAAAGGATTCACCATTAGATCCTATTAAGAACATCTGTGATTCATAGGAGGTCAAAATACCAACATGAACATTAGTTTGGAAGAAGTTGATTCCAACCCCCATGGATGACGACTTTGAGGAGAAAGTCATCCTCAAGACTTTAATGGAGGAAGTAATTGTAGATGTGGTGGAAACAGCAAGAGAACTAGAATTAGAAGTGGAGCCTGAGGATGGGACTGAATTGCTGCAATCTCATGGTAAAATCTGAACATATAAGGAGTTGCTTATTATGGATAATTAAATAAAGTGGTTTCTTGAGATGGAATCTACTTCCAGTAAGGATGCTGTGAACATTACTGAAATGACAACAAAGGATTTGGAATATTACCTAAATTTGATTGATCAAAGTAGCAGCAGGCCATTTTGAAATAAGTTCAGTAGGTAAAATGCTATCAAACAGCATTGCATGCTACAAAGAAATCTTTCCTGAAAGGAAGGGTCAATCAATGCAGCAAATTTCATTGTTGTCTTATATTAAGAAACTGTCACTGGGTGTGGTGGCTCATGCCTATAATCCCAGCACTTTGGGAGGCCGAGCGGGGAGGATCACTTAAGCCTAGGAGTTTGAGATCACGCCTGAGCAATATCACGAGACCCTTGTCTCTATAAAAAATTAGCTAGGCATGGTAGTATGTGCCTGTAGTCCCAGCTATTTGGGAGGCTGAGGTAGGAGGATCACTTGAGCCCAGGAATTCAGTATTACAGTGAGCTAAGATCATACCACTGAACTCGAGGCTGAGCAACAGAGCAAGACCTTGCTTCTAAAAAAAAAAAAAAAGAAAGAAATTGTCACAGCCAGTCTAACCTTCCACATCTACCACACTGATCAGTCAGCAGCCATTAACATCAAGGCAAGACCCTCCACCAGCAAATACATTATGATTTGCTGAAGGTTCATATGATTGTTAGCATTTTTTAGCAATAAAGTATTAATATTTTAAAGTTAGGTACCTGCATTAATTTTATTTTTATTTATTTATTTATTTATTTATTTATTTTCGAGACAGAGTCTCACTTTCTTGCCTGGGTTAGAGTGCCGTGGAGTCAGCCTAGCTCACAGTATCCTCAAACTCCTGGGCTCAAGCAATCCTCCCACCTCAGCCTCCTGGGTAGCTGTGACTACAGACACGCACCACCATGCCCAGCTAAGTTTTTCTATTTTTAGTTGTTTGGCTAATTTCTTTTTATTTATAGTAGAGACGGGGTCTCGCTCTTGCTCAGGCTGGTCTCGAACTCCTGAGCTCAAGCAATCAACTTGCCTCAGCCTCCCAGAGTGCTAGGATTACAGGCATAAGCCACCATGCCCGGCCATGAAATTCTTAATAAATGCAGTTAAAACTAAAAAAACTAAATGATACAGGGTCCATTATGAATAAATTCACTGAAAATACCATAAAAGCTTAATATTTCTGAACTAGACAGAATGATTCTCTTGAGCTATAGGAAAATCTAAGAAATCTAAGAAATGTTACTTGCAGGTCTTGTATATAGAGTTACTGGTACAATTAACATGTTAATCATATTCTGTCTTCTACTATAGACATTTATCTTTTTTTCTCATTTCCCCTAAGAGAGTACAAAACCCTTGAGGATAAAAACTATGCTTCTTTCACCTTTGTACTTCTGATACAACCCAACACAGTACCCTAAAACAAGAAGGCCCTCAAAAAATATTTGATGAATAAAATGACTAGGATGTTCAGATTAATGTAGTTGGGGGTCAGTGAAGGCAGGCTAAATAAATTTGACTTATTTGTAGCAGAGCAATCTCTATCAAAAATGCATTAAAATCACAAAGTGATTAGAATGTGATTGATTAAAGAAATTGAAACAGTACTTTTTTTTTTTTTTGAGACAGATCTCCCTCTGGTCTCCCTGGCTAGAGTGCAGTGGCATCATACTTCAGTGCAACCTTGAACTCCTGGGCTTAAGCAATCCTCCTGCCTCAGCCTCCCAAGTAGCTGAGATTACAGGCATGCACCACGGTGTCCAGCTAATTTTTCTATCTTTTTAAAAAAATTTTATTAGAGACGGAGTCTCACTCTTGCTCAGGCTACTCTCGCACTCCTGAGCTGAAGTGATCCTCCAGCCTCGGCCTCCCAGAGTGCTAGGTTTCCTCATTGACCTATTTCTTTTTCAAACAGAAAATCATTTTCTTCTTCTTTCTTTCACAGATCTTTTCCCAACATTACTTTCTAGTAACATGACCATGTAACATGAGTACAACCTTTAGTAAAGTTTTAAAGAGGGAGAAAAAAATTTTTAAAGGGGAAAGGTAAGCAGAGTATTACTTAAAAATATAAGCTGTTCCTCTGCAGGAAGTTTTTTGTGGTGACCAGATTGAAGGAGGTAACAGATACCATTTGTGAAATACAAAGCTCAAGATAACTGCATAAGATGTACAGATTTGGTGGTTCAGAATTTAATAAACTAATTCAATAAATAACCTTAGGATGTTCTTGCTTTATTTTCAAAGCAGAATTTTTTGTTATTGCCTCAATGCAATAACAAAATGATCAGTTCTATCAAAAAAATATCCTTAGACTAAAATCTGGCAAGATCAAGCCAAATTGAGTAAGGTTGAAATCTATAGTATACAATTTCTTTGTTCTTGTAGACTAATCTTAAGAAAAGTACAAAGAACATTTTACTATCTAAAATTATTTTTAATTTATTCTAAAAGAATTCCAGAAAGCACACAAAAAATTAATTTTGAATACCTGTTATGGTTTGTCATGTAACAGGTGAATAATATTTGACTACTTAGAAAGTTCATAAGACAATTAAGCTCTAAGGCAATATTTCCCCAAATGTAATTTGAGAAACTAGTACATCCTTCAAGATGCTCTGTGAAAAATATTTCATAGCCAAATAACATATCCTTTCTTGTAAAATACCTGCACACATTGTATTCTCCTTTTTTGTGTGTATATCCCTCCCTTTGACGCCAATTTCTCTACCTATGCTTTGGACCCTATTACTTTCCACATTCTCAGACACCCTACACTATTATTCACTCCTTTTCTCTGACATAAACTGCTTCAACCTCTCATCCAGATCTTCTCCATTTGTTCTCAGACTGTTCACCTGACACGCACCTCATCCCCATCTAGATACTGCCCTATGTCGATCCTCCCTGTGTCATTGTCTCAACTGCCTTTATTCCTCAGCTTACTCTAATCTGGCTGTGGGTCCCTTTCCTCTACCTCCATAGCTCACTCTACGGTCACCAATGATCTCTGTATCAGAAAATCCAATGACATTTCCTAATCTTCATTCCCAGCAATATTTCTGCAGTATTTAACAATATAACTCTGCCTCCCTTTTGAAATACTCACTTCCCTTGGCTGCCATAATAACATATGCTTTTATTAATAGTTTACCCTCCAACCTCTGTAGCCACTCCTTCATCTCATTTGCAAGTTTATCCTTGTCTACATAAGAGTTAAGTATTGGAGTTCCTTAAAGCCCAGTCCTAGAATTTCTCCTTCCACACAATTTCAACTATCACCCATAGGCACTTGACTCAAAATTGTCTATCTTTTGCTCAGACACCTCTTCTGAACTCTGGGCCTATATGCCCACTATGTACTAGGTAGTGGGCATATCTACTGCTTTTGGATACCCCAAAGGCATCAAACTCAACACAGTTAAAGCCAGACTCATAATTTTCATTCTAGACTTCTTCCAACCTCTCTCAGTAAATGACACCACCATCCATCCAGTTAAACAAACTGGTACCTTGGTGTCATTCTTGACTGCTTCTCTCATTCACATTCCCATCTGGTCCATTACCATATTCTCTCCATTTTATTTCCTAAATATTTGAAGATTCATCTACTTGCTATCTAGTCAGTCTCTCCCTCTCTGAATCTCTGTCTTTCTGTGCTACATTCTGGGTAAATTTCTCAGTACCAATGTCCAATTCATAACTTCTCTTTCATCGTGGCCAGCTTTGAGTTTATTGTGTTTATTAAATTCATTATTTCAAGAACTACTTTTGTTCAAGATTTCTGATTCTTTTTTTTTTTTTTTTTTAAGAGACAGTGTCTTATTCTGTTGCCCAGGCTGGAGTGCAGTAGCATGATCATAGCTCACTGCAGCCTCAAACTCCTGGGCTCAAGCGATCCTCCTACGTTGGCCTCCCAAAGTGCTGGGATTACAGGCTGTGAGCCACTGTGTTTGGGCTGATTCTTTTAAATGTCCATCTGTTTCTGTTTCACCTTTGCCTCTTTTTGTTTCACATTTTCTTACTTATCTTAAATGAAATTTATTCATTTGTATTTGAGCACATTAAGCAGACTTTAAAATATGTGAAACTTTCATAGAGTTCATTTCATCTGTAAATTTATGTTTTAATTAATGATTTTGTTGGTTGTCTTAGTATTAATTTATTCATATTTTGGAATTTTGTTTTGCAGATTCATTTTCACTTCAAGCGAGAGTTTTTGCTTCTTCTTTCTCTCTTTCATAGTCTCTTTCTTTACTTCTCACTCCTTAACTTCCTCTGTGCATATAGTCTCCCTGCCTAAAAATTTTGGGCATACTTGCCTCCTCAGTTCCTGAGTCCTGTGTTGATATTGGGATTATTACAGATCTAGTTATTGGTAAGTTGCTACGGTTTTTCTTGTGTTTTCATTCCTGGAGCTTGTAGCTAGTTACAGGACATACCTCAAATGATAGTTAAAAGGTTTTTTTCTTTCTGAGTAGGCTCTGGTTGAAAAAAAAAAAATTTTTTTTTTTTTTTTTTTTTTTGCTTACTCCAGCCTCTGTTGCCACTTTGAGGAGTTCTACTCTTACTCCAGCTTTAAGCAATAAATCTGCCTTTGTTCTCATCTTGAGTGGTACACTTCCAGTCTCTATTACCCCAAAGGAGTTGAATTCTCTGCCTCCATGCCTGTTACAAGACTCAGAGCTAAACAGGCCTGTAGTTTCAGCCCTACTAGAGATATTGTGTTACCAATGTTTTCTTTAGTTTTGAGCTTGGCAATATCATTTCAATTTTCTATTTCTATATTTCTTCTATCATTGCTATGTGTTTGGTGCAGAGGGGGTACATCAAAGTGTAAACTTATGGAACCATCATGATGAAAAATCATTGATCTACTTTTCACACTACAGTCAGAATTATACTTTCAAAATGCAAATCTGATCATGTCAATTCCCTGCTTCCTGTCACTCTTAGGATAAAGACACAAATCCTTAAAGTCTGTAAGATTTATTCCCTTTCAGCCTCTAGGTTCCCTTTAGCACTCTCAGTCCCTTATATTGTCATGTTCCTCTCCACCACAGGGCCTTTGCACATTCTATTCCCTCTACATAAAATACTCTCTGTTATCTTTCTTTGTTATCCTTCTTTATGTATCCCACTTATCCTGATCTCAACTCAGTTGCCATTTCTTCAAGGAAACTTTCTGATCTCTTTGTCTAGGTCAAGTTTTTTCATAAATGCTTTTACAGCACCATGTACCTTTTGAGTTTTTTTGGTATTATTATTGCAATTTTATGTACATTTCTGTGATTATTACATTAATGTCAGTCCATAAACTCCATTGAGGGCAATGATCACATCTGTGTTTACCACTATATCCCCAATCTAGCGGCTGAATGACTGAAAGAAAGTTCAAAATCTTCAACATGGTATTCGAAGTATTCCAAACCACAGCCACACCTAACCTTTTCAACCTCCTCTTCCACTTCTACCAAACAAGTAAGCTGTGCTCTGGCTACTAGGGGTCTACTCACTGTTCGTCAAATATGCCTTTAATTTCTACCCCCAAACACTCATGACTCAAACCATTCATTGTCTCTGCTCAGAATATCCTCCCCATTAACTCTGCTGATGAAGTTCATCTCAAATGCCACCTCTTTCATGAAGCCCTTCCTAATCTTATCTGTACTTCACTTATGGTATTGGTATGTTCCTTTTCTTATTTGTATATGTGTCTTATCATCTTGTCCAGGTTGTTACATTTTTTGAGGGCAAAGACTATATCATCATTTCCAGAACCATATAACAGTTATTTAATATCTGTTGAACTGAATTTGGGCACAGATAATTAAACTCATTTTTGTTGGTTTGTAAAGATAACAATTTTATTTGAAAGTGACTATGTGGTATTTAAACCCCATCAAGCAAAGTATTAATATAATCAAACAAAACCTTTTTGGTTTTGAGTTATAAAAAACAAATGTTTGGGCCGGGTGTGGTGGCTCACACCTGTAATCCTAGCACTCTGGGAGGCCATGGTGGGAGGAGTGCTTGAGCTCAGGAGTGCCAGACCAGCCTGAGCAAGAGCAAGATCCAATAACTACTAAAAATAGAAAAAATTAGCCAGGTGTGGTGGCACATGCCTGTAGTCCCAGCTACTCAGGAGGCTGAGGGCAGGAGGATTGCTTGAGCCCAGGGGTTTGAGGTTGCTGCGAGCGAGGCTGACACCACGGCACTCTAGCTTGGGCAATAGAATAAGACTCTGTCTCAAAAAAAAAAAAAAAAAGTTTGGTTGTTTTGTGTATGTTGTATTAAAATAAAAATGAGGAGGAGGGGATGAGTAAATTCACACCTAATGGGTACAAATGCACACTATCTGGGTGATGGGCACACTTATAACCTTGACTCAAACTGTACAAAAGCAATTTATGTAACAAAAATGTTACTGCTCCCGTAATACTCTGAAATAAATAAAATAAAATAAAAATAAGAACACATGGAGAAGACAAAAGGACATATTTTTTGGTTTCTAAAGTGTCACAAAGTTGCAAATAAAACTCTGTGTTTTATTTATCTTTTCTGCTATTAAACCTTAGAATATCCTAATTTCCAAATGGAGTAGCAAGATTAAGAGCTTAAACTTGTAGGAGTTCTTCTGGGGAGAGGTGGCAGCCAGGCAACAAAGAGAGTAGAGTTGCTCCCTACTGGAGCTAGAAAACATACAGATTAGTGGCTACAACGGCACTCTCATTTTGAGACATGCCACACGTCCCAGGGAAAATCTGGAGAGGGATTTACTTGAGTTGGCAGGTCTAAGTACCTGGGTTGGCAGGTTAAGGGAGAAAGGAAGGACACGAAGATAAGTAATCTTAGGGTATAATGCTCAGAGGGCACAGAAGAGAAAATCCAATGGATATAACAGAAAGAGAATGAAACACCTGCAGAACAAAGAAACAATGGGAAAGATTCCCACCTATCCCTTCTATAGCAACACACCAAAACAGCTGTATGCCTTTTTGTGGAAACACAAAAAGCAGTCTCTGCCTATAAGATATGTAATAAACTTGTTAAAGAGATGTCTTATACACTTGAAACAACTGTCAGAGAATCTCAAGTAATCTTTAAATGCTAAAATGATCATTGCAATTATATAACATAATTGGACAGAACTGCCAATTTCACTACCATAGCTAAAGCAGTGAAAAACATAGCTACAGCTAAGCAAAATTAATGCAAAATAACCAAAAGTTTGAGTGCATCAAGTACGGAAAAAAGGTCTCAAGTTCTAAAGCATTTCAAACCACAGAAAAGGTAAGTTCTTTTCTTTGCGTTTCCGCTGACTCTAAAAATAAACCTTTGTTATTTTCCAGATTATAAAAAAATAAAGCTCATTATTTAAAAAAAAATTCTAACACTATACAAATACATGATATCAAAAGCCAACATTCTATATAACTCTCCCCTTTGCAGTAACTAGTGTTATCAATTAGTAACAACCACTTTTTGGTGACATGAGACACACTAATAGGAGAGCTGCTCTGAACAAAGTTTGTATTAATTACTTACATTTCTCTTTTCACTTGTGCCTTTTCCTACTCCACTGCTGAGGAAATAGAAAAAGAAAAAAAGAATCCAAAACACATGCTGATCCTCCAAAACAGGCAACCCACAAATAAGATTAACCCCTGAAGAAAATCATAAGGTGAGACTAGGCAAAACTAAGTGGCAGAAACACATTTTCTTTAATTGTCCTCAATAATCCAAAAAGAGGGTGACATGTCTTCATAGAAGATTAAAACAGCCTCCCTAGTTATCTATGTTATTTTTTAGCTTTTAAAAAAGAATCTTGGGCCAGGTATGGTGGCCAATGCCTGTAATCATAGCACTTTGCGAGGCTAAGGTGGGAGGATCTCTTGAGGCCAGGAGTTCAAGACCAGCATGGGCAACATAGGGAGATCTCTGTCTCCAAAAAATTAGCCAGGCAAGGTGGCACATACCTGTAGTCCAGATACTCCAGAGGCTGAGGCAGGAGGATTGTTTTAGCCCAGGAGTCTGAGGTTACAGTGAGTTATGATCATGCCACTGCACTCTAACCCCAGGCAACAGTGAGACCGTGTTTCAAAAAAAAAAAAAAAAAGAAAGAAAGGAAGGAAAGAAAAGAATTTTGTACAAGATCAGGCATTATCTACTGCCAGAGATATTGTTATTTGTTAAAAACAAATAAAAAAAACACATACAAAGATGGCAGAGGAGCCAACAAAAAGCTTGCAGTGGCCAAAGCTGGAACAATTTGAACAACAAAAAAGGAATATTAGATTATAACTCAAAGTATTAAAAGTAATATCCAAAAGTCCATACTGCTATAAATAAATGATTACAAATAAGCAAATGGGAGAGAATAGACAAATTTCCTGTGCAGAAGAATTCCAAATAATTTACATGTTAATAAATACTTGCCCTCAAGGAAGTAGAGCATAACTCTGCCAGCTATTTAAGTGTGGGCTGCACATAGTGACTTTCTTCTGAAGAGTATAGCATGGAAAGGGGGAAAAAAGAGTAACTTTGCAGTGGAAAAACTGCAAAGCCAGGCGATCAAGGTTAACAGCAACAGTGATAAGTCATGGTGATAGTAAGTACTTTTTTTTTTTTTTTTTTTTGAGATATCTCAGTGTAGTTTTTATTTGCATTTTTCTTTTTTTTAAATTTTTTTATTTCAGGAAATTATGGGGTACAAACATTTTGGTTACATGTTATGACTTTGCCACTTCCCAACCATGATTTGAGACGTGACTTTCCCCCCCTACAATGCTCACCATGTCCATTAGTTGTGAGTTTACCCACCCCAACCCCTCTACCCCCCAAGAATATTACTACTGTGTAAGCACCTTAGTGTTGATCAGTCAGTGCCAGTTTGATGGTGAGTACATGTGGTACCTATTCTTCCATTCTTGTGATACCTCACTTTGGAAGATGGGCTCAAGCTCTATCCAGGAAAATATAAGACATGCTAGATCACCATTGTTTTTTACAATTGAGTAGTATTCCATTGTATACATATACCATATTTTATTAATCCACTCATGGATTGACGGGCACTTGGGTTGTTTCCACATCCTTGCTATAGTGAATTGTGCTGCCATAAACATTCGAGTGCAGATGTCTTTATTATAGAATGACTTTTGTTGTTTTGGGTAGATGGCTAATAATGCTATTGCCAGATCAAATGGTAGTTCTACTTGTAGCTCTTTGAAGTATCTCCAAATTCTTTTCCACAGAGGTTGCATTAATTTGCAGTCCCATCAGCAGTATAAGAGTGTTTCTATCTCTCCACATCCTCGCCAGCATTTGTTGCTTTGGGATTTTTTGATGAAGGCCAATCTTACTGGAGTTAGGTGATATCTCATTGGGGTTTTGATTTGCATTTCCCTAATGATTAGAGATAGTAAGTACTTTTGAAATGATGTGATGAGAATGGCACTTTACCTCTGTGCTCTTCCTCCCCTAAACCCACAACCGCAATCTAATTATAATAAATAAATAAATAAATAAAAATCCCAATTGAGAGACATTTTACAAAATACTTGACCAGTACTCCTCAAAACAGTCAAGGCCATCAAAACCAAGGAAAATCTGAGAAACTGTCACAGCAACGAGGAGGCTAACGAGACATAATGACTAAATGTAATGTGGTATCCTGGATGGGATTCTGCAATAGGAAAAGGACAGTGGGTAAACAAAGGAAATGTGAATAAAGTATGGACTTCAGTTAATAATAATGTGTCAATATTGGTTCATTAATTTTGACAAATGTACCATACTAATATATTAATAATAGAAAAAACTGGGTGGAAACAAGCCAAGCACAGAAAGACAATTAATATTCTCACTCACATGTAGGAGCTAAAAAAGTAGATCTAATGAAAACAGAGAGCAGACTGGTGGTTACCAAAGGCTGGGAAGGGTTAGGGGAAAGGAGGGCGATAAGAAAGGTTGGAAAAAGTTGATTGTTTGAATTAATAAAAACAATGAATTAATAAAAAGAATACTGTTTGGGATGATTAAAGTGCATTACATTATTGTGTTCTTTATTTCTATTATTATTACATTGTAATATATAATGAAATCATTATACAACTCACCATAGGTTTGGGACCCCTGATTTAACAGACATCAAAGGCAATTCTTACACTGGAACTTACACAAGTACCTCTTCAAAGTGCTTACTACATAGCAGGAATATTAGGGATACGGGCTTTTTAAAAAGACTTTTAAAGAAACTGCAATGAAATTATAATTTTTAAAAACAAGATCTAGCACTACTGTGGATTACTATGGATCTAAAGTGAAATATCAACTTACCTATTTTCCAAAAGGGTTAAAGGACATGATCCTGCCATCAAGTCTTCTGACCAACTTCATAGCATTAGTGATACTGACGATACTGTTCAGTATTGTCAGAGGCCTGTCTCAAGCGTATACGCTGTTCTGACTCCTTTACTGTCAATGCTTACACAATCCATTCACCTGGTATACCAAGAATGTTGTGAATTGCACTCAGAGTGCCCACATGGCCCTGCCCAGTGAGGGCCCACAGGAGATATCCCTTTGGTTTCAATATTAGGAATAATGGTATTCTCTAAACCATTTGTTTCTATTTAATCTAATGAATTATGTGAATCCTATAAATTTGTAAGTCTTAGATTAGAAATAGCTCCCTTGGAAGATTATATCAGGCAACTTCTCCACTCTCCAAAGTTATGATATCTTTTCCGTCCCTGCTCTTACCCCACCTCCTTTGAGAATCTCTTTAGGAAAGAGAGATGCTTATAAAGGGAATGTAGAGTACTTATAAAGATCACTATGAACTCCCACCCTTAAGTGATCATGCTTTTCATCAAGTTTGTTCACAGAATTTATAGCCTAATCAATAGAACACTTCATAGTATGCATTTTGTGCACCAACCTTAAACCTTTTATTTTCCTGTTTATATTGCCTTTGCATCCTATTCTTATTTAACTTTATTTTCTTTTAACTTATTTTAAATTTATTTTATTTTCTGTATTGTATATATTATTATAACCATCTTATATCTTTTATAAAACAAAATGGAATAAAAATCATCTATAAATGAGGAGTATCCACTTGGTAGGAGGTAAATACTCTAAGGAACTATACATGTAAATAAAATCTCCTTCCTAATATTATCTGGAAAAAAAGCCATGTATGAATTAGTGCAAAAAAACACTAAGATCTGAATAGATCTTATTTCATTGGGAGAAAAATCAGCCTTTATAATAGGGAAAAGAGGGAAACAGTAATGATTTTAAAAGGAAAAAAAATGCTGTTTTAAAATAAATGTTACCATGAAATTAATGGTTACTAAATATTACCACATAATTAGGTAAGAATAATTTAAATAGCTTCAAAAAAAGTTTAAGTAAATTTATTAATCACTCTGAATCACTGCTTACCTTACTTACTTAACAAATATTTTAAAAATTTCTTGGTTACAGTGGGTATATTTTCATAGGTGGCCTCTTGCTACTACTACATTTCCTAGGAGGGTGTTTTAAAATACTGTCATAGAAGCAAGATACACACAATAATGACTCACAAAGATAATCTCACCACACCCCAAATAATTATCACACAGACATTATCAGTGATATACTAAGACTGGGAATCAACTTGCCATTAAGATTTTGCCAGAGAGATAACAGATATGGGAGCCTGGCAACTCAGTGTTCTTAACAGTGCTGTTCTAAGACACCCTGACCACAGACCACTTGACTAATACAATTGGGGAAATTTCATTTCAAACACCATGCAAAATGTACCTTTCGAGGACATTTGAAAAGAAAGGAAGATGAAGCCAATTCATTATAGAAATTTTGCCTGGCTTCATTCATGTTTCTACTTACGCCCTTGCTCACTTCACTAAAAACCCACCCATCTGACTGTTCATTCTCTTTACTACCAATTAGTACATGAAAGAATAATCCTGAGTGGTGCCTACTATTTCAGCAGTCACATAACAAAACAAAACTCACTCTGTCAAGCAGGAGGAGTGGGTGGAGTGATACATGACAAAAAGTAATAGTTAGCTTGGTATTGTATGACCTAGGGCAATGTGACTTCCCAGTCAAGTCAAGAAAAATGAATAGTAAGAAAAAAAACCCAGGAATCATTCTTTGTGTTCTTTGGTGAATTCTGGATTGGCATCCACTAATGCCCATTTATTTCCCCAAGTCACTTATATCACCCTTGACTAGCCAGATGTAACTTTTTGTTTTGAGACAGAGTCTCACTCTGTTGCTCGGGCTAGAGTGCCATGGCGTCAGCCTAGCCCACAGCAACCTCAAACTCCTGGGCTCAAGCAATCCTTCTGCCTCAGCCTCCCAAGTAGCTGGGACTACAGGCATGCGCCCGGCTCATTTTTTCTATATATTTTTAGTTGGCCAATTAATTTCTTTGTATTTTTAGTAGAGACGGGGTCTCACTAGTTTCGAACTCCTGACCTTGAGCGATCCGCCCACCTCGGCCTCCCAGAGAGCTAGGATTACAGGCCACCGCGCCGGCCCAGATGTAACTTCTTAAAAGTAAGGAGTCAAAATTAGATTTACTTTTTCCTCCTGTAACAAGCTTATAGATTGGAGAACTCTTACCAGCCCTTCCTAAACCCTAATGATATAGGATTTCAATGCTGCTACTAGATTAGCTGTTTTAAGATTTACAGTCCAAGTTTATCATTTCCATTGATTTATTCTTTTTTCAGATCTTAGTCCCATGAATCCACACTAACAGTGACTTATCTGGGTGATAGTTCAGGTTCCCTAGGGAGAAACAAGCAATTTCATTGCTTTTGATATTCTATGTAATTACTTTTAGTCTCAGGATTTTTCCAATTATCACTTTCTCCTTGGGCTACTTAACATATATATTTTTTAAGATCATATTCTAGGTAAATTAAACTATCACAATGCTAATTTAACTCCTTGATAACATAACTGTTGGTTATGGAAACATGACAAACTTCTATTTTGAAAATGGAAGAAGAATATCACTTTTAGGACCAAGTTCTAGTTCCTTAAAATGAGTTTCACATATTTAGTTAAAAAAATAGATTTCCACTCTAAGAATCATTAAAAGACCAATTTGACTTCTAAAATTGCTAGTTTTTGTAAAGCAGTATGAGTGCCTTTCTGATAAATCATTTTTATACAATAGTGTTTCTCAAAATATGGTCTCTGGACATTCACCATCAGCATTACATGGGAACTTTTTAGAAATGCAAATTCTCAACCTCACCTGGACCTTCTGAATCAGGAACTCTGGGTGTGAGAATAGCAAGCCCTTCAAGTGATTCTGATGCACAGTCAAGTTTGAGAATTAATACTCTACAGTATAGCAGAAACATTAGTATGTAAGTTTACACCATTAAAAATTTTAGTTTCTTATCTTAAAAATATGTGTGAGTTTTTTAAAAAGAACTGTGATAAGTACTTGTAAAAATATATAATTGTATAAAGTAAAAAGTGACTGGTCATAGAGGGGTTGGGGGTGGGTAAACTCACAACTAATGAAAGCGGTTAGTGTTGTAGAGGGGGAAAGGTCACATCTCAAATCATGGTTGGGATGTAGCAAAGTCATAACATGTAACCAAAATGTTTGTACCCCCCTAATTTCATGAAATTAAAAAAAAAATTTAAAAAAAGAGACTGGTCAGTATGGAATTACTATTTCCAGACTTTTTTACCTAGATGCGTATATAAACACATGCATAGTAATTTTTTGTTGTATTTTCTTGTATTTTAAACTAAATGTACGTTTTATTTTCAGTTTGTCTTTTTCATGCATCATGGATATGTTTCTGTGTCAGTAAATGTAAATTCACATCCAGTGTTCAACTGGCTTCTGTATAGTTTCCAATTTTGTGCTATTACAAAAATGCAACAAAAATTTACGTGTATTTATGTACTTGTACAAATATCTCTGCAGAAAGGATTTCTGGAATTGTAACTGATAAATCACCGTACATTTTGAAAAAATATAGTGACAAACTTGACTCTATAAAGCTGAACTAACTTATATTCCCAATTATAAGAGAGTGGCCTAATTAATGTTTTCTAATATCTATAATAAAAGTGACATATTTTATATAATAAAACAAACACTGTATACTAATAACTCATTTATCTGAACACTATTCAGATATACCTTTCATATAAATGAATTCCTAGATAAACAATAAAACTTTTAAAATCACATGTCGGGGAAATTTTCTGAAAAGTATTATAATTTTCCCGCCTGCTTAAAGAGAATGTAACAGTTACAGTTTAGGATTTCCTTTACAATTATAAATTTTTGGCTGGGCAAAGTGGCTCACACTGCAATCCCAGCACTTTGGGAGGCCAGTGCAGGAGAATCGCTTGAGGCCAGGAGTTTGAGATCATCCTGGGCAACATAGTGAGACCCGTCTCTAAAAAAATTTTTTTTTTAATTATCTGGGTGTAGTGGTATGTGCCTGTAGTCCTAGCTACTGGGGAGGCCAAAGCAGGAGGATCACTTAAGCTCAGGAGTTCTAGGCTGCAGTGAGAAATGATCTTGCCATTGTACTCCAGCCTGGGCTACAGAGCAAGACTGTGTATCAAAAAAAAAGATTTTATGATTTTGAACATTAAATATTCTAGGCTACTTTCTGTAGTACAGTAATGGCATTGAGGCTATTGATCTGTACAGTGGAAGGCTGAGCTAGATCCAGGAGGCTGTACTTTTCTTGGCTTCTTACTGGCAGCATTTTTCTTTTTTTTCTTTCTTTTTTTTATTTTTTTGAGACAGAGTCTCACTCTGTTGCCTGGGCTAGAGTGCCGTGGCATCAGCCTAGCTCACAGCAACCTCCAACTCCTGGGCTCAAGCAATCCTCCTGCCTCAGCCTCCCGAGTAGCTGGGACTACAGGCATGCACCACCATGCCCGGCTAATTTTTTCTATATATTTTTTAAGTTGGCCAATTAATTTCTTTCTATTTTTAGTAGAGACAGGGTCTCGCTCTTGCTCAGGCTGGTTTCGAACTCCTGACCTTGAGTGATCCTCCTGCCTTGGCCTCCCAGAGTGCTAGGATTATAGGTGTGAGCCACTGCGCCCGCCGGCAGCATTTTTCTTTCAACCTAGGCAGCAGTTTCTTCCCCCTAGTGTAAACCTGCTTGCCTCTAGCAGTAATCCCATCCCTCCACCTTCATCCCACACACACAGACTCTAATGTGCTGCTCCTCAGATTGCTGTGGACTGCAGAATTGTGTCTAAAAAAGGTAAGAAAGGTTTTAAGCAAAGGCCCGAAAAAGTCTCCTTACTCTAAGTGATGTACTTCTTAGGCTTTGAAGGTAAACAGGATCTGCTCTACCACTTTTCAGCTTGTGACCATGAACAAGCTGAGACTGTTTCCTCATATATAAAATGGAGATAATGTCTGCCTCATAGATTTCTTGACTATTAAATGAGAAAATGAACATAATGAATCTGGTACACAGCAGATACTCAGTAGCTGGTTACTACAGTACTACTATTATTATGTTGATCATTATTATTACTAGTAACACTATTATTATCATCCTGATTTTGTGGCATTGATTTTGACTATTTATAGGCCCTTTTGCTTTTGATTTCTTGGGTATGCTTCATATGGCTCAGGTTGCAAGACGTGTGATCTTTCTATATAGTGTATTTTATTTTCACTTTCTTTATGGTTGTAATATTATGAAACATATATTTAAATTTCTTAATTACCTTATTGTTGTTAAATAAAAACTGTTACTTTAAATTATAATTCATCTAAAAATACATTTAAAAGATAAAGACAGATCTCCCCTTTACAACAGAATAACAGCTAACATCAAACAACATCATAGTTTTATTGGGTAAAAATGAACTGAATGTGTTTTTTAAAGCCATGACTACTAGATGTTCAAATAATGGAAAAGTTTTTTTTGTTTGTTTTTGTTTTTTTAGAGATGGGGGTCTCACTATCAAACTCCTGGGCTCAAGTGATCCTCCTGCCTCAGCATCCTGAGTGGCTGAGACTACAGAGATATACCACTGCTTGGAAAGCACTGGCTTGGAAAACAGTTTTTGTACTTTTATCTATTCCCAAATTTTCTATAATAGGCATTTTTTACTTCAATAATCAGGGAAAAAAACCCACTGAAAATAAATGTAAAAAACTATGAAAGGGCTAAGCCCTTCATGGATGTTTACTTTAGGAGAGAAAAAAATTACTTAGTCTCAGTATAAACTGAAGGAATAATCATGATTTCATTTTTCTTGAAATCAATGATATATATCCTACATTTAAAAAGCTTATATCTGATTGATACAGTGTTAATGTTCTTTAATGTGATTTAATACCATGTACCCTATAAGATGATATAAATCTGGTAGAGATACATTTTGTGGGATGTACAGAAATTGATAACTAAAAGTACTCATAAATTCACTGAAGCAACCAAATTCTCAAATATGTAATAATATTACAAGCCTTAAGCTTGGATAGAATAGATCTGATAAGCAAATGATTACTAGATTCAAAGGCAATATGAAAAGTATTGCCTTTATATTAATGCAATGGTTCTCAGACTATATGAAGACACTTTCTCTTAAAGCTTGTTTTATAAATCTTAAAGTTTCAGAGACAATAGATAAAGGACTAGCACAATATAACAGATGTCTTTCAAATTTATTTTCATTCAAGCACATCCTGGGAGCAAACCAGATGTAAATTCTCTCCATTTATCCTTTTGCTGGTATCAACCACAATATGCATGAAACCAAAATGTGATGAAAAATGGTATGCTAATAATTCAATACCAGATTAAATTTTTTTATTATTTTTAATTTTTGTAGAGATGGGGTCTTGCTATGTTGCTCAGGCTGGTCTCAAACTTCTGGACTCAAATGATCCTCCTGCCTTCGCCTCCCAAAGTGCTAGGATTACAGAAATGAGCCACCATGCCTGGCCGAGATTAAATTTAAACTCTAAAATAACCAAAGTAAGAGTAGCCTTAGCTCAGATGATTTGTGCCTAAAGGTAGCTGACTAGAATGAGTAAACCAATAAGCAGGTTAAACTAAACTGTCAACTGCATTTCTGTGTATGACTTAATCTCATATGCAGCCTCATCCCAGAGGATAACATATTGTTAGGATATTATTCAAAGCTTATGATACTAAATCACATGTTTGATATTGGATATATTTGATTTAAACCAAAGAAACTTAAATTCATATATATATTATCAGTTAGGAAAACACTAATTTATTTATTTAACAAAAAGTATACTTTGGATATTTGATAAATTTATAACACTTATACTTCATAATTAAAAATAAAGAAGTATTTCACTTTTTAAAAACAGAAGCAGTCTGGGTAATGGTTAGGCCACTGGCCATGCAGTTAGACTACCTGGGCATAAATCCTGGCTCTGTCCCTTACTAGTTGTGAGATCTTTGCCAACTTACTTAACCTCTCTGGGTCTCAATTTCTTCATCTGCAAAATGAGGATAATAATGTCTTTCTTCAGGATTAAATGAGATAATTTAAGTAAAGTATACACAGTAACTGTTTAATAAATATCAATGATCATAATGATAAATGCACTTACATGCTATCATTTGTTTTTCAATCTCATCAGGCCAACTTTTAAGGTACAACAGAAAACAGTAATGGTTTTTTTGTTTTAAACAAAGATGTTTAAATCAGATAATTACAAAGTCACTCAAAGGTAAACATACTAACACTAAAACCAGCTGGAAGCTCCAGGAGAGGGGCTATTTCTATTTAACATTTGTTTCTCCTGTATCTGTCTCAGTGCTTAGCTCCTATTAATAATATAAGTTTAAAGAATTTAATTGGTAAACAGTTTAGCAATGCAATATGGGCCAATGAAGAACCCAACCATCTTTATTTGCCATTTTTAGATATTCTGAGCACATAACTATTTATAAACTGGAGCCTCTTGGTAGGAGACAGCATGAATGACACTAGTATTGAAATCAGAAAATGTGAGTAAAAATTAACCTAGTCCTGAGTAAATCAAGTAAACTGGGTTAGAATTTAATCCAAAAATAATTAGGTTAATAATTGTTTGTATAACTGCTAGCCTTAAAAACACAGTAAGAACCACCTTTTAAATTCTATTGGAAAAAAACTGTTAACCAGCTGACCAAAATTAAGAAAATGTTTAGAAGTTATTTCCAATCACCTATCATTTCCAATCATTAGTAAGGAACAAAACTTCAGATGAAAGTAAACTGGGAAAAATGACAGATTTTTTCGATTCTAGATTTCAATACAGAAAAAAAATTACTCAGCGGTGGTATGCAGTTACTTGGGAAGCTGATGTGGGAGGATCACTTAAGCTCGGGAGTTTGAGTCCTGCCTGGGCCACATAGCAAGACCTCATCTCTATTAAAAAAAAATTATAGACAAAAAATACTAAACAGCTTCTCAGAGCTAACACGAGAGCAGTGTGTTTCTCAAAGGCAATAGCAGCAGCATGACACCCAAGTTTTGGGACACAAGGAACAAGACAGTCTACCTCTAAAGCTAGTCCCTAAAAGGACAATTATGTGTATTTAAAAGTTAAGGAGGTATAATAAAAATTCTACTTCAATATTTAACATTTGCTGTTGTAAACAACATAAGGTATTTATAAGTTTCCTTGCTACTTTAACATTATTGAAACATAATTTCAAGCACAGTTGGTGACAAACTCCATAACATTTCTATAGTTTGGGCAAAAAAATACGCCTAGGATTATATACACACAAAAACATTGAGCACAGTTTATTGTATCTTAGGTGCTTTATGGTATTGAAACTTTTACAAGAGGTTATGTAAATCAATAGAAAGAAATCAAATAACTTGAGTGGCAGAAAAAAAAATTAGAACTCACTGCTGAGTAAACTCTCCGCCAAATGACCTTTAATAGCTAATACCCCTGCCTCCATTTTTCTCTCCCTATAGTAAAACCAACTAAGAGATGGCAATCAAAACAAATTCTACAGTGTTTCTACCAAACTACTTTCTATTCAATGCCCCGAGCATGCTGTAAGAATGAAAGCATTCAGTGCTGATGTCTGGCCATAATTCTTTTAAATTACATTATAAATTTTCATTCTGCTGAAGCCATTTTAACCAATTCTCAGTTATCTATAGAAATAGGGAACAGAGTTTTGAACAGCTAGCAAGATTAACTAAAATGATGTGCTTTTTTCCTCCTATATACCCTCTATTAGAGGAGCTTATGAACATTGAAAATCCAAAATGCAAGCTGCAAAAGGTACAAGGAACAAAAGCATTAGGACTGAATCATGTGTAGGTGTGGGGGAGGGGAGAGAATGACTGAGAAAAGACAACATAATAAGCTTTCCACTTCTGTTTTCCTTCTGTTTTCTTTTTTTGTAATAATTGTTTTATTAATTATTTTTGTTAAGCTCTTACTGTGCCTAATTTATAAACTAAACTTTATCACAGGTATGCATGTACAGTATAGGAAATATCAGTATATACAGGGTACAGTACTATCTGAGATTTCAGGCACCCAGTGGGGAAAAGGGGGGAATACCATATACATTATTTATTTATTTATTTATTTATTTATTTACTTTTTAAACCGCAACCAAAGCTTATAATACATTTTAACCACTTCCTCAAAACAGACCTAGCATTTGCCACGCCAAATGATGGCCTCAAATCCAGTGATATTCCCATGATTGACAGTGGAAGGCCATGTTTTGGGGGTGGGAAGACTATTCTAAATTGGGTCATAATATACTGTTTGAAGCCTCACTTTGACTAACACTGTACACAGACAAAAGTACGTACAGTAAGGAGACACATGCCCCACACTGGGCTGCAGGAAACAGAAACACTTATATGAGAAATCAACCATCCAAACAAATAGAGTCCATTTGTCAAAGATTTACCCAGTTAACTCTATCCTTCTGTTTTCTAAGTGAAAAGTTAGTATGCTGTCCCTGTCCCCTCAAGGCAATCACAAATTATTAATGATGACTTTCTGAAAAGAAAAACTCATTTCTTAAAATGAAAGTTGTGAAAATAAGTGTAAAGTATGAGTCATGGAGACTTTCAAAAAAGCATCAGATCTTGCCACATATATGTACAGTGAAGGTACTTGATACTGAAGAAAAGAATCCAGGCAAAGACAATTGGCATTGCCCTGTTAAAACTCATTTCTAGTTCTTGGGCTAGACTTGACAATTGTAGCAAGCATGACATCAACAACATCAATGTGACAGTCATTAAGGTTGTTCAAAATGACTAATTCTCTTTCTCCTTTCAGGCACATAGTAGGATTGTCTTCCCTATCCTATTGAACTCAGGTGTGCCCATGTAACTTGTATTAGCTGCTAATAAAATATGAGCAGAAACGATGGGTATCATATCAGAGAACGGAAGCTTTACAGGCCAGTGTATACTTCATCAGCTTCCCTTTTCCCTTGTCACTATGACTGGCAATATTTCAGAGTTATTCTGGATCATGGAATAAGAATGATGATGAAAGATGACCCTCAACAGGCCTGAAGCATGAACAAGAAATAATGTTATTTTAAGTCACTGACATTTTGGATCATTTACTACTGCAGCATAGCCTAGCCTATCCTGACTAATCTTTATTTTCTCTATACTGACCTTGTATTTGTTGTTTAGTTACTTTACAGAGTAATCACCATTTACTTGGTGACTCAAGTTTAGATTCTAAGCACCAGTTCAAAAAGAATGAAGACCCAAAACTGATAAAACTGAAAGAGTAAAGACTGTCAGTTATTTAAATTAGGAGATTATACACATCCTAAAAAACTACCATGCTTTTATTTCTACAAAGTTATAGCCATGGACAATAAGTGCACTCACAAGGTTTTATTGTTTTGTTTTTTTCCTTTTAAATTTATTGGACTATGTGCCAGGCACTATCATAAGTGCTTTTTTTTTTATTTTTTTAATTTTTTTTGTTTTTTTTTTTTTTCCAAATACAAACCCATTTTTGTTTTTGTCATAAGTGCTTTTTAAGAACATTATCTTCACTTAGGACACCAAGAGGTTAAGTTACTTAGCTTAGGTCACAAAGCTAGCAAGTGACGTAAGTTGCCAAGAGTAAAACTCGAAGAGTCTTTCATAGTGAAGCTTGAAAAGCAGATGTTACCTCTAACAGGTTACATAGTTTACTGTATACTCATTCATTCTTTCATTAATTCACTAAGCATTTGTGCTTACTGAGCACTGGTGCAAAGCCCTTTTCTTAGTGCTGAGGATGCAACAGTGAGAAAGACACACAAGGTCTACAATCTCAGTACACTTACATTCTAATGGGAGAGACTGATAAAGCAAACGAAGAAAGGTATAAGAGTAAGTGCAGATAGTAAGTGCTATGCTGGACCCAAGTTATCTATATCTGTGTAATAAGCCACTCCAAAACTTGGATTAAAATAACTATTTATTTCTCTTAATATTTTGGGTTGGCTATTCGGGTTGGGCTCAGCTGGATGGTTCTGTACCACATGGTAATGGCTGGGTTCATTCATGTCTTCACAATCAGTTGGCAGGTTACCTGGAGGCTGTCTGGTCCTAGATGACCTTATTCACAAGTCTGGGGCCTCAGCCAGTATGGCTAGTCTCAGTCCGTCTCTGTCTCAGTGTCTGTCTCTGTCTCTCCATGTCTCATCTCATTCTCAAGGAAACCAACCTGGGCTTATTCACAAGGTGGTAGTTCCTAGAGAGTGATAGCATAAGCTGTATGGCTTCTTGAGTCCTTCCTTGAAAGTCCCCCAATGTCATTTCAGCCACCTTATACTGGTAAGAGTAAGTCATAAGGCTGGCTCAGATTCAAGAGATGGGGAAATAGACTCCATCTCCTAATGAGAGGAAAAGCAAAGAATCTGCGGCCATTAATCTACCACAGAAGTAAATAAGGTGCATGTAACTGAAAATACAGGCAAAAGGAGCTAAGTAGAGTGAGGTTATTTTAGAAGGATCAAGAAAGATCTTTGAAGTGCAACAATGATCCAGTCATTTGAAGACAGAAGAACATTAAAGGTTGAAGGAACAGCAAGTACAAAGATCTTGAGGCAAAAACAAGTTTGGTATGTTTGAGGGACAAGAAAAATTATACTGTGCCTATAATGCAGTGAAAGACTGAGAAAAAAACAGATGAGGTTGAAAAGAGAAGTAAAGATCAAGTGATGAAAGATACTATATTCCTTGCTAAGGAATTTGGACTTTATTCTAAGTGTAATGGGAAGTTGTTGAGGCAAGGGTGTAAAAGCAAAGAGCCCACCTAGGAGTTTTGATGAGAGATGATGTTAATGGAGATGGAAAGAAGCAACTAGATTATGGGATATATTTGGGGTTATAACCAATAAAATTTGTCAGTCAAATGGATATAGGGCTAGTGAAAAAGAGTAATTGAGGCTGGATTCCTTGGTTTTTGGCTTGATCAATTTCATGGATGGCTGCCAATGGAGTGCCAATTACTTACTCACTCCAGCTTTAAAAAAAACAAATACAATTTAATTTCTACTTCTCTTTATCTATGTAATACTTTTCTTCTAAAGTATTTTTAAGAGTCTGAGTAACATGTTGATGGGGGATGGCTGTTCATAAAAAGAAGTCCATGAATATAAAATTGCTGTAAAAAATTAAATTTATATAGAAAGAAATTTATATATAAAAATTTATATAGAAAGAAATCCAATCCAAGAAAATCTAAAAATATCTTGCAGCAGGTAAAGATGAAGAGATATTAGTGCAAGCACTACATAAAGGTTGACTCAAGTGCTATAAAAGGATTCACAGCTAACACTTTTTAAAATTTAGTCATGGTTTCTTCTGCATTATGACATATTCTAGGGAAATGAAAGTTACTAAACTATTTTGCACTATTTATTGTAAAAATTCTTATCTTATGCATTTTGAGTAAATATTTTCTCCATTCTGATACTTCAAGCAAATCTTTAAGAGTCATGCATGCACACAAGAATCATTGTTAGCAGACACCAGGATAAACAATATGCATTCTTGATTAGATAACATAATCATTAACCTAAACTTGTTTCCAGCAATCCGGTTATTAGCCTATAGTCATATGCTCAAAGCTTAAAACAGTATCTGACATGAAATAGGTACTCAAGAAACAGTAACTGAATTAATGTCAGAATTCCCTGCCGAGTTGTTATAACTGTCCCTTCTCAAAATATAGGTTATATAATTAATCTGCCAGTCACTCAGAACCCTTTCCTCTTCTTAAAAAAACCAAAAAACTAGAATTTTTCTTCTTCTGAAAATTTGAAAAAAAAAATTTTTTTAAAAGCAGGATACACTTTACACTTGAAAAACATCTATAAGATAAATAACAAGTCTTATTCTTCTCAGAAGGCTATTTACAGAAGGCTAAACAAATGGATTAGAAAGGCCCAAGGCTAGTCGCCTCTAATCACACTATATTCTAAATTATGTTGGTTTATCATCTACCTAAGACTGGACTGTTTCTCTAAAAATGCAGACACTGTAAATGCAGGAACTAAAACTATAAAACTGTTAGAAGAAACATAGGCATTAATCTTTATGACCTTAAATTAGGCAATGATTTCTTAGATATGATACCAAAAGCACAGGTGACAAGAGAAAAAAATAAATTGGACTTCATCAAAATTAAAAACTTCCGTGCTTCAAAGGATACCATCAAGAAATTGAAAATAAAATCCAAAGAATAGGAGAAAATATTTGTAAATCATATATCTGATAAAGGTCTAGTATTTGGCATATATACATATATATAAAGGAGTTACTACTCAACAATAAAAAGAAAACCCAATTAAAAAATGGGCAAAGAACTTGAATAGATATTTCTTCAAAGAGATATACAAATGGCCAACAAGCATATTAAAAGATACTTAACATCATGCCTCATTGGGAAATGCAAATCAAAACTACAAGATACCACTTCACACCTATCCACTAGGATGACTATAATGAAAAATACAGGTTAAGTGTTAGGGAGAAGGTAGAGAAATTGGAACCCTTATACATTGCTGATGGAAATGAAAAATGGTGCAGCTGCTTTGGAAAACAGTTTAGCAGTTCAAAAGATTAGCATTACCATAAGACCCAGTAATTCCACTTCTAGGTATATACCTAAGAGAAATGAAAACATATGTCCACACAAAAACTTGTTCACAAATGTTCACAAGAGCATTCATTATTCACAATAGCCAAAAAGTGGAAACAACTCAAATGTCCAACTACTGAATGAATAAACAATGGAATATTATTTGGTAATCAAAAGGAACAAAGCACTGATTCATACGACAACATGGGAGGACTTTGAAACTTTATGCTATGTGAAAGTATGAAATGTCTGGAATAGGCAAATCCATAAAGACAGAAAGGTTAGTGGTTGCCAAGGACTAAGGGGAAGAAAGAATTAGGAGTTACTGCTAATGGGTTTGGGGTTTCTTTGGAGGAAATGAAAATGTTCTCGAATTAGACAGTGGTAATAGTTGCAAAACTTTGGAAATACACTAAAAATTAATGAATTGTATACTTTAAAAGGGATGAATATTATGGCATGTAAATATTATATTTCTCAATATAAGAAAGGAGAAAAAAGGCAAATACTAAAGAATTGAGACAGGCTCATGCCTGTAATCCCAACACTTTGGGAGGCCAAGGCAGGAAGATCACTTGAGGCCAGGAGTTTGAGACCAGGCTGGACAACACAGTGAGACCCTCATCTCTAAAAAAAAAAAAAATTTAAAAATTAGCCACATGTGGTGGCTTGTACATGTAGTCTCAGCTACTGAGGAGGCTGAGGTAGGAGGATCACTTGAGCCCAGGCAACAGAGCAAGAGCCTGTTTCTATTTAAAAAAAAAAAAATTGAGACACGACTTGGTCAAGACTCCAAATTACGACAAAAGTGAAACCCAGTCACAGACTTTGTGGTCTCCACTTCCATTCAGTACGTCTTGTAATCATACTTCTTCATTATTAAGATACTAAAAACTGTAGGATAAACCACAGATTTAGGAATAAATAATATTTAAAGTTAAGATTTAGGTTAAAATTAAACAGCGTATGGAGCTATCAATACAACTAACTCAACTGAGGTGACAAATAGATGAATAAATATATGCTGCATATAGCTAAGTTTGCACATATCCAGGCAATGATAGAGTTCATAGGAAGAGCATAAATGATAGGTACATGATTCCACAGAAAATAACTGGAAACTTCTTCAAAGAAAGATGGAAAAAATTCAAGACTCACAGAACTAGAATTACTAATCTTCCCTTTACATATACTTACAGAAAATTGTATTGAGAAAGAGAAAAATAGACCAAAAAGAGAGTGAAGAATATTTCCTTTCTGGAACCATTTCA
>VBSM01002121.1:27392019-27407001 GCA_008086735.1 Cheirogaleus medius
CTCGGCCTCCCAGAGTGCTAGGATTACAGGCGTGAGCCACCGTGCCCAGCCTGTTGTCTTTTAACAACAGTATACATATTACGTTTTTACTGTCTAGCAAATTTCTCTATTCTTCACTTTAGAGCTCCTGGATATTATGTATGTTTCAAAAATCCTTCCCATCTCAAGTATAAAAATAGTACAAATGTTTTGTTCTACTCCTTTTATAATTTCATTTTTATTGAGAGTTTTCTCAATAACTGCAAATTAAAATGTAGATATATAATTAACACAGAGCTCAACTACATAAAAAAAATTAAAAAATACTAGAAGGAAATAAAAATTATTGCTGAATGGTAGGATCATATATTTTTTTTCTCCTGTGCTTTCCAAATTTTCTACATTGAATGCACATTAGTTTTATAATCAGAAGAAAATTTCTTAAAACCTTCATATTTAAAATTTTTTCTTGTATTTTCAATAGCAGTGGCTTCCATTCTCAATCTATTATCATTTCAGTACCTGACCTAGACTGAGTTTAATATTAAGGTAGAGATTTGTATTTTCTTTTAACTCTGTTGTCATGGATGACATAACAGGAAAAAATTTTAGAGTCATATAAAGGTCTGTTGAAAGCAAAAATTATGGTTCCAATTTGAGATGTTCATTTGAATAGTAATCACAATAATAGTTATACCTTTGAAGTACTACCTGTGTGCCAAGTGCTTACATATAGTAACTCATTCTTTATAACATCTTTATAATATAGGTATGAATATTATTATATCCCCATTTTACAGATTGAGAAATAAGGCAAAGAGAGGTCAAGTAACTTGCTCAAGCCATGCAATCTCATGAGTGGCAGAGCCAGGACTGGAACCAAAAGGATCTGGCTCCAGAATCCCATTCTCAATTTCTAAATTAAAATGCCATCTACATGATAAACAGAAAAAATGGGAAGCTACTTCTGACAACCCAGCAAGTGTTATAAAGTGAAGAACTAGAAGAAGCCACAAAAGAACTTGTGGGCAGATTTGTCTGAAAAATAAAAAAAAGATGGGTCTACAGGAAATATGATATGCCTTTATTTTTTACAACTCTCTAGCTTTGAAAGGAAGTTTTTTCCTCTTTCCTTATTCACATAGTGTCCCTAAGCTGAGTCTCTGAGCAGAGGTTTCCCAACTTTAATACCAGTGTACTGGCACAAGATAACACTGCTCTAAAGAGCTGAATAATAACAAATGCTTGTCACATAAATTGTTGCTAACATTAAACTCTTTTATGAATAAAACCAAAAAGTAGTAGCAGATGCTTATGATTTCATGACTGATCTTTTGTTCTTTGTCTCTCTGTTTGCCTAAATGTGCTAGAATCTTTCAAAGTATATACATTTTTCTCTGATAATGCTGGGGACTTGTCCACTACAATAAACTTTAACATCTTACTTTCCCCCCAAAATCTAGTCCAATTTGGAGTATATATCTCTGGCAAGCTAAATTTTCGTGCTTTGTGTGAAGCGGAAAGTCAAACTAAAGGTAATTGAAAATGAAACTTTTTATTTCTCACAGATTAGACTTTCAGAATGAGCCCTTCTGATCTTGAGCTCTACCACACATAAATGACAAAAATTCCTTTCTTCCTTTTCTGGTCTTTGTCAGTATTACTGCCTCAAAGGCTCCCCCAGGTACATAAGAGCCAAAAATATTTTCAATTTCTTTTTGTGATTTTTTTTTTTAAATAAAGTATAAAAAAGTACATACTTGACCATAAGAATGTAGACACAAACATATATGAAAGGAATATAAAGAAGTTTCTGTAAGTCAAACTTGTCCTTTGTTAGTATTTATAAGCTTTTCTGAATATAAATGGCCAAACTGGACTACTAACATCTCTGAGGAAAAAGCCTCTATGCTCGCAGCAATTTTAAGAAATAACACAATTCAAATACAGATGAATGGCCCTAGATTACCAATGATAAAAGCCACAAGCCTGAAATGCAGGAGCTCTTTACAATCTAATTTTGAAGATATGACTGTTTTCTAAGGATTTACTGTACAAAATTAGCCTCAATTTTCTAATCTATAAAATATGGATTAAAATAACTGCTCATTGCTGCTATGAAAAATCATGACATTCTTATTAGAAACTACTAGGGCATTTATAAATTGATTAAAACAAATGATTACCTTATGAAAAAAGAACAGCTTAGGTTAATTTATGAACACACACTGTTAGGCAAAAACAAATGTGAGTAATGAGTGATTAATATTTCTTAATAATGTATGTTTATAATTTTCAAATACAGGAATATGACCCACAGAGAAATGATAGAGTAACCTCAAAGAAAGAGTAAAGGCCTAGAAAGTTAGCTAAAAATTATACAAAAAGGGCAGATCTGGCCCTTTATTACATGGTCTTTCTTTTAACTTCTCACTCTTTTAATTTCTAACTCCCAGGCTTTAAAAGCCAGTTACTTGGCAGAGATGAAAACAATGAACCCTAGATTGAGCGGCTGGTCACTGTGGCACCTTTAGGAGCTTAGTTTTAGAGGACGGAAAAACTGGGAGCTAAAAGCCCCAAGGAAAATCACAAATGGGTATAGTAAATATTTCTAGAAATGTGGAATAACAAAATAAAACTTATACTTACAACTTGAGATTCACGAGCTTTAGGAAACATTTTGGCAACATTGAGGCCATCTATGACAATATCAAAAGGAGGACAGGATTTTACAAAGTTCTTAAATCTCTTAAGTTCCTAAAAAAGACAAGTCAGATAAAACATTAAGAACATAGTAAGGACTTTATCATAAACACACTGCAATGACTTTTATTATTGTTTTCATAATTCAAACTATTCATCCCTTAAACACACACAGATACTCTCAAAATGAAATCTGAAAAGGCCAGCATAATGGATATAACTGCATACAATGATCTGATACACTTTATAATCTCACAGCACTTTACACTTCACAAAGTACTTTCACATATAATTTCATTTGATCTGTAGCCAGCCTATTGAGACTGCTAAATTGACGCACATGATAGTCATGAAGAGAATGAAATGTCAAAATTTCTAAGTCCTGTTCTACAAGCCCAGGAGAAGTAAGCCTCAAATATATCAGCCTACCAGTCTGGTTCTCAATCTCAGGATGCTTGCTCTTGCAACCCAGCCATCCTGAGAAAGCCCACATAGAGGTTGCATGTAAGTGTTGCACTTGACAGCCCAACTGAGTCCCAGCCAACAGCCAGCATCAACTACTAGATTGATGAGAGGGAGGGAGATTTCAAGATGGCCCTAGCCCCCATTTGATTATAAAAATAGGAGACTAAGCAAGAACTCCCCAACTGAGTCTAGTTAACTCCTAGAACCACGAGAGATAACAACAATAATAATGGTAATACATGATTGTTTTTGTTTTATATCACTACATTTGGGAAAATAGGGAAAGAAAAGAAGGGAATTGTACCAGGTAAAATTGCCTATACATGGCTTTTTGTCAGAGGGCATCCTTCAGTCAACATGGCCAGCAGGAGCAGCTGGAAATCAAGCAGAAAGCTGCAAACTTACTGGTCTGAGGAATCAGAAGACAAGAATCTGGGGCTGGCAGAGGCTGTAAAGTAAGAGAGGGAATGCTAGAAAGGAAAATACCACAAAGTTTGCATATAAATCTGCCCAAATCCTTGGCTAACACTTGATCTGTACATGCATGGAGGAGACTCTAAAGAGCCCAGCAAAAAAGCAACAGCTGAAAGACTTGACAGACCTAAGCAGAGATTTCAGCTACAACCACTGCAAGGGAGACGGAGTTTGCAGTTTAAGTCTATGTTTAACAGCCTGCTAAAGTGAAAAATCAATAATCTCCAGAGGAAGAAAACAGAATTCAGAGCCTCTGCAATATATCATTCACAATATTCAACATACAATTAAAAAATAATAAACATGAGAAGAAATAGAAAAATGTGACCCACAGTCAAGAAAAAAAGGAATCAATGGAAATCAATCCAAAATCTGAAACCACCTATATTAAAATAATGTAAGGTTGTAAGGCAAGAAATGTGGTAAAAGTCTGATTTCTATAGAAGTACAGACACGACTAAAAAGTTGAACAGCCATTGTTTCCCAACTTGCCTTCCTGTAACTGTTTACTGCTGTAACTGCTTATTGCTTAAGTGTCATGTATCCTTGACAGGTGCAAGATTTGTGACTTCCCCAATCACCATCTAAAACCTAAGACAGGTCTTTGAGATACCTTCCAGACTTTGCATTTAGGTGGGCCAAATGACATGAATCAGACCAGTGGCCATGTGTGGCAAATGACCCAACAGGTTTTGTGACCTTGTACCTAGGAACTGTCTCACCTAAGAAAACAATTTCTGCTTCCCAATCCTGTGAGTTCACTCCCAGCCAATCAACAGACCCAATTCCCTATCCCTTTGTTTGCCAAACTGCCTTTAAAAATCTTAGCCCCAAAACTTCTTGGGGAGATGGATTTGAGAAATTTCTCTCATCTCCTCACTCGGCACCTTGCGATATTAAACTTTTTCTCTGCTGCAACTCCTGCTGTCTCAGTATACTGGCTTCCTCCTGGGCAGTGGGCAAGGGACTTGGTTGGGCAGTAACAGGTCCAGATGCTGGAGTTAGCAGACAATAACATCAAAGTAACTATTGTAAATATAATCAAGAATTTAAAGGAAAATACAGTCATAATGAATGCAAAGAAGGGAACTCTCCTCAAAGAATATAAACTAGAAAAATGAACAAAATGAACATTCCAGAACCAAAAAGCAGAAATGAAACATAAAATATTCACAGAAGGGATTTAACAGCACATTGGACATGGCAGAAGAAAGAGTCAGTGAACACAAAAGGGTAACAGAAATTATTGAATCTCATGAAAAAAAAAGATGAACTGACCCTCAGTAACCTGTGGGACAATATCAAATAGACTAACATATGTGTAATTAGAGTCTAGAAAGGAAAGCTAGAAAGAACAGGGTAGAAAAAAGTATTTAAATAATGGCCAAAATGTCCACAAATTTGGTGAAAAATATAACCTACCCAAGAAACACAGCAAATTCAAAGCAGAATAAATAGTAAGAAAACCATAACCAAAACTGTAACTAGGCACATCAGAATAAAACCACTGAAAATCAAAGATAAAGAGAAAAATCTTAAAAGCAGGCAGAAAAAATAATACAATATATTTAGGGGAATAATGATACACATGACAGTTTGGTTCTCATCAGACACATGGGGGCCAGAAGACAATAAGAGGACATCTTTGAAAGAATAACAGACAACAAACAAAAAACCACCCCCTTACAATCCAGAATTCTATGTCTGGCAAAAATATCCTTCCAAAAAATTGAGGTAGAAAAATTAAAGCAAAATAAAGACATTTTCAGGTAAATGAAAACAGAGAATATATCCTCAGCAAGCCTACAACAACAACAAAAATGCTAAAGCAATTTTTTTCAGGCTGAAGGAAAATAACATCAGATGGAATCCTATATTTAGAAGACATGGAAAAAACACCAGAAATGGTAAAGATGTGGGTATTTATATAAAAAAGAATATTTTTTCTTCTTTTAATTTCTTTAAAAGACATATGACTACTTAAAGTGAAAGTTATAAAACACTATATTATGTACTATATTATGGGGCTTAAAATATGCAGATGTAGCATATGTTTTATGCTACAATAAAACAATAGCACAAACGCCAGGAAGTGGTAAATGAAATTCTGCTGTAAGGTTTTTTTTTTTTTGGAGATAGAGTCTTGCTCTGTTGTCTGGGCTGCAGTGCCAATCCTCCTGCTTCGGCCACCCAGAGTGCTAGGATTACAGGCATGACCCACTGGCCCAGCCAAGGTTCTTGTATTTTATGTGAAATGGTACAAGAAAAACTCAAAGCAGACTAGATTAAGTTAAGGATTCATATTTTAATGCCAAATCATTCTCTAATTATGAGGGAAATGCAAATCAAAACTACAATGAGATGTCACCTAACTCCAGTGAGAATGGCTTTTATCTAAAAGGCCCAAAACAACAAATGCTGGCATGGATGTGGAGACACTGGAACACTCTTACACTGCTGGTGGGACTGCAAATTAGTATAACCCCTGTGGAAAGTAATTTGGAGATACTTCAAGAGCTAAAAATAGGAATACCATTTGATTCAGCAGTCCCACTACTAGGCATCTATCCAAAGGAAAAAAAGACATTCTATAATAAAGACATCTGCACTTGAATGTTTATGGTAGCACAATTCACAATTGCAAAGATGTGGAAACAACCTAAGTGCCCATCAATACATGAGTGGATTAATAAAATGTGGTATACGTATACCATGGAATACTACTCAACTACAAAATGGTGAACTAGCACCTCTTATATTATCCCGGATAGAGATTGAGCCCACCCCTCAAAGTGAAGTATCTCAAGAATGGAAAAACATGCACCACATGTACTCACCATCAAATTGGTACTAACTGATCAACACTAAGGTGCTCACGTGGTAGTAATAGTCATTGAGTGTAGGTCAGGTGTGGAAGGTTGGGGGGGGTAAACCTGCAACTAATGGAAGTGGAGCGCACTGTACGGGGGAAGGGAATGCCCTGGCGTGGGCGAGGCAAATGCACTATATGTAACCAAAATGTTTGTACCCTCATAATATCCTAAATTTTAAAAAAAAGGTACAGATAGGCCAAGTGTAGTGGTTCATCCCTGTAATCCTAACAAATACGTTAGGAGGCCAAGGTGGAAGGATCACTTGAGCCCAGGAGTTGGGAGGTTGCTGTGAGCTAGGCTGACACCATGGCACTCTAGCTCGGGCAACAGAGGGAGACTCTGTCTCAAAAAACAAACAAACAAAAAAAAACCAGACTGGATAAATAGAAGACAAACAGCAAAACAGAATATTTAAATCCAACCTTATCAAAAACGCTGACTATAATAGATGCACTTATCTTTAATATAAAGGAAAGCTGAAAGTGAAAAGTAGAGGAAAAATATATATCATACAACAGTGAGCTTAAGAAACTTGGGAGTAGCAACACTAATGTTAGACAAAATAGACTTGAAGAAAGGGAGCACTACAAAAAATAAGGGACATTTCATAATGATGACAGGATCAAAACATCAGGAAGTCATATAGAATAAGAACAGAGCTTCAAAAATGCATGAAGCAAAAGCTGACAGTACTGAAAGGAAGAACAGATGAATCTACAATTAGAGATGGAGATTTCAATACCCTTCTCTGTATAACTGATAGAACAAGTAGATAAAAATCAGTAAGGATATAGAAGATAAAACTACATTACCAACCACTTTGACCTGATTGATAGATCCATAATATACTATCCCCAATAATAGCAGAATACATACTCTTTCCAAATGCACATAGAACATCTACCAAGACAGATTATAAGCTAGGCCATAAAATAAGTCTCAATATACCTCAAAATATTAAAAAATGAGTATGTTTGCTAATAAAACACAGACACACAAACACACACACACATACACACTTAAAAAAGAAACCAACAGCAGTAAGACATCTATAAAAGCCCCAAATATTTCTAATAACACTTCTCAATAACTCATGGGTCAAAAAAGAAATTACAAAGGAAATTAGAAAATATTTTTGAACTAAGTGATTAAAAAAACCTCAACTCTATTTCACATCGCACACAAAAATTATTTCTAAGTGGATCATAAACCTAAATCTAAAAGCCAAAACTATGAAAATTCTAGAAGAAAACAGGAGAATTCTATTTCCTTTTTTTTGAGACATAGTCTCACTCTGTTTCTGGGGCTACAGGGCCATGGCGTCAGCCTAGCTCACAGCAACCTCAAATTCCTGGGCTCAAGCGATCCTTCTGCCTCAGCCTCTCAAATAGTTGGGACTACAGGCATGCGCCACCATGCCCAGCTAATTTTTTCTATATATTTTTAGTTGTCAGATAATTTCTTTCTATTTTTTTTTAGTAAAGATGGGGTCTCGCTCCTGCTCAGGCTGGTCTCAAACTCCTGAGCTCAAACGATCCTCTCCCCTCAGCCTTCCAGAGTGCTAGGATTACAGGCGTGAGCCACCACACCCGGCCAAAACAGGAAAATTCTTTGCAACCTCAGGATAGGCAAAAATTTCTTACACAACACAAAGTCATTGATAATATTGACCTGGTGGGCCCCTTGATACAATACCCCTGAGAAAGATATAATATAAATTTTGTAATATTCTTGCCAAAATGCATAACCTGAATATAAACATAAGGAAATCTCAGATAAACCCAAATTTAGAGACATTTTACAGAATAATAGACCTATGCTTTTTAAGAAAAGTTGAGGCCCAGAAAAGACAAAGAAAAATAAGATTAAAACAGACCAAACAAACACAACTAAACCCAATGTGTGGTCTTGGATTGGACCTATGGGAAGGAAAGCCTTATAAAGGACATTATTGGGACAAGTGATAAAACCTGAGTAACAACTGTAAATTAGACACTACTACTGTATTAATGTTACAAAGATAAAGAACTCCTTCTGGTCGAATAAGCACATAAGAGGATATTCAACATCATTAGTCTTTACGGAAATGCAAATTTAAAACCACAGTGAGATATCATTACATACTCACTAGAATGGCTGAAATTAAAGACTGACTATAACAAGTATGTGGAGCAAATGGAATTTCCAAACATTGCTGATGGGAATGTAGGATAGTGTTAACCACTTGGGAAAATAATTTTTGTAGTTACTTATAAAGTTAAGCATACATTTATCATACAACTGAACAATCTCACTTCTAGGTATTTACAGAAGAGAAATGAAAACACACATCCACACAAAGACTTAAACATGAATGTTAACAGTGGTTTTATTATTAGCTGCCAAAAAGTGAAAACGATTCATATGTCCATTAACTGGTGAATGAATGGAAAAAAATGTGGTATATCTAGACAATGGAATACCATTCAGCAATAATAAGGAACTATTGACACATACAACGACATGGGTGAATCTCAAATGCATTATATTAAAAGGTCTAAAAGCCTAGTTATATGCTGCACGATTCCATTTATATGAAATTCTAAAGAAGGCAAAACTATACCTGACAAAGCAGATTAATGGTTCCAGGGACTGGGCGTGGTAGCTCACACCTGTAATCCCAGAACTTTCGGCGGCCAAGGAGGGAGGACTGTTGAGGCCAGAAGTTTGAAACCATCCTGGGTAATAGTGAGACTGAGATCCCCATCTCCACAAAAAACTAAAAAATTGCTGGCATGGTGGCATACGCCTACAGTCCCAGCTACTACGGAGGCTGAGGCAGGAGGATTGCTTGAGCCCAGGAGTTGGAGGCTGCAGTGAGCTATGATCTCACCACTGCACTCCAGCCTTGGTGACAGAGCAAGACTCTATCCTTTTAAAAAAAAAAAAAAAAAAGGTTCCAGGGAGTGAGGAGAGGGAATAGACTGCAATGAATACGAGGGAACTTTCTGGAGTGATGTAAATTTCCTCTTGATTATGGAGGTTATTACACAACTCTATACATTTGTCAAAACTCACTGAAGTGTATATTGGTGAATTTTATTACATGTAAATTATACCTTAGTAAAGCTTAATTAAAAAACAAGAGAAAAACCTTATTTAAAAAACAAGAGAATATCTTTAAAATTACCTTTGATCCATACACATGCTTTCATTTCTCACTTGACTTCATTAGCTTTTCTCTTTCTTTCTTTCTCTTTTTTTTTTTAGACAGACCACCACACCCAGCCTCATTAGCTTTTCTATCTCTGCCAACTACATGTGGGTAGAATCATCACCATTTTAAAATTTCTCTGCTCAAATATACTTAATACAAAATGTTTAGAAAGCTCTAATTAATATCAAATTAATTAAATATTGGTTGGAATAGGGATAGTATTTTTTATAAATGAAAAATAAAGCCATCAAGGAGAATTAAAACTGTTTATCTACAATATGGCCATTTTTGTTTCAGTCTATATATCCAAAGGAATGACCAAGGGAAACAAAACAAGTGCATTAAATTTCTAAAATTCAAGTTTCACTAATATAATTATTAACATGGAAAAGGTTTCCCAGTACATCTCCAATTTATCATTTTGGTGTTGCTCCTAGATATATTCATCTCAGGAGTAATGACAAACTAAGGTAGTTCAATATTCCTGGCAAAATGGACACCTATAAAATCAAGAGCAACACTAGATAACTTACAAAATCCCCTTCTAGGTCTCATTATTTGATGATGTTAACAGGAATTTTAAGTCCCTTAAAAATCACAGAATGTAAAAGGGTATACTTGAGATGGTTAATTGCAAGGTGAGTCTCAGAAGCCTGTGTACAATCGAGAGGATAAGTAATAAAATCCCCATCCAAAATCCTGATACACATTTGCTACTAGAAACAGAAAATCCAGGACGTCCGGTTGCTTTTCTTTCCCCATTACTAAAGTTCCACTTACTAAGTATGTTACTAATCTGAGATTCTCTGTAATACTTCTGGTGGGCCCCCAAGATACTCATTTTTCAAACTAAACATATTTATATTATTGCATTCAAAAGCCACTGAGTAGACCACAAGGATAAGGTACGGCAAAGAAAGAGCCAAGCTACCGAGATAGCATGCCTAGTATGGCACAGGGTATTACTAATATGCAAACTTACCTGTTTTAATGGAGGGTAAATTCAAATAAAGAACAATTATTTCTTTCTAAGGCTGGGGTTGTACTTGACTGCATATTAGCTAATGATCTGGGATATGAAAATCCACCAATCTTTTAATCATTTGTTTCCTAGCTATCAATAAAAGTTATTTTAAGAAATAGTGTTATTGAGATATAATTGATATACCATAAAATTCACCCATTTGAAGGTACAACTCAATTCACAGGTTTATGCACCATCACCACAATCTAATTTTAGAACATCCTGTCACTCTTAGAAGAAACTCTGTACTCACTGGCAGTCAATCCCTAACCCCCAGCCCACTACAAAGCAACCACTAATCTACTTTCTGCCTCTACAGATTTGCCTGTTTGGGGCATTTCATATAAAGTGAATCATACAAATATGTGGCCTTTTGTAACTGACTTCTTTCACTTAGCATAATGCTTTCAAGATTCATCCATGCTGCAGCATGGACCAGTACTTCATTCCTTTTTATTGCCAAATAATATTCCATTGTATGGATATACTATACCTTATTTATGCAGTCATCAGTTGATGGACATTTAGATTGTTAACACTTTTTGGCTATTATAAATAATGCTGCTTTCAACAGCTGTGTACAAGTTTTACACAGACGTATGTTTTCCTTTCTCTTGAAATGGATATATCAGGGTACATAGTAACTCTATTTTTAACTTTTTAAGGAATTGTCAGACTGTTTTCTAAACTGGCTGTACCATTTTACTTTCCCAAATGCAATGTACGAGGGTTCCAATTTCTCCACATCCTCACCAACACTTGTTATTGTCTGTCTTTTTTATTACAGCCATGCTCATGGCTATGAAGCGGCATTTCATGGTAGCTTTGATACACATTTGCCTAATGACTAATTGGAGCATCTTTTTCATGTGCTCACTGGCCTAGGGAGCTTTTCATTTCTTTTACATATAGGCTTCATAATTCAATGTGTATCTCCTCTAATAACAGTCACAACTTCTATCATCTTTATTCATTTTATACTTTTAAGTTTAAATCTGAAAAGTGTATCTGCACAAGAATTGTAAATATTATGACTTTCAACAGAGGTTGTTAACCTAAATGCCTTGGATACCAGGCAGGTAAAATAAAGCAAAATGGGCCAAGTTTAAGAAAATATAACAGAGCAGGCAAAATGATAAACAGCAATGGTACAAGACTCATTGTTCAAAATTTGAGAGGAAGGGGAGGTGTACAGTACGACAAACTAGAGAATGGAGGTCCTTTATAAAGGAGGCAGCCCAGTGCTCAGTCTAGTTGTTGCCACACAAAAATAAAGACCCAGGGTTAGCAGATTTGATTTTTCAAGGTAAGTTGAAAATCTGACATTTGGAAATACAACAAATAACTTTTTTAAAAAGTAAAACATAAAGAAGCTCAAACCAAAAACATATATGGGCAAGACTGTACCCTTAGGCTACAATTTTATAACACACTTAACTTGGTCAGTCAACAGATTTTTGTTGAACATTTATAATGTGCCAAGCAATGTTCTAATTCCTAGGAACAGAACAGTAAACAAATTCCCTGCCCTCAAGGAGTTTACACAATAGTGGAAGAGACAAGCAATAGCAAGATAACAAATAAATAGATATTTAATTTATGGTAGATGCCTTTAAGAAAAACTAAGCAGGGTAAGATGTTAGCACCATTCTTCCTAGTCCCTCCCTATTTTACATATAGTGAACAGGGAAAGGCCTCTCTGATGAGAGAACATCTGAACCGAGACAGGAATGAGGTGAGGGGGTAAAACTTTGCTCCCATGGAGAAGAGCCTTCTAGGCAGAAGAAACAACTGCCAAGGCCCTTACTGGATACAACAGAGCTTTGCATGTTTGAGGATTAACAACTAGGCAATTTGGAAGGTGAAAGAATAAAGTCCTTATGCAATTATGTTTGAGTCTAAATTTTAAAAAATCAACTCTTGCTGGTTACTACAATATGGTAAAGAGTTCAAATGTAAAAACAATTCTACAATAGTTAATCAAAAGCTTTAAATTCCTTACCTTATACAACCTCTTATTAGGAATAATGAAGCAGAACTGCTATTTGTTGTTTTGTTACTACATAATCACAAATGAATAATAAAAGAGAAATTTTAAAATGGCACAGTTTACACACTACACATGACATGAGCTCTAGAATAGAAGTGACTCTCGCACCTGCTGTTAAAGGCTGACTTCGTAATTATAAATGACTCTGACAACACACATGGCAGTAGAACTTGACTCTTCTGTGTACTTCTCCTCTTATATTATATGAGAAAACTAACAAGTTAAGCAAGTGATTTTTCCCAATAAATGATATTCAGAGAGATGCTAAAACTTCATTTTACTTTTTTACTTAGAAGAGGTTAAAACTCTTCACTTTTTTGGAATCATGGTCCATGATCATGATAGTTTACTTCTATTCTGAGACTGACACAAGTTTCACCAAATTAAAAAAAGATCTTTCTCATTTATTTAGCTAGTGTCATACTCTAGAATAGCAACTAAGAGGAAACAGGAAGAATACAATATGGCAAAACTCAAGACTTAAAAGCATAAAAGGAACTCGTCTTAACATGCTAACTATATCCAGTGTACTGCAAATACCACATATTTTCTAAGGATAAGAAAGGAAGTATTCAAACAATTAGCTTTAGTCATAGTGGACATGGAAAAACAGGGGAATACCAGCTATTTTGGTTGGAAAAACTGCTCTTAACATGGGAACAACAATAAAAAATGCATATCTGCATTTAATGGCCAAATTACTTCATGTGCCTTCTTTAAACCATGGGATCTAAATAAATACTAAATATAAGGAAGACTAACACGCCTGCCTTACTGTAGCTAGGGAAAAATGAAGCTTCAGGTCTAGAAAATGTCACAGTAACCTAACAACTAACACAGAGGCTAGAGAAATTTTAAACTGGCAACAGTTTTCTTTCAGCTGAAGAGAAGAAAAGTTTGGGAGGATTCTACTAGCTAAATGATCGGTAGGAATTCCTTGAGACAAACTACGTCAGCACACTGCTCCAGCCTTTGAGGCAAAAAGAGTAGAGCTGACCCAAAGTAAAGCAGGCAAAATACTTTAACTCATTTTTAGGAATAAGGGTTGTACTAAACAACAACAACAACAAATAGTGTTGATCTCCTCATCACATGCCAAACATCTCCCAGGCAAGTTTCCTTCACCACTCAATCCAGGTGGCCCATTAGCTGTTCTCTTCTACCCTAACTAACTCCAAGGCAGATGAGTTAGTAGAATACAGCATCTTTGGACACATTATCATCCAAAGAGAAGTTGTATAAACAGGCAAAAGGACTGAAAACATGATGAGACAAGTACATGCCACCAAAGAGTAGTCTTCCATATACTGTTGAGAGGAGAACTACATCTGACTCGACAAGCCAGAGTGGAAAGATGCTCCATCTCCATGTAGCACATCTTCACCAGATAAACGGAATCAATTTCCCAATGAGTCTAGATAGGAAAGGTAAAACTGCAAACACTCAAAGGAACAATGAAGGGGTAAGTACACTGTACCCAAATGCCTACTGGCAAATGCTGAGCATTAATGGATCTCTTTTCATTCAAGGATGATTCAGTCAGGGAAGAAGGTCCATGAGAAGCCAATGAAAGATACTGCAACGTATGTTAGGAGTTTTGCCTTAAAGAATCAGGTAAGGGAATAGCTCTCAAACTGAAAGATAATTTAGAAGATCTCCACCCGGAGCCCTCAAAGAAGAGGACATACTCGGTTGCATCTGTGAAGAAAGAGCAGTGAGCTTTAAGGACAGAACAGCAAGAAATGCAAAAGGATCTGAAAAAAATAAAATAGAAATGCAAAAAACCCCAAAGTGCAAGAGCAGAATTAAAATCTCCATTAAAAGCAGTAAAGATTAGAACTGATATACTAGAACAGAGATTTTGTGAAATGCAGCACAAATGTAGAGAAATTCTACTAGAATGCAGAAGAAAAGAAGGAAAACAAAATGTTGGCCCAGTGCAGTGGCTCATGCCTGTAATCCCAGCACTCTGGGAGGCCAAGGTGGGAGGACTGCTTGAGGCTAGGAGTTTGAGATCTGCCCAGGCAACATAACAAGACCCTGTCTCCACAAAAAATAATAATAAAAAAATAGCCAGGAGTGCTGGTGCATGTCTGTAAGGCTAAGGTGGGAGGATTCGTTGAGCCCAGGAGTTCAAGGTTGCAGTGAGCTATGATCATGCCACTACACTCCAGCCTAGGTAACAAAGCAAGACCCCATTGCTAAAAAAAAAAAAAAA
>VBSM01002121.1:27407101-27428448 GCA_008086735.1 Cheirogaleus medius
AAAAAAAAAAAAATCAAGCTGGAAATCTCCAAAGCCACAAGATAACAAAACAACCATGTTTGAAGATCCATGTTTGAAGATCGTGGAGTAGCTTATACATGGGGACTAAACCTCTTGGCACCTGCCTTGTAACAGTTTTTCCTTCTTCCACGACAGTATATATTAATAGTATGGCCTGTGTTCTTAAGCAAGGCATGCCAATCAAGACTACTGCCCTTCTCTGCAAGATACCTGCAAACAATGGGAGAGAAACTTTGCAAATGTCCTTCATAAGTTCTTTGAATGAGAAATCCTACTTTCTTTGATGTGGTCTCTCTAGTTTATTTAGGGATACACATCACTCCTACCCTTCCCCACACCCCCTAAGAAAGAGTAATAAGAACTAATGGGATTTCACCTGAATAGAAAGTGTTTTTCAACTACAGGTTACAACCCCTTCCTAGGTCATGAAATCAATTTAATAGGTTGCAACCAGTATTTTGGGAGGAAGTAAACACAATAAAAAAGAGTGTAACACATGTAGCAAGATTACATAATTTTTTGTGTGAAAAAATTTTCCAGTTATAAAATGTGTTGTTACATAAAATGTACATTATACTTGAGTTGTATTCAAAAATGTTTAAAAGTCAGAGGTAATGGAACTCTGTCATATACACAAAACATGATTTTGCCCCAGGGATCATTATTAATACATTTTATCATAGGCCTATAATATTGGCATCTGGGAAATTCATTAAAGAAAGGGCCAGAACCTTAGCTATAAGGATTAACTCTAATAGATATTAAGACATATCATAAAACTACAATAATCAAAAGTGTGGTAATATTATATACACAGATTAACAAATCCGACTAGAAAGTCTATAAAAACACCCAAATATTTACAGGAATTTGATATAGGCTAGAAGTGGCAGCCCTGGTAGGGTAAAAGATAGGTTGTTAAACAAATGGTGTTGACAAAATTGGCTAATTAGCTGGGGACAAAAATCAAGTTGGAACTAACCTCACCTACACCAGAAAAAATTCCAAATGGACCAAAAATCTAAGGGAAAAACAACAAAAGTATTAGGAACAAAAGGAGGGTTCTTTGTTTGTATTTCTAGTTCATTAGGGTTTTTTAAAATTTTTTTTTTATTTCAGCATATTATGGGGGTACAAATATTATGGTTACATATATTGCCCATGCCCCCCTCCCCCCTGGTTTATTAGTTTTTAAATAATCTTGCAATGGAAAAGGCCTTTCTAAATATGAAACCCAGGAGCCATAAAAGTAAAATCTGATAAATTTAAATATTTTAAAATGTGTATAGAAAAAAATCATAAGTAAAGTCAAAAGAAAAATGAAAGTCTCAAATCGTAATTCAAATCATAGACAATTTTTAAAATAAAGAGCTCCTAAAATCAATAAGAAAAAAGTCAACAACTCAAATAAAAATGGGCAAGACAGAAGCAACCAGTTTGCAGGAAAGAAGTATAAATGATAGAAATAAAAATTTAAAAATTCTCCTGGTATGAGAGTTGCAAAAAAAAATTAAAAAATAAAAAAGAAATACAAGTGGCTCTTAAAATTATGAAAAGATGCTCCACTTCACTCTAAAAAAATGTAAATTAATTCTATACTAAGATTTCATTTTTTACTTCATATAGGCAAAAGTCAAAATGTTTGATGACATACTGAATCTCAAAGGTGGGAAAAAGGATTCTCATACTTTGCTGATCAGGGTGTATACTGATAAAATTTCTATGAAGGCCAATTAAAACTGATACATCTCTGTTGCCCTAGCAATTCAATTTGCAGGAATCTATCTTACAGCTGTATTAGAATATGTGAGAAATTACAAATATGTAAGGTCATTCACTGTGGCATTTTTGCAATAGTAAAAGACTTGAAACAACCTAACTATCCATTAATAGAAGACTGAATAATTAAATTATGGTCGCTCCACACGATGGAAAACTATACAGCTAGAAGGAGAAAAAGGAAAGGAAGAGGAAGGGGGGAAGGGAGGAAGAAGATAATCTATTTTTTGTCTTGAAATACAAAATGATAATACACTATTCTTTTCACCAAAAGGACCGAAAGGTTTCACCAAAGATTTCTCAACCATCTAGAATCATGAGTTAAAGACACATATTCTCTAGCAGTTAGGTATTATTTCCAAGTGGATAATTCTGTAAATTCCAGACAGAATGGAATTTACTCACGAGTATAAAGTTATTTCTTCAATCCCCAGACAGAATGGAATTATTCATGAGTATCAAGTTATTCCTTAAATCTTGCTTGAGCTTTGGGGAAATCTAACTCAGGTAAAGAGAGTTTAGAAATTAAATTTCTAGGTAGAACAGTAAGCTAAATTCTTTTTAACCCCACTTTCCTTCCCTTTCATATTATATCTTGACAGATTTATAGAAAATAGATAAAAGAATAGCAAAAAGGCAGGATGTTTTTAATTGCAGAATCTTGCTCCCAAATTAGAACAGAACAAATCGGGGGGGGGGGGGAAGGCAATAACATGGCTTGCATGCTGCAAACCCCAAAGTGCTATTAACCAAAATTTTGCATTCTTTCAAGGAGTTCATCCATGTTTACACACCCTGGAAATCCCCTTTGCTTCACAAACAACCAGGAACCTGCTCTGAAGTACCAACATAGTGCCTAACTTCCATCCTTCCTCAGAAGGAAACACATAGAAATTTTAAGCCCCTTCACTGGTCAAGTCATTTCACTTTTCTGGGCCTTAGGGGTCCTCAGGTATAAAGTAGAGCTATTACTACTATTGTAAGGACTCAATAAAATTAAAGGATTTGACTACAAAAAGTCTACACAAGCCCCTTCATATGCTTGAAATAAGTAGTAATACCACAGTTTTACTAATAGTTTGCTATCATTTATAAGCCTTTAGGTTTTAACATAGGATCAAGAAAATAACTTTTCCTCCTTCCTGTTCCTGACTGAGAAATGGGCTCCTATCTTCTTATGACAGTAGATTAAATAAGGACCAATAACCTAACTGCCTCCATATGTGTAAGAAAAGCATGTCCACATTTCAGTTATTCCCAGGTGTTCTGATTCAGGGGCCAAAGAGACCATTCAGCCTGTCCTCTTCAAAGGGGTCTAGATTGAGATTGGATCCATTCCCCTTGTAGTACACATGTATACATGATTCATAAATCAAGTCTGCTCTGCTGGGAATTGCCTGCAGTACATCCTTAGGATTACTTTATGTTTTATGATGTGCATGTCTTCCCATCTATCCTCAAAACAATCCTGTGAGAAAATTGAGATGCAGAAGGAATGAAGACCAAGTTAATGATCACATAAAAAATACAGAATCTATTTCCAATTCCCAGTTTTACTAATCACTTCACAGAGTTGAATGAGCTATTTCTCTCATTTATAAAGCAGAAACAATTTATCAGTCATCTGCAAAAGCCATCACAGTTTTAAACGTTCTCATAGAAATGAAGCAGAATTTACTATCATCTATACTACTCAATTCTATTGCTAATTTAAAAAGAAAAGAAAATGGTTTGGGCTCTTTTTGTTCTCTTTTAATGAAAAAAAATTAGGTGCAGAGAAGAGAAAATGGAGAAAGGAAATTTTTAAATTCCTGAAATTTTTAGTGCTAAGTTCAGCAATACTAAATCTGACTAATGTTAAATAAGTACACGGTAAATCTTTGTGCACTGCAGTAGGAAGACAGTAGCCTATGAATGTTGTCCATGTGGAGGCAGAGGGAAATGTGAAGTGATTTTACTCTCAAAGAAAACCAAAAGGTGAAAGAGTCAAACAGTAAATGGGAGAGGCAAGAATACTCAGGTAGAAATCTTGGGGATATCCCGGGAACACTCATTAGCTCAAATGACGTGTCTTATACATCTCTCATCAGCGGTTTTTCCTCCCCGCTAACTTATACAAATATCTGAATAACTCAAGAGCAATGTACAACTGGAAGATGAGTCATCCCACCAGTAATCAACGCGATTAAGGGAAATTCTGTTTTCCTGTGAACTTTGGCACAGTTTGAATCTGTTTCATTACTCCTGCCAGCAATTACTGGTAATCCATGTTTGCACACCTTTTCTTCTACTGCCATAATGAAAGAAGTAATAGCTAAAGTTAAGTACTCTTCCATCTTCAAAAAACATACATCAGTCTAATAAGGAGGCAGAATTACTGGTATAGTGTAAACAGCATGTGTTACTGAGTCCAAAGATGTGGGTTTGAATCCTGGCTTCATCACTTAAACAGTGGCTTCAGCAAGTTACTGAACTTTTCTGAGCCTCAGTTTCCTCATCTGTAAAGCAGAGAAAATACTCCTTCTATTAAAAAGTTTTTGTAAAGAGTCAATGATATAACTAAATAAATGGTAGCTGTGACATAATAAATGTAAACACTGGACTATTTAATGTATAAATAACAATATTTATTACATACTTACTACATGCCATGCACTGTAGAAAATATTTTAAAAAAAGGGTGCCCTGTCCTTCAGAGTTTCCAATCTGGTTGAAGTGACAACAGATACTGATGTGAAAAACTAAACACTAAAACAAGAACACATAGTATAGGATCAATAGCCAAATGTGTGTCAGAGTTAATAAATGCTACAGGTTCAAAGGAAAAAAGGTAAAGCCACACTACAGAGGTCAAGAAAGGCTTCATGACAGAAAAGGGACTGAGACAGCATTGAAAGAAAAACAAGATTTGGAGATAGGAGTATATTTAGGCAAGGGGAAAAAGAAGAGGAAGAAAATAGCAAAGCAACTGCAAATACAAATACAAGCCAGTAGTAGCTGGCTCTGGCTGAAGCAGGTGTTCATAGAGGAGAGTAATGAGAGATTAGGCTTGAAATGTGAGTTGTGGCCAAACTGTGGAGAAGTAACTTTCAGAGCAGGAATAGCAAAGTGCAGGTTTGGGGGTAGGAGAACAATATGATTAAATCAGCACTTTAAAAAGACTGGCCTGGCAATAGTGTGGAAAACAAGAATGGCAGAAGGAGAGTAGAGACACAGAAAACCCAGTTAGGAGGTAATCCCGAAGCTGAGAGTGAGATGCTAAAGGCCTAGACAAGATGAAATTAGTGGAAATGGAACAGCAGGGGCAGATATGAGAACTACTGCACAATAGGATTAGTGACTGATTAGACGAGAAGGTTTAGGATTAGAGAGGAGATAAAATCAGCTTTAATTTTTTCAGTCTGGGTGGTAAAGAGAAAAGTCATAAAAGTAAACTCAATGGTGGGATGGGGGGCTAGAAGGGAAGCATGCGCCTTTTGACACATTGAATTTGAATTCATAATGGCATATTCATGTAGGAATGTCTCATAAGCAGTTGGCTACATTGATCTAGCATTTAAAGGAGTAGTCAAGATTAAAGAAAACAATTTGAGAGTCACATGGACAAGAGAGTAGAGCTGAAGAGAAGGAAGACACCCATCAGGGTTTGGGTTCTCTCCTAGAGGAAAGATACATGCTCTCACTGTGGGAAAATGGGTTTCCCACACGATGGGCACTGAGTTTTTCTCTCCTCCTGGTCAGAAGACATGGAGTTTGGCTTAAAAAACCAGAAGAGCCTGCTATTCATAAAAATTCTCTTAAAGGAGGCATGCAGAGTGTGGTGTTAGTCTTGTGTGAGCCTGAGGATAAAAGATTTGTGATGCAGCCTGAATTAAGGGAAGGAGATCCTGCCTTGGGTGGATAGTGTCACTAGCAGCTGTTTGGTCACATCAGAGACTCCAAGGGCCTGGAGAAACTACTAAAATATACTACACCTGCTTCTTATCTACCTGGCCATTTTCCGATAAATTTCAGTGTTCTCAGCTAAATAAACTGGGAACTTAATCTAATTTTACTCTGCATGTATATGTGGTATGTACCTATTAATCCATACCCCACCTGAAACATTGTGCACATATTTACACAAAATCTTACAAAATTTCTGGGAGTTCAGAGTCCTATGGAACAAAAACTACCAGGGTTGAATCATAAAACAAGGAAAGAAAGAGTTATGGTTCTTCCCTCTCCCTCCCCAATCCATTATCATTCCTTTACTAATAGCAGCAATTCTATTTTAAAAATTTTACCCCAATACAATAAAAGTAAATTTATATTTTGGTTAAAATATTAGTTTAGTTTCACTGATCACATAGTTCACATTTAGGGACAATGAATGCTGTGCTTTGGATCATAAAGCTCTGCTAAATCTGGAAGTGATTTGTCAGGTTATTTTGGTACTTAATCAGTTCTTATTTATTAATAGTCATTAGAAGTTTCTCTGATCTTAAGTGTAGACGCTTTGTACCATCAACACAATGGTGAGTGAACTGAGAAGAAATCACATCAAAAACTTCTTATTTCCAAAGTCCTGGCCCATGTTTAGATGTAGTACAGGCCACTAAATACATTTTGAAAAAATGAACCACAGTTATTAGGTCATGGGATACTGACAGTGACTACAGAAAAAGTATTACTTTATGATAAGACCTTTCACCTTTCACCTAAAGTCTAATGGCTCCAGTTCTTTTCGTTTCCCACTGACATTGTACCTAGGCACAGTACTTGATATGACTTTATTATAGTTTCTTGAAAAATATTCTCTGCCTGTTTTTCTCATTTTAGAGAATTTTACAAGTTAAATAATCAGTTCACTCAAAAAGATAAGCATTTATACAGTATGAATCTGAAAAGGAACTACAATATTTGTATTAATATGACAGAATGTTATTTTGCCATTTGTAGTTTTCCAGTCGGCTTGCAAAGAATCATACTGTTAAAGTAGTGGTCTGTCAAAAGAGATGTCTGCCTTTAAGACAACCTGAGTTATCTGCTAATTCCCATCATCTGAGCAAATTTACTACTGGCACAAATGCAATGAACTAATTACAGGAAAAACCCAAACATATTGTTTAAATTAGCTGTGTAGGTAGCTCAATCCATACACATTCCACTCTTCCAATTATAAGTCTCCTGAAAGAAAAGCCAGCACTCCTAAGTGCAGGAAATCACATTTTACTTCCCTGCAGCTGCTTCACAGCTAAAGAAAATGCAAAAACAAAGAGGAAATGCGCCTGGAGAGCTTATTAACCAAGAGTGGAAATCCCCTCACTCCACATCTCCCAATTAGCATTGTTGAGGACATAAGCTCTTAGGTTCAAATTTCCCTTCATGGACAGCCTAACCACACCAGAATTAATCTGCAGTTGTCACCTGTGCTAAAAGCAGGGGTAGATGCACACTGGAGCATTCCAGATTGCTGCTTTAGCTATAGTTTTCACTACACAATGGATTAACATATACAGGATTTTTTAAACCCCCAAAACAAATGTTAATAACCCTTTTGCAAAGCAAAAGCAATGCAGTACAGCAGAAAACCTTCTCTATAGAATTGACTCGGGATCTAAATATGCTGTTCTACTCTATTAAGAAATTTCATCTATCTGTCTTGCACATTTCAAAAATAGAAAAAGGAATATATTATAATGTGCAAATGACATGACAATTTTCAATATTTTAAAAATATTATTTGCTTGAAGAAGGAAACTTTTGCTCTCTTTAGTGACATTTCTGAGCTGTTTTCATCTTTTATAACGAATATATACTATGTTTATTTGAGGAAATATACTACAGAATGATGTTACCTCTGCATGAAAATCATTAAGGATGTATTGTTTTATAATCTCTCTCTTTATAATAACGTCTATCCTGAAAGCTTATGTGTATTTGCCAAGTTTTTTAAAAAAGATTTTTACAATGGAAATTTCAAACATATACAAAAGTAGGCAGAATAAAACAAATCCCCATAAACCCGTAAACTAACTTTATCAACTCATGGCCAGATATGTCACTCCATATCCCTATTCCCTCCCCTCTGTCCCAGTTATTTTTGAAGCATATTTCAGACTTCAAATCATTTCATCAATAAATATTCTGGTGTTTAGCTCTGAAATCTAAAGAGTTTTAACTGACTAGCATTATTACTCCTAAATAAAAATCAATAATAATTTCTTAATATCTCCAATAGCTGCTGTTCAGATTCCTTTGATTGTTCAAATGAAGAACTAAGGACCCAATATGATCCATACACTTCAAATGGTTGCTATATCTCAAATTGCTTTTGATTTATAGGTTCTTGATTCATCTCTTTTTTTTCTTGCAATTGATTTACTAGAAGAAACTGGGTTGTCTTGTAGTTTCCCACAGACTGGATTTGGTGATTGTATCCTTAAGATGTAATTTAACATATTCCTCTGGCCCCTACACTTTTCACACATTAGTTGTTAGCTCTAAATGCTTGATCATATTTTCATGTACCTAATTCTTAACTCTCCTATGTCCTGTTTCTTAAAATCTTGGAGGAGAAGAACCACTGGCCAAACTTCAACCTACTGCTAAAAAGGAGTGCTGGTTAATAAGGTTTCATGTGCTCTGCTCAAGACTTAACAACTTGGAATTCCCACCTTTAAATAATAAGGAAAGACAGAGGTAGTTCAAAGAGCTTTGTACCATTGAAACCTCAACAATGATTTGATGCCACCTTTCTTCCCTCCCAAACTGACTCTGTGCTAGATACAGACTCTTTATTTTATTCACCTAAATCACAATTTACTGGTCTATTTCGCACTGTCTTCAGGGCTCCACCCTCATCTCTGCTCCCACTTGAAAAGCCTCATCTTAACTTTTCTAGTTTGCCTGGCAACAGTTACAAAGTCTTAACATTGCAGAGTAGGAAGGGGCCTTGGAGATCATCTGGTCCAATCTTCTCTGATCAGGAAACAGAACTAGAGTGCTGAAGTAACTTGCCCATGGTTATTATAAAGATATTTGCTAAATGAGTTAATATGTGTAAAGCACTCATAACAGTGACTAGCTTATTATAAGCCTTATATAAATGTGTGCTTTAAAAAAAAAAGCATAGTTAAAACCAGCTAAGAAACAGAATTAGTGAATGTACAAAGGTCTCTTAAACTTCTCCAAGAATACAAACAATACTCCCTTCTACCTTGGATTTTGGAGGAATGATGTTCTACATATATCTAAATGTTCTATATAACTGAGGCATGCTCCTTTAAATACCCAATTTTATTTCATTTTAATCTTTTAAAGTCAAGATAATCAAAGATGGAAACCGTTAGAAATACAGGGCATACTTTCCTTTATCAAATAAAGAACACTGAACAATGTCTTATTAAATTTCTCAATGACCTAATATTTTCATTATGAACATAGGAAACTTAATGACTAGAACTCAGATTTGGGAGCTAGACAAATTCAAGTTCTAATCTTAATTCTGCTTTTTGCAAACCTTGCTTGGGAAGTCATTTAATTTCTCTGAGGTCTAACAAAAAAGGGATGCTGCCTTCCTCATAGGATTGTCACATAAGATTAGAGACAACTGATACAAAGATTCTAGCACCAAGATCCTAGCTTGACACATACTAAAGATTCAGTAAATAGTAACTATAATTCATTTATTCAAGAAATTGAGCATCTTTATGTCAAGTACCATTCCAGGTTATGGGGATATTGCTGAGGCAGGAGAATACTTGAGGTCAGGGGTCTGAGACCAGCCTGAGCAACATAGAGAGACCCCATCTCTACTAAAAATTAGCTGGGCATGATGGCATGCATCTGTAGTCCCAGCTCCTCAGGAAGCTGAGGAGGAGAATCACTTGAGCCTAAGAGTTTGAGGTTGTTAAAGACCAGGAGTTTAGTTCAATGGAGATGGGAGGCCTTATTCTCAACACCCAACTGCTCCTCATTCACACTGGTAGTTTTTTCTTCCCTCAGAAGTAAGCTGTCAGTCTTTAGTACTAGTATTATTATTTCTAATCTACTATCTTATTTACACTATTCTATACTCTAGGAAGACCAAATGAAAAAGCAATAAAATCGATTTAGTCAACAGCTAGGAAAAAGGGAATCACAAATCTGAGGCAAGCCTATAATCTCAGCATTTAGGGAGGCTGAGGAGAGAGTTTGAGACCAGCCTGGGCAACACAGTGAGATCCCATCTCTACAAAAAAAAAAAAAATTAGCAGGGTACAGTTGCACATGGCTGTAGTCTCAGCTACTCGGATGCTGATGTGGGGGATCTCTTGAGCCCAGCAGCTTGAGGTTACTGTGAGTTATGAGTGCACCCCCACACTCCTGCCTGGATGACAAAGTAAGACCCTGTCTCCACAAGAAAAAGAAAACTAAAAGTGTGTCACTCTGAGAAGTACGTTACTTCCAACATATACTTTCTAAAAATTTGCTTATAAGATGGTTATTTAGAACTCACGAACCTTCCAATAAATATAAGTTTATTTTAACATGGCTTGGTTTCTAAGCCAAATGACACAACAGAGTTAAAGGTATAACAGTAGTAGGACCAACCTGAATCTGAGACAGAAAAGATAACAGAATATAAGAAAGACAAGATTTTCTTGCTGTTGGCCCAAGAAATAAATAAGTCAAGTGTCCCAGCTTGTTCAAATCTCCTAAAGATGCCTTTATCACTCTGTCTCCTCACCTTAATCCACACAAAACTTCCCGCTCTAGCATCCCCCGTAGATTGGCCTCCCAAAACATTCTCCATGGTGAAAAATCGCCAATCCAACTCTAAAACGGCAGCAACCAAACACCCATACTTGCACATAATTCTTATTCTGTTATAAAACCAAATTCAGCTAGGCTTTAGGAGGAAAGCACACTGCTTCAAGCTAAATCTCATAAAAAAGACTGGATCCCTGTTCATAGAATTTAAGTCGGTGTTATATAAGAGGGAATGAAGCAGAATGAAGAAATAAGGGAAATATTTGACATTGGTAAAGCCACTGCTAAGAGCCAGCTGCTTCACCTTTTAAGTTTTAATCATTTTTCTTGGGGCAGGGGAGGGGGGGACAGAGTCTCACTCTGTTGCCCAGGCTAGAGTGCCATGGCGGCAGCTTAGCTCACAGCAACTTCAAACTCCTGGGCTCAAGCAATCCTCCTGCCTCATCCTCCCGAGTAGTCGGAACTACAGAAGCACACCACAATGCCTGGCTAATTTTTCTATTATTAGTGGGGGGGGGGTCTCACTCTTGCTCAGGCTGGTCTCGAACTCCTGCCCTCAAATCCTCCAGCCTCAGCCTCCCAAAGTGCTAGGATTAGAGCGTTAGCCACCATGCCTGGCTTCACCTTTTAAGTTTTTAACTTTTGTGTTCTTCCAAACTCATTGATTTTTCTGGAAGCTTCACATTTTGGCCAGAATTCTTCTACCAATATACTTGGATGATCCATAGATACCTACCTGTTTTTCAGTTTTCATTGTAGAGTTGAGGAAGAAGGAAAGGGGAATAGTAATAGTGATTAATTCTTAGGTATGTAGTGGGCAAAATGTTCCTAAGTTGAGGCTTATTTATTCACTAACAGGCTTTTACACATAGATACAGCATATTTCATTTTATTGTGTTTTACTGATATTACGTTTTTTACAGATTGAAGGTTTGTGGAAACCCTATGTCAAGAAGTCTGTTAGTGCCATCTTTCCAAATGCATGAGGTTACTCCGTGTTTCTGTGTCTTATTTTGGTAATTCTTGCAATATTTCAAACTTTTTCATTATCATATCTGTTATGATTATCTATGATCAGTAATCTTTGATGTTACTATTGTAATTGTTTTGGGCACATAATAAGATCATAAACTTAACTGATAAATGTTGTGTGTGTTCTGACTGCTCCATCAACTGGCCGATTCCCCATCTTTTTCCCTCTGGTTGGGCCTTCCTATTCCTCGAGATATGATAATATTCAAATTAGGCAATTAATAACCCTACAATGGCCTGGAAGTGTTCAAGTGAAAGAGTCGCACATTTCTCACTTTAGAACAAAAACTGGAAGTGATTAAACCTGGAGATCATGGCATGTCAAAAGCCAAGATATGGCAACTGCCAGGCCTCTTCCACCAGTTAGACAAGTTGTGAATGCAAAGAAAAAGTTTTTGAAATTAAAAGTGTTACGTCAATGAACACGAGTGATAAGAAAGCTAAACAGCCTTAATGCTGATATGAAGAAAGTTTTAGTGACCTAGATATAAAATCAAACCAGCCACAACATTCTCTTAAGCCAAAGCCTAGTCCAGAGCAAGGCCCTAATTCCCCTCAATTCTATGAAAATTGAGAGAGGTAAGGAAGTTGCAGAAGAAAAGTTAGAAGCTAGCAGAGGTTGGTTCATGAGGTTTAAAGAAAGAAGCCATCTCCATAAAATAATCCTTCAAGTTGAAGCAACAAGTGCTGATGCAGAAGCTGCAGCAAGTTATCCAGAAGACCTAGCTAAGATCATTGATGAAGATGTCTACACTAAACAACAGATTCTCAGTGGAGACTAAACAGCCTTCTATTGGAAAAAGATGCCATCTAGGACTTTCATAGCTAGAGAGGCAAAGTCAGTGCCTGGCTTCAAAGCTTCAAACGACAGGCTGACTCTCTTGCTAGGGGCTACTGCAGGTGGTGACTTTAAATTGAAGCCAATGCTCATTTACCATTCAAAAAAATCCAGAGGCCCTTAAGAATTATGCTAAGTTTATTCTGCCTATGTTCTATCAATGTGACAACGAAGCCTGGATGACATCAATTCTGTTTACAGTATGGTTTACTGAATATTTTTGTTGTTGTTGTTGCTTTCTGGGACAAGCCTGTCACCCAGGCTAGAGTACAGTGGCATTGTCATAGCTCACTGCAAATTCAAACTCCTAGGCTCATGTGATCCTTTTGACTTAGCCTCCCAAATAATTGAGACTACAAGTACCTGGCACCAAGCTTGGCTAATTTTTCTATTTTTTGTAGAGGTGAGGTCTTACTATGTTGCTCAGGCTAGACTCGAACTCCTGGCCTCACATGATCCTCCCGCCTCAGGCCTCCCAGAGTGCTAGGATTATAAGCATGAGTTACTGTGCAAGGCTGCTTTACTTAATATTTTAAGCCCACTGTGGAGACCTACTGCTTAGAAAAATAGATCCCTTTCAAAATATTACTGCTAATTGACAATATACCTCATCACCCAAGAGCTCTGGTGGAGATGTACAAGGAGATTAATGTTTTCATGCCTGCTAACACAACATCCATTCTATCGCCCCTGGAGCAAGAACTAATTTGGACTTGCAAGTCTTATTATTTAAGAAATACATTTTGTAAGGCTCTATTTGCCATAAATTGTGACTCTCCTGATGGATTTGAGCAAAGTCAATTGAAAGCCTTCTGGAAAAGATTTACCATTCCAGATGCCATTAACATTTGTGGGCTGGGCATGGTGGCTCACACCTGTAATCCTGGCACTCAGGGAGGCCAAGGTGGGCCGATTGTTTGAGCTCAGGAATTCGAGACCAGCCTGAGCAAGAGTGAGACCCCCGTCTCTACTAAAAATAGAAAGAAATTAGCTGGACAACTAAAAATACATAGAAAAAATTAGCCAGGCATGGTGGTGCATGCCTATAGTCCCAGCTACTGGGGAGGCTGAGGCAGAAGGATTACTTGAGCCTAGGAGTTGAGGTTGCTAGGCTGACACCACGGCACTCTAGCCCGCGCAACAGAGAGAGACGCTGTCTCAAAAAAAAAAAAAGAATTAAAAAAAATAAAAAAACAACATCTGTGATTTATGGAAGGAGGTCAAAATATCAACAGTAACAGGAGTTTGGATAAAGAGTTGTTTCTTAAGGAAGACCACAGCCTGAGCAACATAGTGAGACCCCCCCCACTACTAATAATAGAAAAATTAGCTGGGCATGGTGACACACACCTGTAGTCCCAGCTACTTGGGAGGCTAAGGCAGGAGGACTGCTTGAACCCAGGAGTCTGATGTTGCTGTGAGCTATGATGACACTACTACACTCTATACCAAGCAACAGAGTGAGACCCTGTCTCAAAAATAAACAAAAAAAGGATGAGCAAAGAAAGTTGTTTCTTGAGATGGACTCTACTCCTGGTAAAGATGCTGTGAACACTGTTGAAATGACAACAAAGGATTGAGAATATTACATAAATTTGGTTGATAAAGCAGCAGCAGGATTTGAGAGGACTGACTACAATTTTGAAAGATGTTCTACTGTGGGTCAAATATTATTGCATGCTATAGAGAAATATTTAGTGAAAGGAAGAGTCAATAGATGCAGCAAACTTCATTGTTGTGTTACTGCAAGAAATTTCCGCAGCCAGTCCAACCTTCAGCAACCACCACCCTGATCAGTCAACAGCCATCAGCATCGAGGCACAACCCTTCACCAGCAAAAAGGTTACAATTTACAGAAGGTTCAGATGATCATTAGCATTTTTTAGCAATAAAGTATTTTTTAATTAAAGTATATAGTTTTTTTAGACATAATGCCATTATACACTTAATAGACTACAATATAGTATAAAGGTAACTTTCATATGAACTAGTAAACAAAAAAAATTTAAAAATTCACATGACTCAATTTATTGCAGTGGTTTGGAACTGAACTTGCAAAATCTTTGAGGTGTGCCTGTACTTCAAAATATATGGTCTAAAACTATACTTTGCAGATAATTAAGTTTCTTTCTCAGATTTTTTTGGTAACCTCTAAGCATCCAATATTTGCCATTTACCACACAACATTTTTTTAAATCTGGAGGAAAAAACCCATAGTTCAATTTAAAGACCACAAGCTCTTCAAACCCAGGAAAGAGAAAACAGAAGGTTCTGGAGACTGTGATAAAGAGCTCCGTTCACATCTTTTACAGTCTGCAGCTGCCACTCTCAAATCACTGTTGGGATATATGTCCTTCAAACTAAAAAAACAAAAACAAAAAACCTAAATTAGATCAATTCTTATGCTGACATTTCATTTGGGTCATATGTCCTGTCTTAAATCTATACTTAGAGAAATATCAGAGGCTTCCCCTCTGTCAATTAACTGAAAAGATATTATCAAGCCAAACAAATGGTTTGATTTAAACTTAACCCTAAAAACTCAATTAAATGTACCACTGGCAAAATGCCTTTCTCCTTTTTTTTTTTAGAAAAGAGAATCCCAAGTCATTAAAGATTTTACAAAGTTCTAAATCAAATAATCATGGGGAACTGTGATTGTAATTAAAGTTTTATTGAAGTTCAAAATAAATGGACCATGGTAGGCTGTTTTAGTCTTCTTTATAGCTATTTTAACTGAAATTTTTTATAATTAATAAAATTATTTCCATGATTAGAAAAAACGCACTTCCATTTTGAAAAATGAAAGTAAGTGATGAAATAAAAAGTCTCAGTAAGGAACAGAAGAAACTAAACAGAAGATATGCTGAGTAGTAAGACTATTGTCTTTGTTTTATTTTAACTTCCCTTGTTAATATGCTCATGTAATAAAATTGAGGGAAATAAATTTTACTTAAACTTTTAACATAGAAAGAAAAAGGAAATGATATCTAAAGCAAAGTATTTTCTAAAACTGTGGTTGAAGTATCCCTTGGCATCCCCAAGACCCTTTCAGGGGATCCACAAAGTTAAAATTATTTTCATAATAACACTAAGATGATGTTACATGCCTTTTTCACTCTCATTTGCTTACACGTGTACTGTTGAGTTTGGGTATATTAACAAGGAAGAACAAACACAATTATATGCAAGTGCCAATAAAATACTCTTTGCTTTTCCACCTATATTATCTCCAGAAGCCTCCATTTGCTTCATATGCTTTAACCCAAACACCATATGACAACATTCTGAATACAGAAGCAGCTATAAAAATCCAGCTGTCACCCCTTTTCACCAAGATAGTGCTAAAAGCAAAGGAGGAAACCCCTGCTCCTCCCAAAGCTAAGGCTTTGAAGGTCAAGGAGGCAGTGTTGAAAGGTACCCACAGTTACAGAAAAAAAGATCTGCAGGTCACCCATGTTCTAGCAGCCTAAGACATTTCCTCAAAAGAGTATCCTCAGGGGAAACAAGCTCGACCACTACACCATCATCAAGTTCCCCCTGACCACCGAGTTGACCATGAAGAAGACAACACAATATGTGTTTTCATTGTGGATGTCAAGGCCAACAAGCACCAAATCTAATAGGCTGTGAGGAAGCTCCATGACACTGACGTGGCCAAGATCAACACCCTGATCAGGACTGATGGAGAGAAGGCAGCCTATGTTCAACTGGCTTCCTGACTATGACGCTTTGAATGTTACCAACAAAATTGGGATAATCTAACCTGAGTCCAGCTGACGAATTCTAAATGTAAGTTCTTTTTACCATAAAAAAATTCAGCTGTATAATTAATTTATTAAAAACACTTGCAAAAATGTATGACAACTGCCACTCTTCTCACTAATACTGGTTTTGTTTTGGACATTAGAATTATTTTCTATAAAAATATGTCACTTATACTCACATATTATCATTTTTATATTACCTTAAAGAAATCAATACATATTTTTAAATGTTCTTAGTTTAAATTTCTAATCCAGAAATTATCAATAGATACTAATCCCACATAAAACAAAAGCTCTCTGGAGTCCTGAATAATTTTTAAGAATGTAAAAGGGTCTTTAGCAGTTCTAAAATACTTCTTATACTATAAGAAAAATATAACTCTACAAAAAAGTACTTTTTAAGATAAGAGAAACAAAGAAATCTACTTAAAAGTAAATTTATAATTTACAGGACAAATGATTAATATCTAGGATTTGCCTTAAAATAACCTGAGGGGGCAGGGTGAGGTGGCTCACACCTGTAATCCTAGCACTCTGGGAGGCCAAGCAGGAGGATAGCCTGACGTCAGGATTTCGAGACCAGACCAAGCAAGAGTGAGACCTTGTCTCTACTAAAAATAGAAAAACTGACAGGGCATGGTAGCTCAAGCCTGTAATCCCAGCTACTCAGGAGGCTGATGCAGGACGATCACTTGAACCTAGGAGTTTGAGGTTGCAGTGAGCTATGATCACATCACTGCACTCTGGCCTGAGCTGACAGAATGAAACTCTGACTCAAAAAAAAAAAAATCTGAGGGGCAAACGAGAAATGGGTGGAAGTATACATGAAATAAAAGTGGCCATGAGTGGGGATCCATTCTATTAGTCTCTCTAATTTTGTATATGTTTGAAATCTTCCCTAATAAAAAGATTAGAGAGTTTAATTCTTATCTTAGTAGTTGAATATATAAAAAATGACTAATTTGTTACTACTGAGAATGGAGGAAAATAAGAGGAAAAAAGAACCTAATTAATATTAAACTAATACGATCCATATAGCTCCAAATTTACTTTTTGATAGTCATTCATACCCAATTAGTTTCATGTAGTTAATTCAGTGGATGCAAATTATTTGGAGTTCTGCTTTGTTCACTTAAAATTCACATATACAGCTCTCATTTTCACCTACTATCGCTAGGCTGACTTAAATAAAAATGATATAGATATCAGTTTAATATTAAAAGCTCACCAAGTCCTTTAACCTGATTGACCTGGCCATGCCTAGAATAATTCTTATATGTTACATTATTGCCATCTGCTGGTTGTGTTGTCTAATTACAGTAAACAAATGTTTAAAGCAAAAAAGCTAAAAATTTACCTTATATAACTGAGGTTTTCTCCAAAAATTATCCCATAGAAAAGAAGCTGGGCTGGGTGCAGTGGCTCATGCCTGTAATCCTAATACTCTGGGAGGCCGAGGCGGGAGGACTGTTTGAGCTCAGGAGTTTGAGACCAGCCTGAGCAAGAGTGTGACCTTGTCTGTAATAAAGATAGAAATATTTGCTGCGCATGGTGGCGCACCTGTAATCCCAGCTACTTGGGAGGCTGAGGCAGGAAGATCTCTTGAGCCCAGGAATTTGAAGTTGCAGTGAGCTATGATGATGCCACTGCACTTTACCCAGGGCGACAGAGTGAGACTCTGTCTCAACAAAAACAAAGAAAAAGAAAGAAAAGAAAGAAAAGAAAAGAAGCTGCCATATGTTAGAGTTCTTCAAAATCTTACATTAGAAGCAGTTATTTTTGACCCTATCTACACTTTAAAATCATCTGGGAGTTCTTGAAAATCCTAATGCCTGGACCCCACCAAGCCAGAGCAATCAAATCAGAATTTGCATGTTATGAAAATGAAAGGCAACCACAGAATGAAAGAAAATATTTGCAAAAGATCTGAACAGACATTTGGATGGCATATGGAAGACAGATGGATGGCAATTAAGCACATAAAAAGATGTTCACCACCATTAATAATAAGGAAAATGTAAATTAAAATCACAATGAGATACCACCTTACAGCTATTAGATTAACTAGAAGTATAGAGACTAACCATTTTAAGTGTTGGCCAGGATGTGGAGCTACTGTAACCCTCACACACTGCTGGTGGGAATGTAAAATGATACAACCTCTTCAGAAAACAGTCTGGCAGTTTCTGAAAAAGCTACACACATATATCTACCATAAACCAAATCATTTTAGTCCTAATAGTTACCCAAGAGAAAAAACAGCTAGAGTAGGTTGAACAGTCATCTCAAGATTCATGTCTACCAGGAACCTTCAGAATGTGAACTTAGAAAAAGTGTCTTTGCAAATTTAATTCATTAAGATAAGGTTATATGGGATTAAAATGGGCCCTAAATCCAATGAATGGCTATGATGACACATTGCACTCTAGCCTGGGGCAACAGAGTGAGACTCTGTCTCAAAAACAACAAACAAACAAACAAAACCCAACTCTAGACCAATGCTATACTTTGTCTTCACTGCAACTACTCTCAGTGAGCCAATCTCCCATTGGAAATATATTAAATCACACAATCACTCAGAGTAATGTCTACAAATTTACTGATTCCAACCTCAGCACCCACCCCCATCACAATTCTTCTGGCTTGAGTTAACATCTTGACATTCCCCTCAAGAACCATTCCAAACCTTCCCCACTCTCTCTAGTCCTCTACTTGACTGCCATCACTCACCCTGCATCCCATTTAACACAGCATATGTCATTTCCCTCCTCCTTCCTATCTATCATCCACACTCATCCTCGCTTTCCTTGCTACAGTCTCCAGTGAGATCGCCCTCATTTCTAACCTCTCCACTTGTACTCTTTTTGGCAACTCCTGCTACTTTTGAAGCTTGCTTATCTGTAATCCTTTCTCTCTCCTATATATCCTGTTTATTGAATATTTTCAACTCTACTGGCACCTGTTCTTCATCCTTTGAACAGACACAAGTCTCTCCATCTCCCTAAACCCTCCCTTGACTCGTATCTTCCTCTAGCTACCACTATCCCATCTCTTTCTTATTTTCATGTAAACTTCTCAAAAACAGAGTTTACACTCAATGTGTGTTCACTCAGCTACAACAACCTGGCTGAATTTGGCCCCAAGTGTACTACTGAAACTGCTCATCAATGATTTCTTAGTTGCCAAACCCAATGAACCCTTTTCAGGCCTCATCTTACCAAATCTTTAGTACATGTGACTCTCTTTTGGTGTCTGTGACACTGCACTGAAAAGATTCTCTCTGCCTTGCTCTGACTGTTCTCTCTATAGGATGGGACTTCCTATGTTGGTGTCCCCCTACCCTACCCCATCCCAACCCTCCACGTTTTGAACTCAACCCACTACTCTTCTTACTCTTTTCCTGGCTGAGTTCAGGCATTCTTGGGATTTAATCTATCACTATTATGTTGATGGTCCCCCACTCCTCCAGCATTAGCTCTCTCCTCCACATTGGATGCCAAGTCCTGGATCTTCTGCGGGCATTAAAATCCAATGTCAGAAATTAAAGTGGGAAGAATATTCAATTAGCCCACAATAGAAACGGTAAGTTTTTTGTAGCAAACAGCACGTTTTACACAACCATATGTTTATCGTAGCACTTAGTTTAGAAGATACACATAAGTGCTCAATGGATGTTTGTTGAGAGAAAAGGGAATTTGTTTAAATCATATGTCAACTAGTAGAAATTACTAAGGCATTAAGAGCTGCTACAACCAGTTGGCTGTCAGGCATATATGAACCTATGGACTGCCACTGTAAGAGAGGTAGTAGAGTATAATGACAAAGGTTTTGGGGTTAGTTAGATCCAGATTTTATTAATGAGGTGTTCTTGGGCAGATTTAATCTCCCAAAGTCTCAATCACTCTATCTGTAAAACAGAAATAAAATAGTACCTTATAGAGTGGTTGCAAGAATAAAATGAGATACAATATAATAAATGTAAAGTACTTAGCATTACTTGATAAATGTTAACAGTCATTTTATCATAAAATTAGCTAAAAGGAATTCTATAAAATGGAGATATTGTTTTTATAGACCAGATTTGGAAATTATTCTGAAATTAAAGGTCTTTATATGATCTTAGGACATTTTCCAAAAATTAAGTCAAGGTGAGAAGGCATAACAATTTTCACTTCTCATTTTTATTTAGTACCTTGAAGACAAAAGATTCAGTGAGATGATGGGCAGCCTTTCCCCAAGGATAACCAACAGAAAAACAGCTTACCTCTGCAACTAAACCTTAGTAAACCAGCATAAAGTACTGAAGATTAGCAAACGAAGATACTATAAATGAGTGAGAATCAAATTCAATATAGGAGAGTATGTAAATAATTTTGCAAGTTACCCTAAACTCTTTTTACTAGAAATGTTGTGAGAAATCAGTGTCTTCATGGGAATTTACTTGAATACAGTTTTCTGGAAGCACTTAGAGAAAAAACAAGGCATCTGTCTTTTAAGTGTACTTATTATGTCCAGATGTAATACAACTGACATCAATAGATGATAGCTTAATCCAATTATTCTAAGAAATTCTAAAGCAATCTCTCTGAAAGGTTGACAACTGTGGCCGGTAGGCCAAATGCAGCCTACTGTTTGTTTTCATGAATAAAGTTTACCTGGAACACATTCATATCCACTCATTTATGTATTATCTATGGCTGTTTTAACTACAACAGCAGAGTTGAAAAGCTTGCAACAAACACCACATGGCCCATAAAGCCTAAAATATTTACTACCTGGACTTTTACAGAAATTGCCCATCCCTGCTCTAGACAAGCAATTCAAGAAGGTAACACAACCTGTTAGACTCACCCAAGGTGTTGTCTTTTTGTATTGGTCACCTCCATCGATCACATCTCTCATGATTTTTCCCTTGAGAAATTCATACTCTTCTGGACTCAGGTGAATAGATTCTATAGTTTTTCCACACCCGGAACACTGACCACTGTAATTATAATTGTTTATGTTACATAATGTCCTGGAAAAATGTTTGTTACATAATGTCCTTTTTCTAAAATGAATAATCCCAGGACACTAAGAAACTAAAAGGTAATAAAAAAAGAACATTAAAATCTGTGTGATCAACAACCCTATCAAAAAGTGGGCAAAGGACATGAACAGAAATTTTTCAAAAG
>VBSM01002121.1:27428548-27440303 GCA_008086735.1 Cheirogaleus medius
TGCCTCGAGGGGGGAGGGGGGCATGGGGAATATACATAACCGTGATATTTGTACTCCCATAATATGCTGAAATAAAAAAAATAAATTAAAAAAAAAAATCTGTGTGATCATCACATACATCTGATTTTTGTAAACCTAGTAGTATCACACATAAGTGTGCAAGAAATCCCAAAAGAGTAGACTGCTGGGTATCCAGATGAAATTTTTAAAGTAATTCCTAAAACACAACTGGGCCCCAAATGTCTAGGGCAGGCGTCCTCAAACTACGGCCCGCAGGCCACGTGTGGCCCACTGAGGACATTTATCCGGCCCGCTGGGTGTTTCTGCCACCGCTGCCTGTCCTCTCCAAGTCCTCTCCAACAGTCTGAGGGACAGTGAACTGGCCCCCTGTTTAAAAAGTCTGAGGACCCCTGGTCTAGGGGAAAACATCTCTAAGGCTTCACACAAGCTCACAGTACTTACAGGAAAATCATTTTGATCACTGCAAAGTCTCCGTATACAAAATGTGTTTTTTGTTCAGGTACTCTAATTATAAATTCTTAATTATCCTATCCCTCAGGTGTTCTTAAATATTTTTTTAATCAATAGCAACAAAACTTAGTAAATTTGAATCAAACAAGTTAAAAATAAAGTAAATATTGGCTTTTACCTTTTCTGGATTGTGGTGAATTGTCCTTTCCATTGTTGTCCAGGAACACTACAAAGATTGCAGAACCAAATCATCATCAGGTTAGATTCCTATTGAACCTAAAGATAACTCATTGTATTTACAAACTCTGTAGGCAAGAGCTCTGCAAAGTTCAAGATACTTCTCTAGAATGGTTTATTTAGTAGAGTGGTTGCTACCCTGTGATGGGCTAAGGAGCAGATGGTACCCTACTCTGAATGTCCTTCTTCCCTTCAGTTTTTCTCTGGCCATCTGACCTTCATCTGCAAGTCTAAACCGACCTTCACTGGAGTTGTACAGAAAGCAGCTGATCTAGTGAAACCTCTAAATCAAACTCAACTCTAACCTTCTCCAGAAAGCTGCCAGAGATTGCTCCTGCTTGGAATAATTTCTCTCTTCTCTTATACTATCATCTTGTACACCACTGTTACTTAATTGTCTGGTATTCCCAATTAAATTGAGAGTGTCATAATAGATCTTACATCACAAAACACAATGACTAGTCTAATTGGAGGCATTTAAAAACTATTTATTGATTATTTGTTCATTAATTTATCCTTTCCTCCTTCCTCTAACACATATTGCCCTCAATCCTATTGATTCTTTTGCCTTCTCTCTTTCCCCACTTCTTAATTCAGGACCTCATCATCCCACACCCAAATTTAAAATTGTACCCAAACAGATTTCCCTGTTTCCAATTTTAATCCATCTCCAATCTATTCTTCTCACTGTTTTGGCAATTACCTTTCTAAAATTCCAAAACCACCATTCTTGATAAAAGAATAAAATCCAAAACCAGCATTCTTGATGAAAGAATAAAATCCAAAGTCTTGGGATTCAAAGATTTTCACCTGGTTCCTTCTCTGTTGCTAGTCAACAAGTTTGCTAAGACAATTAAGCATAACTGCTACTCAAAGTTCTGTATACATGATATAGAATAAAAAGGCAAGAGAAAAACAGAGGGAAGAAATGAATTTTTAGGAAAGGGCCTGAAGCAAATTAATGAAGAAATAAGAGGAACAGACTGAAACAATAAACAGGTGTATAGCCAGTAACATATATAAAATCAAAGAGAAAGCAAAGGTGAGAGCTTTGGAGAGAGCAACCAAATGATGGAAAAATCTAAAACAAACTAGTAGGATGAGGATTTTCCTTTTTAATTTTCCTTTTTCCTGATATGTTTGCATATCAGGCTTGGTCAGGATCCCCCTCTGCACTCTTACCATCCAAGTTGACGCAATAACAGAGATTAGACAGAACAAATATAAGCACATTATATCTATCCTAGTCACTAGATTTCAGAGGAACTTCCGAAAATTCTAATAATGGCCCAAGAACAGTTCTAGTCAAATACTACATCCTTTTCTTGCTATGCACTCAGGTCATAAGTACTCAACATCTTTTTTTTTTTTTTCCAAGACAGAGTCTCACTCTGTTGCCTGGACTAGAATGCCATGGTAGCAGCCAAGCTCACAGCAATCTCAAACTCAAGCATTCCTTCTGCCTCAGCCTCCCGAGTAGCTGGGACTACAGGCATGCACCACCATGCCTGGCTCATTTTTTCTATATATTTTCAGTTGGCCAATTAATTTCTTTCTATTTTTTAGTAGAGATAGGGTCTCAATATTGTTCAGGCTGGTCTGAACTCCTGACCTTGAGCGACCCTCCCACCTGGGCCTCCCAGAGTGCTAGGATTATAGGCGTGAGGCTCCGCCCTGGCCAGTACTCAACATCTTACTTAATGCCTAAAAAAACAAAATAAATGATCCTTCTAAAAGGTAAAAGATACATAAAAACTACAAGTGCTCTAGAATTTCCTTTTTATGTGATGGGTGGAGATTAGCACAAATTGTTCATGCTACTACATTTTTAAGGAGAGAAAATTTAAAGAGGAAACAAATCTTACAAAAAAAGTATAATATGCATAAAATGATTCTCAGAAACAAGAAAAAAAGAAAGGCTACTTATAGGTATATTTATTAAAATAAATACAGATAGGCCCGACGTGGTGGCCCACGCCTGTAATCATAGCACTCTGGGAGGCTGAGGCGGGCGGATTGCTCGAGGTCAGGAGTTCGAAATCAGCCTGAGCAAGCGCAAGACCCCATCTCTACTAAAAATAGAAAGAAATTAATTGACCAACTAAAAATATATAGAAAAAAAAATTAGCCGGGCATGGTGGCCGCATGCCTGTAGTCCCAGCTACTCGGGAGGCTGAGGCAGTAGGATTGCTTGAGTCCAGGAGATTGAGGTTGCTGTGAGCTGGGCTGACGCCACGACACTCACTCTAGTCTGGGCAACAAAGTGAGACTCTGTCTTAAAAATAAATAAATAAATAAATAAATAAATAAAATAAATACAGATAAAAATCAAAATTACCTTTCAAACCATGTTTTTATACTGTGTGCAAACGACTCCCCAGGATATAGGTGATTATTTCTTAGATACAAAAGAATGTCTAGTAGTTTGTTTGAATAGTGATCATCCTTTATGTCTTTTCCAACATCAAAGAAGGCTTTTAAAGTTTCCAACAGAGGAATGAGATCATTATCTAGCAATTCTTGATACAAATTCCAAGCCAAGTCTACATCTTGATGAAGGAGGGCTCCCTGGATACAGTCGTTATAGTTCTTTCTTGAAGGGGTCATGACTTTTTTGATGTCCTCTAACAGCAGCAAGGCCTCTCTCCATCTGTCTGAATGGATTAATCCCCGGATGAGAAGAGTATATGCTTCAGGTTCTAAGCTCTTATATCTGGCTTTCATGATTTCATAGACATCAATCACTTCTGATGTCTGCTTATGAAACACAGACAGATACAAATACTTGACCAGTAAATCATAGCCTACAATACCATTGTTTTTTGCTGCTACCCATGCCAGCAGAGATTTAGCCACATCTACAGAGCTACGAGAGTAAGCCATCTGTGAACTGATCCAACTTTCAAAATTGACCTTTCCTTTGAAATCTTCCTTAAGCTTATCCCACTCCTTTGAATTCAAAGGTTTTGTTGGGAGTTGAATAGTGTCCTTTACAGGTGGCAAGGCATGATCTTTTCTCTGAAGGTTCATCTGCGATCTCTTCTTAGCTGCTCCAGCTAAAAAAAAATGAGAAGGATCAGAGGAAACTTGTTTATTACTGCCTTCATCTCTCCTGAGATATCTGGCCTTGGCAATTAGCAGATCCGTTGCTTTGGTATTTTGTGGAGACATTGTTTTAAGAGAAAACCACCTCTGTTGGTTCCCGATGCCACAGAAGTCTGTGAGAAAGCGAGAGAGGTAAGAGTGCCCTGGGCCTAGCCATATCGGGTTGCTCTTCCAAAGCTTAGGAAAGCTTCCCATACCAGACAAATAAAAAGTCATTATGCAGTAAGATCAGCACCAGATTACAAGACAGATGTTTGGAAAAATCCCTACTTGTCCAGCAAAATTAAGGATTGGAGGTCGGGGGCGAAGAATAGAAGTGCAACTTTTAAAAACGAGATTTTGTTTCTTCCTTACAGACAAATTGGGTGCTGCTTTTGAGACCACTTAATAGCAACGAAGGCGGGTGAGTTCTCTCTATAAAACAACGATCCCGGGATATCCAACGTCGCAAGCTCCAAGCCAGGGGACACAGCAGGAATCCTCTAGTGTCTGTTATATTCCAGTCCATGAATCTGAGGAAAAGGGACAAGGAGAAACAGCCAGTTCTACTTACGTGGATCACAACTATCCTGAAATTGGGCAGGATCCCATGGAGGCTTATTGGAAAAGGGGTATAAAGTAAAAACCGCGACCAGGAGCCGCCACCCCCTACCCACCATCAACCACAGCGGCGAAAGCCAAATTTAGGGGCCCTCGCCCTGCATAACCCTCCCCAAGCGGCAAAACTCGACAGATGGGGAATGGTAGTGGGGGAAGTAGGGAGTCAGCTGAGCCAACAACTCAGACAAGGAAGAGAAGTCCGAGAAAGGCGCTGCCTTGACTGTGTACCGATTGCTGACAAACGAAGTTCACTTCATTCAACAACTCACCACCGCACTCACGCAGCACTCACGCGACCAGGAACGCGGCGGAAACTACAGTGTCCACAATGCACCGCGCCGGCCCCGGCCGCTGGAGCGAGACTGACCTGGACCCAGGCGTTCCACTGGGCCTCGCTGCGAGGAAGAAAGGCAATTTTGAAGCATTTAGTGGCAGAAGGGGTAAGAGACGGCTGCTGAAGCGTCTGCTATATTCCGTGGACCTTGAGGTCCACCAGATTTCCGCAATGAACAATGAAAAAAAATTGTGAAAGAAGAAAGCGCTTCCCTCAAGCCGGAAACTTCAATGGACTACTGAGTCACGTGATGCACACGCGCCAGAGGCCCACGGTGAAGAAATAAAAATGCGGACTTCCTTATCCTAGTATTTAAAATCGGGCTTGGTGAGCTTGGGACGCTATTTTCCGTATCTTTCCCGTCTGCTTTTCCCGCCAGCGTGGTCGTCGCATCCTCCGCGATAGGTCCGCTTTTTGCCTCTTTAGCCGGGACTTCCGCCCATGTCCAACATGGCGATTGGGCGGCCTTCCTAACCTCTGCGGGGCTTATCGGCGTCTGACGTCTGAACGGGTAGGGGTGGAGCGGTTAGTAAACAGCAAATGCAGGCGCTGCTGCGCGGGAGTCGGCCATGGACTGGAAAGAAGTTCTTCGCCGGCGCTTAGCGACGCCCGACACCGGTCCAAACAGTGAGTTTGGGAGGGGCTGCTGGTTGGGATAGCCCGGCCCTAAACTCCTCTAGAGGTTGGGGGAGAGTGGGGAGGAGGAGCAATTGGGAGGCCACACTTTCGGCTTCTGTAAAAGACGGCTGCTGACAAAGGAGGCGGGGTGGAACGTGGTTTGGGGATCCAGAGAGGTTCGACCCAAACTTACCTAAGAAAGAATCTACAGGAACGAAAAGCTTAGCCTTAGTCACTGACTTCTGTGGTCTTGAGCTAGACTTGTGAGGAATATCTGAGAACCCAGACTCCAACAATTCTTCGACCCCATCAGGACCTCATTGATCCTTTTTACTGTCTTTTTACTGTCACACTTTTCGCTTCCTTCCTAATCCATTTTAGATTTCATAACCCATTTTTCCTTGTTTCTTCCCTCCTCCTTCATATTTGCTTGTTAACCAACTTGGTTAAATCTATCTTTCCTATTTCACATCCGCACTCAGAGCTCCTGAAAGTGGCTGGAGAAAAACAGAACCTTGGTGAGTTGTCTCACTTTTAATCCATGTCAAATAACCTAAAGTAAGTGTTTTGTCACGTCTGCCATGTTTCTCTAGACATTCTCTCTACTACACTCAATTTTCCAAATTTACCATCTGGCCTACCCACTCCTTACCTTCAGCTGAACTTGTTTGCTTTTGAATGTTTATCTCATTGAGAACGTAGAGGCAGTCAAAGAAGAACCTTGCCTGTCCTCATTTACCATTTCTATCAGTCCCCCACCCCCATAGTTGTCCATACACTCTGCCTTGGCTGTCAAAAAGAGTCGTCCATGCTCCTATTTAAGAGTCTCTCCACTCCAGCACTAGATCACATTCCCTTTCTTATATGCACTGACTTCAATCCAGCCTTGTTGTCTCATACATCATCAAATTTTACTACTCTATTGGATCATTTTCATGAGCACTGACAAGCATGCTGTAATATCCCCCACCTTAAAAAAAAAAAATCATATTGATCCCACATCCCCCTCCAGCATCTGCTACCTTTCTCTGCACACTTTATAGGAAAACTTTTCAAAGAAGTTACCTGTACTTGTGCATTCTCTGCTTTCTTCGCCCCCTTAGCTCTTGAACCCACTCCATTCTTTCACACGTATTTATTGCATGCCTGTTATGTGCCAAGTACTGTTCTAGGCTTTAGCAGTGAACAAAACAGACAAAAATATCCCTGTCCTTGTAAAACTTACCATTTAGTGTGGGGAGAATAACAATTATATAGGTCGTACAGCTCCTGTTTTAGGCTGTTTTCCTTCATTGGTGTACTAGATCCCATCCTTTGTGTTAGATCCCATTTTTGCCTTCTCTTGCAGTTGTCCCCTGTCCTGCATCATCAATTTTTCTTTCTTAATCATTTTCATCAGTATATATATATTTTTTTATTTTTATTTTTTTTTATTTTTTTTGAGACAGAGTCTTACTTTGTTGCCTAGGCTAGGGTGAGTGCCGTGGCGTCAGCCTAGCTCACAGCAACCTCAAGCTCCTGGGCTCAAGCAATCCTTCTGCCTCAGCCTCCCGAGTAGCTGGGACTACAGGCATGCGCCACCATGCCCGGCTAATTTTTTCTATATATTATTAGTTGGCCAATTAATGTATTTCTATTTTTAGTAGAGACGGGGTCTCGCTCTTGGTCAGGCTGGTTTCGAACTCCTGACCTTGAGCTATCCACCCGCCTCGGCCTCCCAGAGTGCTAGGATTACAGGCGTGAGCCACCGCGCCCGGCCATTTTCATCAGTATATAAACATGCTAGTATTTCTCCCATCTTAAACTTTCTTGACTTAATTTCCATGTCTAGTTAATGCTTCATCTTTCTGTTCCCCTTATAACAACATTTGTTAAAAGAGTTATTGGTTAAATCTCTACTTGTCTCTAATTCCTGCTTTTCCAGAATCATCAGTGACTTCCATATTGTTAAATACAATGGTCAATTGTCAGTCCTCATTTTACTTATAAAATTTTGCAGTTTTCTCCAACAGCACTGAGCCATAGTAAAGAAATTAAATTATAGGTTTGGTCCAAGGTTAAAAATTAACATGGCAGAAATGCAGTCCTAAAAGGAGTTCATCAGGTAAATAACTACAGGCTTATTGGAAGTGAGAGCAGAAAGGAAAATAAACTTTTGAGAAAACAGATCACAGAGTTCAAGATCTCAGTGAGGCTGAAGTGCAAGTATTATGGCAGTGAAGTTTTGGATAACCAAAAAGGATAATCTGAGAGCATATCAGAGTTTAAGATTTCAGAAGACGAGCAAATGAGATCTGTGGTCATGCCATAGAAGTGAGTGGCACAGTGAAGTAGAGATGAAAACCTTCAGAGTTGCAGGGCTCCCAGGGCTCTGCAGGGTAACTCACATAAATGTTTATTCATCATGTATGATAGCAGGGCTTTGTGAAGAATGCTGTGCACCAGTCACTGTGGCCCACAGATATTGATGAGTGAGGAGTAATAGCTGAATGAGACAGCTACATCCCAATAGTAGGCAGGTTGGAGGGTAATAGATCCGTCAGTTGTGAGCTTCAGACAGAGGAGGTTTTTGGTTTTTTTTTTACGTTAGGTAAAAGGACCAGTGATTATGAGGCTGAAACTCCATGAAGTCAGAGGCTGGGGCTATTTTGCTCACCCCTCTGGTGCCAGTGTCTAGTACAGTGCTCTGTACATAGAAGGTGCTCAGCAAATATTTTTGATTGAATGAATTAGGAACATTCCAGAGGTCTGTAGGAGAGGCAGTAACTTAAGAGACTAGCTTTAGTGATAAACAGAAGTAGAGGGAGCATGCTCAGAAGTGGTTGAAGATGTAGGGAAGGCTGATTCAGTGGAAAATATTGATTCTTGGTAGTTTCAAGTTAATATGATGTTCAGGGTCTAAGGACAATTGTAAAGGCCTTTTTGGCACTGCAGCTATTTTAGTTAGACTATAGTATATAGGATGATTTGAGTAAAAGTATTGCTTGATTTTAAAAGTGCTTTTCTCCCCTTAATCTGTTTTGTTACCAGAAAAAAAAAGTGAACAAGAATTAAAAGATGAAGAAATGGATTTATTTACCAAATACTATTCAGAATGGAAAGGAGGTAGAAAAAACACAAATGGATTCTATAAGATCATACCCCGGTTTTATTATAGGGTAAGTGGTATCTAAGCAAATGTCTTGCAGAGTTTATAAATAACATGTAATTTTAAAAATGGGATCGGAATTTTATATTTTAAAAATAGAGGATTATATTTTAAATTTTGTATATTCTTTCATTCTAGTTGATCTACCACTATTATAAAACATTTTGAATGCAATAAAATCTTGAGTTTTGATATAAGTTGGTATAAAAACAAAAAATTGTTACTCGCCCCTTTTTCTGAACTATGGGCTTTTTCTTTTTCTTTTCTCTTATTTATTATTTGCAATTGACGAGGTGTTCTACAATGGGCTATTTCTAATTTTTATTATAAATATTAGTAGTAAGTGTTCTATAGGATTATGGTGTTAAGTGTATAACACTTTGATATAAGGTGTAATAATTTTGCTAAAATCTAAACTGAAAAATAGATTGATAATGGAAATCTTAAAGATTTTCATTTAATTATGTTTCCTGATGCCAAAACTTTTCTAAAAACATCTTTAAAGGGACGTATACACAAAACAGTAAGACCTTAAGAAAACTATTTATAAGCTGGCTGCAGGTAGCACATACCTATAGTCCCAACTACTTGGAAGGCTGAGGTGGGAGGATGCCCAGGAGTTTGAGACCAGCCTGGACAACATGGCAAAACTGCTTAAAAAAGAGAGCAAGCTGTTTGTACCTGAAAGTGAAGTTAAGTCCTATTTAGTATTATGTAAAATGTAACCACTTTGGAATCCTAGCTGGATGGCTCTTGAACCTGTTTTCTTTTAAACTCTATTAATTATTTTTAGCAAAGATAGCAAAAATTTTTACCTGGCATTCTTAGGTATTAAGGTATTAATATAAGTGAGTTATCCAGATATTGAAACATTTCTTTAAGTAAAAATTGTTTTCATGTGAACATTTTTTATTGGAAACCTTTCTGGAATACTGTATGCTTCCCAGCCTTTTAAGAATTATATGACTAGATTATATTTGTTATAGAAAAGAGAAAAAAAAAAACAAAACAACTTGGTAAGCTGATATTTTCTCATGATAACATCACCCAAAGATGTAAATAAAAAATTTTACATGAATCCTTCTATTTCTGTATGTGTTTTTAACAAAAATGGGATTATATTATACATACTTTTCCTGCTTTTTGTATTTCATACTTTTCTTAAACAGAGGTAACTAGACAACTGAATTTTATTTTATTTTTTTGAGACAAGGTTTCACTCTGTTGTCTGGGATAGAGTGCAGTAGAGTCATCATAGCTCACTGCAACCTCAAATTCCTGGGCTCAAGTGATCTTCTTCCCCAACCTTCTGAGTAGCTGGGACTAGTAGCCATGCACCACCACACCCAGCTAATTTTTTTTTATATTTTTTGCAGAAATGGTCTCACTATGTTGTTCAGGGTCGTCTCAAACTCTTGGCCTGAAGTGATCCTCCTACTTGGCCTCCCAAAGTGCTGGGATTACAGGTGTGAGCCACTGCACCTGGCCGACAACTGAATATTTTATTTCCCTGATAACCTAGGGAAGAAAAAAGGATTTTGACATTTATTGAGTTCCTAAGTACTGCAGAGCACTTTATATTATCTCATTAAACCTGGATAGGAATGGTTTGACCCCATTCCTGAGCCCAGGACTGAACTCTTTTGTACTTCTAGGACCAAAGCTTTGTCTTCCTCTTCTGGTTCCTGGGGGAATCCCCTTTTTTCCTGTCTTCTTTTCTCTTCTCTCTGTGACCATTTCCAGATCCCTGATGGTTTCCTGTCTGCAGCTATGGATTTGTTAAAAGTTCTTATTACCTGTCTGCAGCTGTGGATTTCTGGAAAGTCCTTTCCTTCCTTTCTTCTTCCTCTGTGTGATCCCACTGCTTCAGAGAAACCACGGATCATCTTCAGTCATCACTTTTGTTCTTGTCTGGTTAGCTGGAGTTAACCATTGGAGCACAGTCCCAGTCATCCCCAACTCCAGCTTCACCCCCACCTCCTAATGTTTCTTCTTTCTCTATTCCTTTTGATGGGAGGGATGGCATCTTAGTTCTTAGAAATGAAAAGTGAAAACCATAACCCCAATTTGGACTAAGGGCTACTGAGGTACAGTTAATGGGGCAAAAATGTAGAAAAAGAAGAAATCCTTAAAGCAAATTGTTCAAAGTCAGGTTGGAATGAATCATTCTAAAGGCCTGCTTATGGAAATCACCCCAATTGTTAAACTCTCTGCCTTGGAGGCCAACATAATTGACACTGGCTTGACCATCTCCAAGAAGGAAGGTGATGCAGTCTCAGCAGGCATGCTTTCCTAAGATTATCAATCTTCAGCTAGTCCTGATTTAATTCTTTATCAGTCTGAGGTGACAAAAGAAATGTAGTGCTTTAAGTATATAAAATAAAACTTGAAATAGACTATTCAGGGCAGACATCTGGCCTTGCTGATCACTGAGTTCTCTGTAGATCTATTTTTGTTAAGTGAATGTAAAGCAAAATTAAAGTGAGATACAAGTAGTAATTTGAGGCAGTGGCATGTAGTTATTTTATGAGGCCATATACATTTTACATGATCCAATAGTCTAAAATTTACAATACTTTTTTAGCTGCCAGCTGAAGATGAAGTCTTACTACAGAAATTAAGAGAGGAATCCAGAGCTGTCTTTCTACAAAGGAAAAGCAGAGAACTGTTAGATAATGAAGAATTACAGGTAACAATGGACTAAAAAGTTGCTTTAGATGTTGACCATTTTATATTTGTACTACTTAAATCATGCAGTATCTCATGGTACCTAATTGCCAACTGATACTGCATAGCCTCTAAAGCAGTGGTTCCCAAGAGAATCACCTGCTGAGCTTGCGTGGGCCATGTCCCTCAAGCATACTGTTATTTGTTTGGCTTATTTATTTTTGTTTAAGTCCCCTAGGTGATTCTAATATGCTACCAAGGTTGAGAATCACCATTATAGGGTCAGAATGCAGAAGTTCAAATCCTAGCTCTGCTGTATAACTTTAGGCAATGGACTTAACATCTCTGTGCTTCAATTCTCATGTAAAGTAGGGGTGACCACCTACATCATGTAGTGGATTAAAGCCAATGTATATGAAAAACTTAAAAGTTAGTAGGTACTCAATAAATGTTAGCTATTTTTATTGTCATCAGTAATCAAAAGGATAATAGGACATGAGGTTCACCTTAATACTGACTGCTATCAGGCTATCATTGTAATGGAAATGACCCTTTTTTTTTTTTTTTTTTTTTTT
>VBSM01002121.1:27441352-27459501 GCA_008086735.1 Cheirogaleus medius
ATTCATATGGAAGAATTTCCATCATGCAGTTCTTTAATTATGTCATGAGAAAAGGTGATTCATTTTTATTGTGCTTTAAGCCCTTCTGTCTGGGAATCAAGTAGCTTTTGGTCTGTGCTTTTATAGTATTTCTTCCATGTGAAACAACTCTCTGAGTTTGAATAGCAGAATTTCTTATCTTTTGACTAAGATTTGTTATAGTATTATTATGATTCTCTCATGGAGCTTACCAGAAGCTGTGATTTTCTGTCATAAATTTGGGTTCACTGTTATTTAAAAAAACAAAAAACTTCATGTATCTTAAAGATAGCAGCAAATTAGAAATATCAAAAGCTGAAGCAAGAATTTTTAAAGTGTGATGATTTGAAATAATTTTAATTTATTTAATTTTATTTCACCAATATATTATAGGTTGAGTTGCCTGAAAGGATAGTTTCAAATCCACAACTGTAGCATCAGTTTCAAGGAACTTCTATTAAACAACTTGGAGCTATGATTCCTATAAGTACCATAATGATCTGTGAAATCCTCTTGTGTACCATCTTTAACTAATACTTAGTTGCTGTAATTAACCAACAGCAGCTTCACTGAAGGCACAGTTTATACTAGCTGTCCCTGTTTGGTGGAACACTAAATTTAATAGGTAAAAATGATATCCTTAAGGGCATCAATTTTATTATAACTTTAGTCATAGTAGAATTGTTGAAATTTGCCATTCTGTTGTATATTTTTTTGTTTCATACAATTCTGGGGTTACTGATTCTGTAATATATGAGAGAAGCAATATGTTTATGGAGTTATTTGATTAGTTTGTCTCAAATGTAGCTCTTTATCTCCTTTTTCCATATGTATGCCAAAGGATAGATCTTAATAATTACATTTCATTTTATTATTTGTCAGTTTGGCTTCATCAAACAAGAATAGGACTCAGTTTATATGATGTTGCTGGGCAAGGGTACCTTCGGGAATCTGTAAGTATTACCTACTTTATTTATTTATTTTATTTATTTATATTTGAGACAGAGTGTCACTTTGTTGCCCAGGCTAGAGTGAGTGCCGTGGCATCAGCCTAGCTCACAGCAACCTCAAACTCCTAGGCTCAAGCGATCCTTCTGCCTCAGCCTCCCAAGTAGCTGGGACTACAGGCATGTGCCATCATGCCCGGCTCTATATATTTAATAACCACTATAAATACCAGAAAGTTCACAGTACTTATCACTGGGTGTTGGTTTAAAGGCAATTCTTGTTTTGTTTTGTTTTGTTTCTGTTTTTATGAGCTTTTTCTTTTTCTTTTACAAATGTGTTGCTAAAAAAATTTTTAATGTATATTACCCATAAAAATTCATTTTTAGATTCTTTTTCTCCAAACTTTAAAAAAGGTTTTAAAAGGGAAATTAAAAAAACATAATATTTTAACAAGTTTAAAAATCATTGAAGAAATAGTGAAAAACTTTTGGTTATTCATAGATTATATCAATGTATGACTATTTTTTAAAGGGCCAGGAATTTTCCCTTTATCGGGAAATATAAGAAAAAATTAATGTGACTGTATTCCCCCTGTAGGTTTAAGGGTTGTAAGGTCAGTTACCAAGAAGCTGCTTCTTTTCTATTATGTACTAACATAGTTAGGCCAAGTTGCCAATAGAGAATTATAACCTCATGATCCAAATGACTATACTTCTAACTTGGGAGGCAGAAGGATTGTTTGAGCCCAGGAATTTTAGAGCAGCCTGGGCAATATAGCAAGACCTCATCTCAATAAATAAATAAATAAGTAAAATGGCAAATGGCTATGCTTCGTGGAAGTGTGAGTATCTAAATTATCTGGACATGCTTCTTTTTAACTCAGTCTTTCTTCCCAAATATAGCATCCTTTTTTCGGGGTGTAGGGGAGAAGGTAAGGGAGTTGGACATAAATATAAAATAGATTAATCAAGTAATTATTCAAATGTACAATTTAAAGAAATATAAATTCCTCATTACAGTTTGTTACAGTTCCTGTTATAATTTGTTGCAGTTTTTTAAAAAAAGATACATAATATTTTACATATTTATAGGGTACATGTGATATTTTGTTACATGCATAGAATGTATCATGATCGAGTTAGGGTATCAGAGGTATTTGTCACCTTGAGTAGTTATCATTTCCATGTGTTGGGAACATTTTAAGTTCTCTTTTCTAGCTACTTTGAAATATACAATGCACTGTTGCTAACTATAGTCACCCTATTGTGCTATTAGACAGTAGAACTTATGACTTCTAACTGATGACTTCTAAATGTATGTTTGTACCTACTGACCATCCTCTCTTCATCCCCTTAGCCTCTTACCCACACACACTTCCCAGCCTCTGGCAGCCATTATTCTACTCTTTACCTCCATGGGATCAACATTTTCAGCTCCCATATATGAGTGAAAACATGCAAAATTTGTCTTTCTGTGTCTGGCTTATTTCACCTAACAATGACCTCCAGTTCCATCCATATTGCTGCAATAGACATGATTTCATTCTTCTTTGTGGCTGAATAGTACTCCATCATATATATGTACCACATTTTCTTTGTGCCTTCATCTATTGATGGATACTTAGGTTGAGTTCATATCTTTACTACTGTGAATAGCACTGTTGCAGTCTGTTATGTCCAGGTTTTTGTAAATAGAATCTGTTAGCTCATTCTGAACATTTACGCTGAAAAACCTTCCCAGAGACACAGTGCAATTTTTGTTCTTGAAAATTCAGACCAACTTTACAGTAAAATGTTCGTCTGTCCATCTCTCTCTAGCAAGGAAGATATAATTAGCTACCTGTTGATACTTATTGAAAGGTCAAGGTATTCAAGTACTTCCCTAGCTCTGAGAATACTTGTTGTAGGAGGATCATTTGAACCCAGGAATTCAAGGTTGCTGTGAGCTATAATCATGCCACTGCACTCTAGCCTGGGTGACAGAGTGAGACCCTGTCTCTAAAACAAAACAAAACAAAAAACAAAAATAAAAGCTTAAATTATAAAGTATCTCAGAGCTACCAGAAACATTATACTTAAAATGATTCAAGCAAAAATACAGTTGTTAAAATAAATACAAGAAACTCTGGGAGACTTTTAAATAGATAATCTTGGAATAGGGAAAGCCTTTCTAAGTATGACAAAACTCAGAAGTCTAGAAAAACAATAATTTTAGTTAAATTGTAAAAAGTCTGTATGGCAAAGACCATGATAAAGGAAAACAAACTGGGAGAAATATCTGAAAGTCACAAATGGCCAATTACCCTAAATGTATAAAAAAGCTCCTAGAAATCAAGAAGAAAATGGCCACTAACTCAATAGAAAACTGGGCAAAGGATATAAATAGCATACAAAAAGTAAAATACAGATGCTTCTTAATCATAAGAAAAAACTTTAACTTCACATAGGAAAATGCCAGGTAAATCTACACTGAGATACCATTTTTCACCTGTCAGATTGACAAAGATCAGAAAGTTTGATAATACTTTTAATAACACCATTAGTGTCTTCGTAATTTTTTCACTGTCTCTGGGCCAAAAGATATCCCTAACAGTTCCATTTATTAACCAGTTAGTTCTAAATAATTTAATGAAAGTATTCATTAAGTAAGTCTATTATCCTGTTAGCCATTTGAAAAAATAACACACATAAGTTGAAAGAAAATAATATTTGCAGTGCATTCTTAAATGACAGTTACTAATGAATGTGTGTGTCCATGGGACACTGTACAACTACTTAAACCTGGGAATTAGATTGGACACAATAATCTTCATTTCCAGTTCTACACTGATTTTCATGTGGTACTTGGCTTTATCACAGGAACCACCAAAAACCTAACTTTGGAAAGATTTATGTCATCAAAAGGAATATACTGTGACCTAATGTTGAAAATGGGAACTACCTTGAATAAGTGGTTCTAGCTTATAGCAGTATCTGTCATGCAGTATCTGGCAAATATCACTATGTTTCCCTCAAAATATTTAAATATGCCGATGCACCCCTGTGCATTCACTGTAGCACTTCTGGGGCACCTGGGGGTGTAGTTTGAGAACTATAGAAATAGCCTTCACATTGCTGCTGGTGGGAGTATAAAATAAAATGTCTGTGGCCATAATGGGAAGGTGGGAAGTTTGCCAGTGTTTATCAAAAGTATACATGTGCGTATGCTTCAACCCAGCAGGTCCACTTACAGAAATTGTATTCTATATTCTTCCACAATATCTATGAATGAAAAATTACCTTAGCTCTTATTGTTTAGTGTAGCAAAAGATTAGAAACAACCTAAATGTCCATAAATAGAGGCCTAGTTAAATAGATTATGGTACATCAATACAATGAAATAATATAGCTATTTAGAATAGTAGAAACTCTATGAGAGTCAATATGGAATGACTATAAAGTATGTTAAATGATAAAAGCAATTTTCATGGTATGCTGCTATATCTTGTGTAAAAAGAGGGAAATATATATATATACACACACAATGTCTTTGATCCTTTTGAATTTAGAACTATGTAGAATATATTACTTTTTCAAAAATATGTTTAAACTTAAAAAGTAAATTAGTAGGAACAAAATTTAATATAGTTTCACCACTATGAAATAGTTATGAATTTATTTCATCATCATTATAATATTAATGCTAAATAAGTTTTAGGACTTAAATTATATTCTAGTATCTAATGAAGACTCAAGATTGGATTTTTTTCCTTGACTAGGTTCTGTGGTTACAAAGATTGGATGTTTAACACTTTAATGTTTTGTTTTGTTTTTAGGATTTAGAAAACTACATATTGGAACTTATCCCTACTTTGCCACAATTAGATGGGCTGGAAAAATCCTTTTACTCCTTTTATGTTTGTACGGCAGTTAGGAAGTTCTTCTTCTTTTTAGACCCTCTAAGAACAGGTAAAAAAAAAACAAAAAAAACTTACCTAATTTAGATATTATGCCTAGATCCCAATAACTAGAGAAAAGTCTTGAAAAATGTCAGTTATTTATTTTCCTAACACGTCATTGCCATTAATAATCTGGTGAATCTCAAGGGGGTAGAAAAGTAGAAAATAGCAGTGGTCCTTTGGTTAAGGTTTATATAAAGATCTTTTATGATTTACTTGTACTGATCATCACCAGCTGTGTGACAGTGGGGATGTCACCTAACCTCTTGTAGTCTTCTTCATCCCTAAAATGAAATATGAAACTGGGTAATCAATCATTGTGGCTCCTTCCACTTATAAGAAGCCGGTTATTCTGATAAAATTTGCTCTCCCTGATATGTGACATAGTGGAATTGTTCTTTTTGATGAAAAATAAGCATTTGGGGATATTGGAGCCAATCAGCCATAATGTATTTTTCTCTTTTTCCAGTTAACTATATCCTATATGAGCATCAGATTAATAAGTATGACCTCATTAATGGTATGCTTAAGTAACTGTTCTAACCTGCCCAGACTTAAATAAGTGTAAGTGGAACAGAGGAAGGGACAGAGAAGGCCCAAATCAAAGTCCTTGATTCTCCTTCTGTCCTTGAAAATCCAGCCATGAATCCAATCACAGAACATAGTAGCTAACAATCTTTTTTTAAACTCCTCCACTATAGACACATACATACACATCCTTTCCCTTTGAAATTTTATAAAATAATAGCCGTTCTGACTGTTTATTATGTGTACTGCACTAAGCGTTTTACATGGATTCTTTCATTTTCTTCTCATAACCCCATAAAGAAGATATTATTATTGTTCACATTTTATGTGACAGGCAACTGAGACTTAGCTAGATTACATATGTAGAAGTGGCATTCACACTCCCATCTGTCTGTTCTTAACCACACCTCTATATTGCTTCCTATTCCAGAAGCAGCCAAAGAAAAATGGACACAGTCTCCTTATTTGATTACCAGCAGTATCGTATCTATTAATCACAAAATATTCAGCATAACTTTTCTAGAAATCTGATATCAGTGTAATCCTAGAATTTACTACTTATATTTATATAGTTGGGGGCATACAAGTAGATGTACAAGCACAGATTTTATTAAATGTTCCCTGCAGACTTCCCTTTTCATAGCAATATGTAATAAGGACTTCAGAACATAAGAGATAGAAGCTTTAAAATATCAACTGTGATTGCTCTTGTAAAATAATACTTTTAAAAAACTGAGCTGGTCTTGTTCTTGAAATTAACTAATTGTGTTTATGTTCTTTAAAGGGAAGATAAAAATTCAAGATATTTTAGCCTGCAGCTTCCTAGATGACTTATTGGAGGTAAATGTTTTTAAACTACATAATTATATCACTTGACGGTTGCTACATTCTAAGTATGTCTTTGTTCTTTTAGCTAAGGGATGAGGAACTGTCTAAGGAGAGTCAAGAAACAAATTGGTTTTCTGCTCCTTCTGCCCTAAGGGTTTATGGTACGTTCCTATCATAATGCTAAAATTTGAATTATCTATTCATTAGGTAACTGGTGTTCAGAGAACAGTTTTATACATAGACTACTTTACCTGAAGATCAAAATATTCTAATTATCTAAATATCTAGTATTCTAGATTACTAAAATTTATTGTTTGAATACCATTGTTTTAACTTTTTGGAACCCATTTAAGTTACTATTCTGTTTTACTTTTCAATAGAACAAACAATGTAATTTGATCCTTTCTTGTTGACTTAGCATCATTATGAACATCAACTATTGTCTTGCTTTGTTATAAAATGCTGTTCCCAGGGTTCACAGAGGGAGATATCTAAGGGACTGGTTTGCTCTTTTATTGAATTTCACTAGTCTGCTACATTATCCTGTTTAGTGGTCTTCTGACTCCTGTATGCATTTATTTATTTATTTTGAGACAGAGTCTCACTCTGCCCAGGCTAGAGTGCCTTGGTGTCAGCCTAGCTCACAGCAACCTCAAACTCCTGGGCTTAAGCGATCCTTCTGCCTCAGCCTCCCAAGTAGCTGGGACTACAGGCATGCGCCACCATGCCCGGCTAATTTTTTTATATATATATATTTTAGTCGGCCAATTAATTTCTTTCTATTTTTAGTAGAGACAGGGTCTCACTCTTGCTCAGGCTGGTCTCGAACTCCTGAGCTCAAACGATCCAACCACCTCCACCTCCCAGAGTGCTAGGATTACAGGCGTGAGCCACCTCACCAGACCCTGTATGCATTCTTGATCTCTGCTTTCAAGTGCTGGCTTTTCAAATGCTTTTCAGTGCCTTTTGTTGACCCCTACCCTCAGTTTAATTTCAAAACCTAGAAATGTTCTAAGAGGTTGCAAATTGAAAACAAATCATGATGTAAGTGAAATAGCCCAAAGGCCATGGTCTTCATGAGGGGTTTTCTTTGACTGGTTCTAGCTTAACAGTTGGTCTGATCGAGATTGCAAAGATAGCTGATATTACTTCACATAGGTCACTACCCTAACTATAACATGATTAGGTTGAAAATCAAAATCTTAACCAATAAAAAGAACTTTTTGTTAATGTCTGTTCTTTTATCTTGTCTTTAAAATTTTATTTTGGTTGTAAGTGTCTTTTTGTTATCTTTCTTCTCAAGGCCAGTATTTGAATCTTGATAAGGATCACAATGGCATGCTCAGTAAAGAAGAACTCTCCCGCTATGGAACAGCAACCATGACCAATGTTTTCCTAGACCGTGTTTTCCAGGAGTGTCTCACTTATGATGGAGAAATGGTAGTAGTTTAAATCTGTTGATAAGTTTTAAAAATTTATGCTCTCACAGTTTCCACAAGTCCATTTCTTGATGTCATAACACCATTATTTACGTCAGTGTGTAATAATATCTTTAAAAGTATAACTTGATTAAATTACTTGAGATTCAGGGCAAATAAAAAATTTTAATATTTTGTTTATTTCATTGTCAGTCTACCTATTGTATAGGTGTGTGGACTAGTAAAAAAAAAAAAAAAAAGCCAAAACATTGGTAAATCCTATGGATTGTTTATTTTCATATAGATGTATAGATGGTTCAGTCATTAAATTATCAGGTCAGATAAGTACCATATATGCCATGATTTAAATCTCAGAATTAAGTTGTATTAGTCTCTGTAAGTGGCTATATTAGTAGCGGAAGATAACTAGTATACATTTGTCTTTTTATCACAACAATGTGAAATACCTGAGCAAGAAAATTCTAAATAGCATTTTTAAATCACCATTCTTGCTATTAAAAACATGTATTAAGAATCTGATAAATTTTCCAAACCAATGATGCTTAAGAAATAGTCATATTGTCATAAGAGAATAGGGTTTTACATTTTTTCATTTAGCTTAAATAGCAGTTTGCTAAATAACACCATTGTTAGCCAACAGCCAAGGAAAAGGAGGAAAGGCACAGAAAGTCTGCTTTGTGACTCTTACAGCTGTTGAAAGCAGACAGTAAGGGGCTTGTAGTATACTAACTCTTTTTGAGACCGTGTCTCACTCTTGCCCAGGCCAGAGTGCAGTGGTATCATCATAGCTCACTGCAATCTCAAACTCCTGGGCTCAAGCAATCTTCCCACCTCGGCCCCACAAAGTGCTAGGATTACAGGTGTGAACCACCATGCTTGGCCATAAGAAGCTAATTTTTTTTTAACTCTTTATACTGCAATTTATGCAGGAAAAAAATCTTAATTATAACCTAAAAAAATCTTTTTCAAGAATATAAAATTTTTTCTAAGTGAGAATCTCAATTATTCTATTTATAACCATACAAAAAGTGTAATCTATGAGTATGCCTCCTTTTTCCCAGGGAAAGTTTTCTGTTCTCTTCATGTCTTTCTAGCCTTCATTTGCATTCTTTTGCCTTTTTTTTTGGATGAGAAGGTGTCAACTCACTAAAGAATATCTGGCAGTCTCAAGACAGCTTCTTACTGGAAATCATCTGAACTTAAAAATTTTAAACAATATTTCAAAATACCAACTTAAATATACTGTTCTAGGCCAGCACGGTGGCATGCACCTGTAATCCTAGCACTTTGGGAGGCCAAGGCAGGAGGATTGCTTGAGCCCAGGAGTTCAAGACCAGCCTGGGCAAAATAGCGAGACCCTGTCTCTAAAAAATTAAAAAAAAAATGAGCTATGCATGGTGCCATGTGCCCATAGTCCTTGCTACTTGAGAGGCCGAGGTAGGAAGATTGCTTGAGCCCAGGAGTTTGAGGTTATAGTGAGCTATGAACATGCTGCTGCACTCCAGCCTAGGTGGCAAAGCAAGACCCTGTCTCTAAAAATACTAATAAATAAAATGTTCTATAATTCCAGGTAAAAAATATTTTCAAATAACCACACTGAAATGAAAATATAAATTTATTGGCAATGTATGATAGCTTAGTCAGTGTCTTGTCTCTTTTAAAAGTATAATGAAAGAAAATTATGGTTTAACACAGCAAATTTCTCCCACAAGAAAATGAACTATGTCCCTAAATTGTCCTGTGCAGATTACAAATAGAATTCCTAGAAACCAACATTAAGTGTACATATGGATTTCTCTCTTCATATTAACTTAAAAAAAATAAATTTGCCACCATTGATTGCAAAGGTTAGGTATGAAATGTCCAATTTCCTTAAGTACTAAGTATGACAGTTGATATCTCTGACATTTCACTTTGACACTTCTTGGTTTATTTTTATTGTGAAAGTACATCCTTGGTCTTTCAAATGCACATTTTGGCTTGTGATTATCTTTTAGATTTTTTTAGAGCAATTTTTGTGAAACCACAGATAAGTCAAAAATTTGTGTTATTTTCTTTTTAAGACAGTCTTGTTCTGTCACCCAGGCTAAAGTGCCATGCGTCAGCCTAGCTCACAGCAGCCTCACACTCCTGGGCTCAAGCAATCCTCCTGCCTCAGCCTCCTGAGGAGCTGGGACCACAGGCATGCACAGCTACGTCTGGCTAATTTTTCTATTTTTGGTAGAGACTCTTGCTTAGGGCTCAGGCTGGTCTCGAATTCTTGAGCTCAAGTGATCCTCCCGCCCCAGCCTCTCAAAGTGCCAGGATTACAGGCCACTGCGCCAAGCCTGTTATTTTCAAATATGAGTTCTCCCGTGGAACCAACACAGCGCAGACAGCTCAAAATATCAGTGAATTGTTTCAGAAGGATGTGGCTAATGAACACACAATACATCGATGGTTTGAGAAGTTCCGCTCTGGTGATTTTAATCTTGAAAATGAGCCACGTGGGTGACCTGAGACCAAGGTAGATAATGATGAGCGGAAAGCTATAATGGAAGCAAATCTATCTCAACCTAGGCATGAATTAGCAGCAACATTTGACATTACTATTCCAACAATATTGGACCATTGGAAACAAATCGGCAAGGTAAAGAAGCTGGATAGATGTGTTCTGCGTGAATTAAATGAGCATCAGCAGAGAAATTGTCTTGAAGCTTGTCTTTGCTGTCATGACATAAAGACAAACCATTTCTACACTGTATTGTTATGTGTGATGAAAAATGGATTCTTTTTGACAATTGCAAGTGTTTGGCACAATGGTTAGGTAAAGATGAAGTGCTGAAACAGAGTCCAAAACCAAATATTCATCCAAAAAAGCTAACGGTGTCTGTTCGGTGGTCCAGTGCTGGTATTATCCACTACAGCTTCGTGAACGCCAGTCAATTGATTACAGCAGATGTCTATTGCAACCAATTGGACAAAATGATGAGGATGCTTGCGAGCAGCTGAGATTGGTCAGTAGAGACAGGCCAATCCTCATGAAAGATAACACTTGACCACATGACACACAAACAACACTGCTCGAACTACAGAGGCTGGACTTGCAAACTCTGTCATCCACCACATCCACCAGACCTCGCACCAACTGACTACCAGCTCTTCCAGGCTTTGGACCACTTCTTGCAAGGACATTCTCAGGCTGTGGAAAACGCCTTTTGAGATTTCATTGCCACTCGCTCTCCAGACTTCTTTGCTGGTGGCGTAAACAAGCTACCATTAAGATGGCCAAACTGTGTCTATAGTTCAAGTGCATACTTTGATTAATTGTACTGCTTCTTGTTTGAGATATAATAAACTACAATTTTGATTTGAAATAGGACATTTCATATTTAATAACATATTTAATGGTATGATAGCTTCATATCATCGGATATTCACTTGAAAAGTTAATTTCAACTAAGGCCTCTAAAGAATGTCATTTTCTTTTCTATAGGACTATAAGACCTACTTGGACTTTGTTCTTGCATTAGAAAACAGAAAGGAACCTGCAGCTCTGCAATATATTTTCAAACTGCTTGATATTGAGAACAAAGGATATCTGAATGTCTTTTCCCTTAACTATTTCTTTAGGGTAAGTATCATTTGTGTAAATGATTCATTGTTCCTTAAGATATGTTATACCAGTTGGTTTAAATTGCCTACTTACTGATAGTTTCACCTAACTTGTGATTTTTTTAATTTAACAAAAGGATTTACATAACAGATTTCAGAAGGAAATCAAATCTATTTATAGGGTTTTTTTCTATTTTTTAAACAATATAAATGGGCTAAATCAAAGCTGACTTGATTAGATGTAGAATACTAAAAAGTTACGTGTGTAAATATGTTAGGGACTGTACTAGCCATTGGAGCTAGAAACACACGTGAGATATTCTGCAGTCTTGTTGAGCAAAAACTCATGTGTAAAATCTAAGCTTTAACAAACAGTTCAGAAGAGGTAGCTCCTTTCCACAGAGGTTTTACACATTTTCACAGTTCTAGATTCTTTTGTTATATTGAATAAAAATTTTTAACTGTCTAGAATTGTGTGCTGCATTTCAGTCTGAAACAGATTTGTTGAAGCAATTATTTTGTGCTTTAGTTGTTCTCAGAGAATAAGATGATGGGGCTCTGAAGTGGAATTTGTATATGATAAGCATTCAAATACAACAGTGTAAGAGTAGAAATGTCTGCCCTTAACTTGAATGGTAACTTTTCCACTTGATGGAATATTATTAATAATAGTTTTGTTCAGTAGTATTCTACTCCATCATCATAAATTCATAACTAGATTTTAGAAGACCATGTGATTTTTATATGGTCAAGATCAATAGCAGGATCTTTTAAAACAATAAAAATGACATTTTCACATCTTTGTCATAAGTCATTTTCCCCTAGAGACTTTTTCTTTCCATTTAATATTTTGGAAGCTGGGTGCAGTGGTTCACACCTGTAATCTCAGCACTCTGGGAGGCTAAGGCAGGATTGCTTGTGGGCAGGAGTTCAAGACTAGCTTGGGAAAGATAGTGAGACCCTTTCTCAAAAAAAAAACAAAAAATTTTTTTTAATTTTTGGTACTCTGGTATCTGAATTCATCCTTATGAGTTTCATAGTATATATATTTCACAATTTCATATTAAATTCCCTTAAAGACTACATTATGATTTTTTAGGCAGTAATGACTGAAAATATTGGATAAATTATAATCACAGTATTCGAATAAATTTTTAAAAAATTGAATGCTATATGGGCTTGTATCAGTTGCTAACCTGAGAAGATAAATACCAACTGATCACAGGGATGTCCTCTACAGACAAACCTATTAAGTGAAAAACAAATATTTCTTGGCAATAAAACACTGAATTCTTTTTCATAAGGATTTCTTTATATTAATAACATCTTTTACCCTGAGAATATTAAATTTTATTTAAAAATATTATAAAAATATTTCATACATGCATCTATTTTATCAAAGCTTATTTAGGCTTGGCTGTGTGGATACCTGTAATCCTGGACTATTCATAGAGCCTTTGTACATCAACATCCCAGTGATAAAGCTTGGCCTGGATGGTGTACTCTATTATAAAAGGGAAGAGTTTGAGGGAGCTCTACCTCCTTTTTTTTTCTATTATGTAGAAAGCAAAGTGCAGGGTAGGAAGGGAGATAGTAGATTGATAATCTTAAGAGAATGGTGAAGGTGTGAACAATATTCATGGCAAATGGAAGGAACAGTTCCTAACAATAATTGCAAAGCCATGTAAGAGAGGGGATATTGTATCTTTCACTTTTTATTTACAGATTTGTTTTTACTAAATACAGGCCATACAGGAACTAATGAAAATCCATGGACAAGATCCTGTTTCATTTCAAGACGTAAAGGTTACCTTTTCCTTTAATTTACATAATATTACCAGATGATATTATCATAATACCACCAGATAATCATTTGTAGTACATGAAATTTTGTATGAAAGCAACTTATGAAACACTATACTGAATCAGGTATTTGCTGTTATTTGTTCTGAATTGACATCCATATCATTAGAACTGAGACTACATTTGGACTAATGATGGATTTATGTAGTTTATAATTTTAGCATTGTCAGCCTTGTATTATCATTTCATTTTAATTGAAAATTAAGAGAATCAGTATAGCCTGCATCCTTTGGCAGTCTATTTCACAGTAAACTGAATTTTTAACTTGGGAACTACTTAGGTAGTGAACAGGATTCTGTTTACTTTGATATCATATTAGATTTAAGGAGACATCAATCCTACAATATGAAAACCACCACTATTTGAAACACATGCTGCTACTTAGCATTTCAGTAATCAGACTCACCAGCTCGGAAATAACATTTCAGTATCCAGTACCCATTCAGTTCAGGTTAAGTAACATAATAAAATATCCTGACCCATTTTAACCAAGTATAAGATAAAGGGCTATTTTGGTTTAATATGAGACATATTTGAAACTTTGCAACAAGCAGTTTAAGAACCAGCAATTTTTAAAGTGTAGCCAATCTAGAAAAGGAAATTTCACAAACAAAACATTAAAAGGTCTTTTTAAAATGTAAATGTGCCTCCTTAAATGCTACTGAATATTCTTCAGTAATTTTACTACAAAAGACTAGAAAACATGTACTGTTTCCCTATAAATATTTATATTGTGCACTTCATTATACAGGAGAGGTTCTTCTATCTGTTCCAATAAGTTTTCACACAATTTAGCATCATTCTGGATAACTATTTCTTTAAGGCTAACCAAACTTCCCTCCCCTCTCTGTCCTAGGTCCAGAGTAAAAGATTGACATGAATATTGGAAATGAAGCTTTGTCACTATCTCTGAAGCATTTAAGGGTTTCTTTAACTCAGCTGAGTTTTTATTAAACCAAGACCTTGTACCACCAATATAAGGAATTAGTTAACATGTATTCAGAGAACACTGCATTAGATAGTTCTGCCACTAATTAGCTATGTAGCTTTGATTAAACTCTGAGTCGTGGTTTCATCATCTATAAAATGAGGGATAGCTACCATATAGCTGAGGAATCTTCCAATAAAATTGTATGATTGTAGGTAAAAGAAATTGCCTCTCTGTTAAATGGAAAAGAAAAAAAGTAGAACAGAAACTTTTTACGTAAGCTCAAGTGGCAGCCCTGAACTTAAGATCACTGTGTGTTTTAGAAATTAAGTGAATCAGATTTCATTGTATTTTTTTCTCTTTTGCAGGATGAAATCTTTGACATGGTAAAACCAAAGGACCCTTTGAAAATCTCTCTTCAGGATTTAATCAACAGTAATCAAGGAGACACAGTCACCACCATTCTAATTGATCTGAATGGCTTCTGGACTTATGAGAACAGGGAAGCTCTTGTTGCAAATGACAATGAAAACTCTGGAGACCTTGATGATACATGATCTCTGAAAGACTAGACTGTCTTCATTAAGATATGCTTGGATACCGCATGTATAACCTTTGAAGCAGAGTCCTTAGAAATGGTCTAAATAAAACACTTCATATGCCTAGAGAACACAGCAAATGTTTTGGTTACTGGAATTTTGGTTGCAATAGTTTGGAAGTAGGACCAAATTACTACTTTTTAGGAGGTGGTAAGCTCTGGTTCCATTTAGCCCAAAGATGGGAAGCGTAATTTGCTGTAGTTAGAAGGTATTCAGTTTAAATCTGTGTAATCTTTACAGATAAAGTTTTCATGGAATATTTTTTACATTAGTCATTCAGAATTTGAATATTTGAGGGACAGTTTAAATTATTAATATGGTCATTTAACCTTCAGTCTTCTTCTAAAATGTGTATCAAAGATTACAGACTTTCCCATTCATTAAAGTAGAGCCATTTTATTTCTGGGTTAGAAGTGTTCAGACATGATCTTTCTTTTAATAGGATATTTCAATAAAAAGTATTCAAATTAATATTTTACTTTCATTAAAATCATTGGTACAAAAAAATAAAAATAAAATCACTGGTACAAAAAAATGTGTCTAGTTTTATTAACCAGTATCAAGATTACATTCTATAAGACTTAACTCCATATTGTTAAGGATTTTTTGTTAAAGATTTTATGTTAATTTAGTTTGTAAAGGCTCTTCAATTATACTGTTGTATTTCATTTTTATGAGATAAAAGATTAGAAGAAGGTAGAATATCATGGACTATGATACAAAGGGAACAGTAATTCTTAAAAGGGTTGAAAAGGAAGTAGGAAAAAGTGAAAGAGGCTTAAAATAAGAATTTAATGCATTTATGGGAAATTTTATAGTTTGCATAAACAAAAAAGTATAAAATTTAAGGCACAGTGAATAACTATATTTAAACATTATAAACTGGCCACTGTTGGACAAGTAGCAAAAGTAAAATTCAAGAAACAAAACCTTCATAAGTTACTATCTTCCTTAAACTACAATCAGAAAAGTTTGTAGGTTAACTCTTTTAGATACTAGTGCTTGTAGGGAGAGAAGATTCAGAAGATCACCTTTAGACATAACCTACCTTCACTTGATAACCAAATACATATCTGAGTTGTAGGTACTAACTCAAATGAAATTAAAAACAAATTGGAGAGGAGAGATCAGGTTAGTATGTTTTAGAGCTATTGGCAAACTATAATTTATGGGACATTAATTACATAATCTTTTAAGTATTAAGTTATAAAGAGTTTATGCCCATAAATAAAATGATTACCATCACTTACTATGAACCATATTCATGTTTACGTATTCATGTCTATGGTGTAACTGAAGACTCCTAATGAGTTTAATTATCCTTCCTACATTCTTGAACTTTAACTTAAAGAACTTAGTAGTTCATGTTCACTAACAGATTTCCATAATAGACCCACTGTACCTACACTGTTAGTTTCTCTGAAACTATATTTTATATAGATATATTTAAGATTGAATTCGTAATGCTGTTTAGAAGGCTGTTAACCATTAATTTCTAAAAGCTCATTTAAGTTTGTGAAAAGGCTTTTAAGCTCAACATGTCTAAAACATACATTCTTCCTTACTTACATTTAGTTATAAATCAAAGTTATTTACAAAGTTAGTTACAGATATCTCAAAAAGGTTCTGTACACACATTTAGGAATATTTTAAAAATTAGCTTTATACTGTATACCTTTGTAAGGTTTGCAAATACCTCGGTAGAGGAATGGCCAACCTGTTAAGTAAACTGTCCACCTTACTGTTGCTACTTTAAAATGGTGAATGACATATAAATTCATTATGCCACCATTGCACCTTGTAAAGTATTTGACACCTGCTGATGGGTTAAATCTACACCTATCCCCGATCCTCTCTTTTCCCAAACTACTTTGTCTATGGGAGGCATTAAGGGCTGAATGAGTGACATAACCAGAATGCCATATGAGCAATCACTAGGTATTACCACTTGAATAAAAATACAATTTTTATTGTATTTTGCTAACAAATTCATTCCATAACTAGCATTTTTAACATTAGTTCAAAGCTAGCTATTTAATTTGAATAACTACTAAAAAAGAATATTAAGTAACATATTAAAAAATGGAAACTCATCTTAATATTTGCTGTTATAAACTCCACTTTTCCATAACAATATTTATTCTCAACAAAAGAAAATTCAAAGTGCATCCATCCTGCTCCTTTTATTATACACTTAGTGAACCATCCTTAGTATGAAATTAATGGTTAGATATATAAACTAAAGGTATAACATGAGAAAATATAGGGGGAAAAAAATCCTCATTTTAATCTGAGACTGTAAAATTATCAGATCCAATTAGCCTTCATCAGCAACTTACCTTGTTTTTTATTAATAAATGCACAAATAACAGACAAACAAGCTTGGTAATTTAACTCTTCTTAATTGATTATGGTTCTAGAATGTCCTTTTAAAAAAATCATTTTAAAACCAAAGCACTAATTTGACACAGTAAAAACAGTACAAATACTCAAATTTCAGAGCTGGCTTTTGCTAGATAGAGACTAAGAATGAAGAAACATTTTCCTTTTCCAGATAATAATTTAGAACATAAATAACTGTTTTAAGTTCCACTGAATAGAGAATATGAAAGTTCTTGGTATATAAAAAAAAAAAGAAACCTTAGTGTTTGAAGTTTGATAGTCATTTCATTCTATGGTGGGACAGAGACTGGATTTTGTTTGCTTTCCATAATTACTTCAGTGTCTCCCTCCATTTCAAAATTGAGATTCACAAATGAACTGGATACCATTGTTTCTGGTTGGTCTGTCTGAACAATGGAATTAGTCTGCAGTTTATTCTGCTGGTATTGTCTTTCTGCTTCTTCAGACATCCTGTTTTCTTCCTCCTCTTCTTCTTCCTACAAAGGGGAAATATCAAGAATAGTTGAGTTTTTCAAAGCCGAGAAGAGGCACAGCTGAAGCTACTGTCTCATCTCCGCGCCTGACCCCTCCCAGGACCGGTGATGCCAAGGCCTCTGCGAGGGTTAGGGAAGAGTCGGGGTTAAGCCCCAAGGTGAGCCGAGGGCTCGCGCTCTTCTGGTCTCCTGGACCCGCCCCACCTGAAGAAATGAGTGGTGGATTGGCTCCAAGTAAGAGCACAGTGTATGTATCCAACTTGCCCTTTTCCTTGACAAACAATGACTTATACAGGATATTTTCCAAATATGGCAAAGTTGTAAAGGTTACTATAATGAAAGATAAAGATATCAGGAAGAGTAAAGGGGTTGCATTTATTTTATTTTTGGATAAAGACTCTGCACAAAACTGTACGAGGGCAATAAACAACAAACAGTTATTTGGTAGAGTGATAAAAGCAAGCATTGCTATTGACAATGGAAGAGCAGCTGAGTTCATCCGAAGGTGAAACTACTTTGATAAATCTAAGTGTTACAAATGTGGGGAAAGTGGTCACTTAAGTTACGCCTGTCCTAAAAACATGCTTGGAG
>VBSM01002121.1:27459601-27477641 GCA_008086735.1 Cheirogaleus medius
GAATTTTGTCTTTAAAAAAAAAAAAAAATAGTTGAAATATAAATATCCAAAAGGAACAGTATTTCTTCTCCCACTGTCAGCTTCTCGTGTCTTTTTTAAACCAAAACATCAGTGTCATGTCCAATTCTGTGTGGTGTAATTATGACTTACTTTCCCTTCCCCTGTTCCCAAAATGAAACGATGACTATTGCAAAACATTTTAAGGAAAGTGAAGTTACCCGAACCGCTGCCCTAGATTTGCTTGAAGAATGGTCCAGCACAACTTAGCTTAAATGAGACCTGAATTAACTTTGACAGTGGCTATGTATTTTTTCAGATTAAGTTTAATCTAAATTAAAAATTAGCTAATACTATATCACTTCAACTATAGAATGTCAGCCTATTTAGTTGAATAGGCTGGTTCATTCACAAAATGGTATAACATGATTAGTTTTCCCATAAGCACCTAATATACAGACAAAGCAGTTCCTGTCCTCAAGAAGTTTACAATCTAACAGGAAAGTTAAGACACATATAAATACTATTAAGACAGAAAGAAATAAGCACTATAGAGATTTAGAAAGAGTAATTTCTAGTTACAGAACTACTAAATTCATTGAGGAGAGGGCATTTGTATTGGACCCTACAGTATGGGTAGTCAGAACAGAGGGAGTAACCCAGGAAGATTAATCTGGGGCTTGTTTGAAAATAAGAGAGACCATTTAGGAGGCTAATACAATAGTCTAGATGAGGTAATGAGGCTTTAAACAAGGCTTGTAGTGTTAAAAAATACTTGTTTGTTCATAAAACATGTTTGAAACCACACAACAAATATAAAGTCAGCTGACCTTTCCAGACTCATATATTCCCTCATTGTACCCTATGATCCAACGACAGTAAACTACTATTTTGCCATTACCCCAAACATACAATGCATTTTCATGCCTCTATAATCTATTATCTGAACTGCTGCCCTTGATTTACTTGAAGAATAACAAATTATAATATTTATTGTGTGCTCACCAATATACACTAGATGCTGTTCTAAACATTTAATCCTTAGAGAAACCTTGAACATGGATGCTGCAATTCTCCTTATTATAAAGATGAGGAAACTGAAGCTTATAGAGGTTAAGAATCTTGCCCAAAGTTATAAAGTTATAGGTGACAGAGATAGATTTTGAATTCAGGACCTTTGGTTCTGGAGCTCTAGAGTTAGTTTGGTTCTTAAGCACTGAAACTTTTTCCTTCTTTAAGTCTAAACTCAATTCACCTTCACCTTGAGACCTTATACTTCTGCAGACAAAACTGCCCTCACATCTTTGTGCACTGACAACTGGCACATACACATCCCTAGTACTTACAATTTTCTGTGCATCAAACCAACTACAGTTCTCCTAGGCCCAGTACATGTACTCTAAGTACAGAGACTGGGTCTTGTTTCTTCATCTTAAAATTAGAATAATAATCCAAATAGAGGTGTATGAAGATTAAATAACATATATGAGGCACCTCACATAGCACTACCACAATGAAATCTAGCTTAGTTTTGCATATATATCCTAGGGAAACTCCAGTTTTAAAGAATTCTAAAATGTAAATTCTAAAATTTCTTTGGTAAAAGAAATTAATGACTCTAGAATGGAATCTCTAGCATAAGGGAGCTATCTTTTGGGAAGCTAGAGAATATATATGCTCATTATGCAGTCCATCAAGTCCACAGAAAACCAAACTGAATCAAGAAAATGTAAAAAGGAGACATACCTCCTTCTTCATCCGGTAATACTCATCAATGGCATATTGGTACTTTGGGGTGCTGATGCCCAAAACAGATGCAATCTTCTCTCCAAGAAAGTCACACACTAAAGATACAAAAGTTAAAAGACTTATACAATTCCAAAAACACTTCATGAGCACTTTCTATGTGTAAGACAGTAGGAATACAAGCATTACTGTTCCTACCCTCAAAGAGATTATAAAAACCCAATATATCTCTCTCTTCTGTTAATCTTCCCTGATTCCTCCAAAAAGTATTAGTAGCTGCTTCTGTGCTCCCAATAATAGTCTATTCATATCTCCATTAATACACTTACCACCAGGTATTATAATTATCTGTTACATGACTATATTTTTAAGAAAAATTTATACTCCTAGAGGGCTGAGATATCACTGGGCTAGAGGAGAGGAATGGTTTGTATTTACAACACTGAGTGCCTACCATGTGCCAGGCACTGTGAAAGGTTAGGATTAGAGAGGTTAAAGAACTTGCCCCAACTGACAAACAAGATCTAAAATTCAAATCTAGGTCTGAATCTAAAGCTCATGCTCTTTCTATTATTATACCAGACTGTCTAGCGAGTATAGTATAGCACTCATATAATGAGTGTTCAGTAAATGTTTGTTGAATCAATTACTATTCCCAATTAGCCCTAATAAAAAGCAGAAAGTTATAGAAGCTATGAGGAGGTTAAAATTGGAAGCAGAGGAAAGCTTTATAATTTAAAACCTGTATTTAAAATTAGCATTAAGTCATAAGTTGATTATTCATTTCCTTCAAATATGATGTAAATATCAATTTAAGAAATGAAATATTTATGAAATAAAAATATAAATTAACTATAACTACAGGCTTTAGAATAAGCAGTGAGACAAAATGAGAACAATACCAGTAGGCAACCAAATCAAGTAACAGAGCAGCAAAATAGTTGCTAACAGAAAGGGCTTAAGAACGTGAAAAACTATCTAAACTAATATGGTCATTCTTCAGTTTTTTTTTTTTCCTTAAACACAATCAGAAGCTGAAGAATGTTTTCAGGTGAAGTACAAGTTAGGCTAATATCTTCCCATGCTAGCTAGCATCTGAGGATGGAATAATTAACTCCCTATTATTTCTCCTTCAGTTTGGAAACATCCCATTTGGCAAAGCTCTTGTTCTTTGAGCATATTACAGCAATTATACAATATTCAAACAGAAAAACAATACCTGAGAGGGTTGATGTGGCAGCCCGAAGCATGTAAAACCATAAATAGGGACCCCAGGTAAGTTTTGTCTGCAACAAGAAGTCAGATTAGCAACATTGATACCTAAACTCACTCTATATATTTATGCCAGAATGAAGTAGTCAAACAATTGGTAGGAAGAGAGAATATTCTACAGGCAGTACTACAAACAGACTGCAATCCAATCAAAAATTTTAAATCTTTACAGATAGAATTCCACAAAGACATATATATTTTTTACTTCTATGATAGGATTTTTAATAGCTACAGAGTTGGTGACAGTATTCTTAAGGTTTACTCAGCCTTCTGGGATGATGAACTTTGCCTTCCATTTCAGAGATTTTTTTCCTGTAACAGAAAATTTTTCCTCTGTAACTGAGAATACTGCCTGGACATTATGGGCATCATCAGAGGACGTGGTCATTTCTCTCTCTTTTTTCTTTAGCCAAACTGTAGTAGCTGGGGAAAGGGCTTTATTATATCTGTAGCAAAGTTCCTGGCCACAAAATTCTGGCTATATCTATAAAATTCTAATTCCAGGTGAGAGGGCACTATAAACTTAATTTTTATGAAAACTACAAAGGAGAGGAATAGAGATAGATACCAATGGGTTGCAGGTATCATCATGTATGCTAAGTGCACAAATCTTCTGGTAGTTGGGCAGGCCCACCTGCCCAGAGCATGGCAGGCTTTTCATGAGCAGAGCCACTGAGATATTGACCGCTCAGGACTTTGTGGGGCTCTTGGGGCATAGAAAGCCTGGCACAAAGAGCATGCTATCTTTTTCAACTATGGCACCCTTTCAGATATAAGAGTCTGAGCTGACAGGAGCATGAGACTGGTTAACTGTATTAATTCTTGTATTTATTCCTAAGTGACTTTCTCTCTACACAAGTTATGTTCTTTTTGTTCCATCTCTACCTGTCCTTGAATTTCCCCCCCCATCTCTACTTCATCCAATGGATTTGTCTCTACATGATGTTTTTGATATGTTCTGTTTCCAAACACCATCCTCCACAAAGATATTTTACATTCACTCACATAACTACCACCTACTTAAGCTCATAAAAGAACCAAAAAAAAAAAAAAATGGAGCTGGTAAATCACAGTCTGGATTATTTAGGAGTTGATAATCCAGAGGATTCCTTTCCCATCTTGCTGCTTTTTTGTCTTCACTGTCTATAATCACAATACCAGAGCGGGTGTACAATTGACAGAAAGGACCTTAAAGACTCATACAAGTCTGACATTCTTATGTTATAGTGGAGAAATTAAGGCTCAGAGAAATTAAGCAGGACAAACAAGGGCATATCAAATGAATTTTTAATGGTGGGATAATAAGGGACAAATAAGTGGCAAATAAGTGGCAAGGTAAACTTTGTTTCCTTAAGGACTAGAAAAGGACTAGACCATACAACCTAAGACAAGCTCAGTGTATGTTGGTAAGCCACCTCCACTGGCAGAATGCAATCAACACTGCATACCTCCATAGCTAATCTTGGTTCTAGATTCTATACAGTACTTTTGTGAAGCTTGCCAAATAGATGATAGTTTGACTCTGTGGATGAAACCAGTAACACAGGCATGCTTCATTGTACCAATATTTTGTTTATCAAAAGAAAACACAGTAAAGAGAGCACAATCAAATACATTAATAATTGTTTTTTATTTGGGGTGTGTGTGTGGTTGTTCGTTTTCGTTTTGTTTTTTGAGACAGGGTCTTGCTCTATCACCTGAGCTAGAGTGCAGTGGTGTCAGCATAGCCCAATATAACCTCAAATTCCTGGGTTCCAGCGATCCTCCTGCCTCAGCCTCCCAAGTAGCTGGGACTACAGATGTGTGCTGCCAAGTCTGGCTAATTTTTCTATTTTTTTCTAGAGACGGGGTCTCACTCTTGCTCAGGCTGGTCTCATGACCTCAAGCAACCCTCCCACCCTGGCCTCCCAAAGTGCTAGGATTACAGATATGAGTCATGTGTCTGGCCAATAATTGTTTTAATATTGTTTCCAAGGAAAGGAGAAAGAAAAAACTTGTCTGTAATCTTATGATTATGAGGGTATTAAAAATGTAAACACAAGAATATCTGTTAAGACTGAGTAGATGGGTGAAAATAGAGAAAAGGAAAAAAATAACACAGTCTTACTACAAAAAGTAGGTATGCCAATTTCTGTGATATTGTTCCTGAAGAGACACAAAAGTAAGGCAGTTCGTTTTTCTCCATTTACTCAAGAATGAATGTCCAAATAATTGAACCAAGAAAATACTGATATTACTGACTCCCTAGATCAAATTTGCTATATCTTCTATATTCAGAGAAGGATGGGTCTCTTATGTGGGATAAGGGTTACTTTAGGGGCTCTACTTAAGATGCTCTGATCTTACGGTTTACATGAAATGGGAAAGTGGCAGAAGTATAAGGAAATGGAACCAATTTATATGACACATAATAAATGATAAGGCCAGTAAACTACTTAGAAAAGGACAAGGCATGCTCTGGAGCAAAGTATACAGTTGGCCATTAAACAAAAATGGTTTGAAATGCAAGGATCAACTTAAATATGGATTTTTTTTCAATAAATATACTGGAAAATTTTTTGGAGATTTGCAACAATTCAAAAAATTCACAGACCATATAGCCTAGAAATAGTAGAAAAAAAGTAAGAAAAAATTAGGTATGTCATGAATGCATAAAATATACATAGATACTAGTCTATTTTATCATTTAGTAGCATAAAATATACACAAATCTATAAAAATTTTAAATTTATCAAAACTTTCACACACAAACACAAACCATATGTGGTACCATTTGCAGTCAAGGGATATGTAAACAAACAAAGATGCAGTATTAATCATAACTGCATAAAATCAACCGTAGTAATACTGTACTACTGTAATAATTTCACAGCCACCTCCTGTTACTACTGGAGTGAGCACAAGTGTTTTGATCTCTCATGGTTCTTGCATATTTTCCATCATGTTTCCTGTAATACCGTAAACTTTCAATAACACCATGGGACCCATACAAAGTGCCACTAATGATGCTGGAAATGTTCCTAAGAATCAGAGAAAAGTCATGATATTATAAGTTAAATGTCTTGATATGTACCTTAAATTGAAGTCTGCAGTTGTGGTTGCCTGTCATTTCAAGATAAATGAATCCAGTATAAGGACTATTGTAAAAAAAGAAAAAAAAAAGAAAAAGAAATCTGTGAAGCCATCACTGCAGCCATGCTAGTGGGTATGAAAACTGTGCACTTTTTGCAAAATACCTGTTTATCTCATATTGAAAATGCAGCTTTTATGTGGGTGCAGGATTGCTCTTAGAAAGTCATACCTATAGACTCCAATATGATTTGAGAAAAAGTCATTATATGACAGCTTAAAGCAAAGGAAGGTGAAGTATCTAAAGCTGGAGGATTTAATGCCAGCAAAGGATGGTTTGATCATTTTAGAAAGAAGTTGACTTTAAAAATGTCAAAAAAAAACCAACAGAAGCAGCTTCTGCTAACCAAAAGGCAGCAGACAAGTTTCCAAACACCACTAAGAAAATTACCGAGGAAAAAGGATATCTGCCTGAACAGTTTTTTAAATGCAGACAAAAGTGCCCTATTCTGGGGGGCGGGGGAGGAAGCCACAAAGGATATTTACTAGTAAGGAAGAGAAGTGTGCACTAGAATTTAAGGCAAGAAAGCATAAGCTAACTGTCCTGTTTTGTGAAAACGTAGTTGGGTTTATGGTCAGGACTGCTCATATCTATAAAGCTAACCCCCAAGACTTGAAGGGAAAAGATAAACACCAGCTGCCAGTCTTTTGCCTGTATAACAAGGCTTAGAAGAGAATCCTTTTTCTGGACTGGTTCCATTGATACTTTCTCCCTGAAGTCAGGAAGTACCTTGCCAATAAGAGCCTGCCTTTTTAAAGTTCTTTTCATAGTGGACAATGCCCCTGGCCACCCAGAACCCCACAAGTTCAATATCAAACTGTATCTCAATAAAGCTTTTATAAAGAGTAAATCTTTAGGAAAGTAATAAGGATGCATTATTTTTATGACAATGCCTTTATTTTCAGTTTTTATGTAAATACAGGTCAACTTTTGAGACAATGACTTTTTAAAACATATATACATGTTTATAAAGACAAATATGAACTAATCACTTTAAAATAATTTAAAAAGAAGACATTTACTCCAATAACTCTTCCATTGCATGAAACATCTCTGTAATATTCTATTAATACATACATTTGGAACTACCTTCAGAGTATACTGCACAATCCTTTGAATATTTTCTATAGTAGTAGAGAATCTGGGTGTGCTTTTTTAATAGCCAAAATTTATTTAGAGCCAAATCTGATAAAAAATGAGTTATAACTCATTTTTAAAGTCAAGTATTAATAATTCTCTAACTATGCTGTTACTATTCTTTATTTTCTTTATAGCACTTTTCATAGCCTGATAATTATTGTACATATTTATTTGTTTATTGCCTATTTTCCAACTAGTACATGAGAGCAGAAATTTCTTGGCTGAAAGAAAAAAAAAAGAGCAGAAATTTATACTGTTCATTGCTGTATATCAGTGCCTAAAACAGCACCTATTAGAAAGTCAGTAAATATGTGATCACCCAGACTCTCAAAATAACTACTTGGGAGGGCATTACTCTTTTTTAAAAAATATATAGTTAGTCTCATAATTTTAGTCACATCTTGTATAATTTAGAAATTCTTAAATTTAGCTAGTGAGGCACACAAAGTTAAGAACTGTATATTTCTATCTTCTAATCAAAACTTCTAATCAAAATCTTCTAATCAAAACTATCTTCTAATCAAAACTTCTAATCAAAACTTCTAATCAAAACTTCTAATCAAAAAGAACTGACAATTTCCTAAGTTTTGGGTGGAAACTATCAGGGTAGTACGGTCCTTAAGTCAAAGGAACTAGGGGTTAAGCACTTAATTTAGTAAGCACTTAATTTAGTAAATCTTAAAGAAACTATTCACGCTGACAAAGTACCCTGACACTGAAAAACAAATGGTTTAAGGTTACTGAAATGCTGGAAATATTTCCACTCATATTGTGTAAAAATACCATTTTCTAACAAAATCATAACACATAATTTTATAATCAGAATATAGTTAATTTAAACATCAAAAGGTACCTTCCATTCAATGTTCAAGAAACAAATTAATAAAAAAAAGCAGCCCATTGACTAAAGGATCATCAATATCAAACTTACCGGATCAACAGTTGGCAAAACATCTTTCTTCTCCAGGCCATCGACTTCATCTTCATCTGTGCTGTATTCTTCCATTGTTTCACCACTAACAAAGTGGATGACTCTCCTTGGGACTTTCTTCTTTTTTCCTATGACTCCCAGTTCTACATTGTCAAAGCCTCTCTCGTTACTCATCTATATCAATAATAAATTAAGAAAATGAGAGTTTCAAGTGAGATTTTCTTTCATTACACACACAAAAATTTTTGGTTGCTTTATTTTAGGGGATACAGGAAAAAACCAAACTTTAAGCAGTTTTTCCCCTTAAAAAACAAATCTTACATGAGTATCCATAGCATACTGTGTATGTAGAGTTTAATAAATAACCCAAAGTAAACATCTGCATACTCACTGATGCTAAAAAACAGAACTTAACCAATTAAACTTTTTGTTTATGTCAACAATAAATTAAGCACTGCACTAAGTCATAAGAATCCCAATTTTTTTATATACATGAAGGCCTGCTGGACATAAATAATTTTAAAGGATAATGGTAATTATGGAAAGATTAATGTATAATATCAAAGGAAAATCACATAGATGCACACACAGATATATCAGAAATATAAAATAAAAATAATAAGTTTATTATCAGGGAACTCTCCTAAGTCTTTGGATTTGACCTTAGCTATGTATTATATAAGCAAAAGAAAAGCGGTTCAGCTTAAACCTCTCCTTTTTCAAAACAGGAGTCCTAAATTTAAATGCCTTTTAGGGTCAAGCAGGTACCAAAAATGAGTGAAGCTATGCAGCTGTGGTCCCCAATCCCCAGGCCATGGACCAGTACCAGTCTGTGGCATGTTAGGAACTGGGCCGCACAGCAAAAGGTGAATGGCAGGCAAGCAAGTGAAGCTTCATCTGTATTTACAGCTGCTCCCCATAAGCAATGGGGAGCTACCACGCAGCCCACAGGATCCAGTCAGAAGCATTAGTTTGTCAAACATGATCGTGAACACAGCACGGTGCATGCTCAGTGGGCGCTTTCCTATTTGCTGGCGCTGCATCAGCAGCCTCAGAGAGGGGGAGTTTATGGTGCTGCAACTCAGAATTAGATTCATCATGGGACCTTGAGGCCTCTCACCAAGGCCCATCAGTGTGCATCTTTACAACCTTTGTCTTCCCTCCTGACTAACTGTGGGATCCATTGATGAGTCAGACCCCTGAACCATTGCTCTGGACAAACTTTTGTTCAAGCTGGGTACAAGTGAGGAAATGGTTATATTACCAAGGCTTTGAATGGAATGCCATATTTTCAGATACGACCAGACAACTTTAGAAACTAAGGTTGACTTTATGAAGCCAATAAAGCCCCTTGGGAAAAAATGGTCAGAACCACTGAAAATTAAAACTGTCCTTTTCCTGAAGTCCTGCAAGCTGAAGCTGGATAACTTGATATTAACTTCAGAGAAATCACAACAGTTCATGTACAGACAACCTTCAAAACATGCAAGCTGCAAACCAGGGAAAACTGTCAGATTGCTACAGCCCATCCTTGCTCCATCTGAAGATGTTTCAGGCTCAGTACCTAGAAATCTTCTTGACTGTTGCCCTCTGGACTCAGAAACTGAGTTTATAGTTTGTTCCAACTATTAATCTTTGTTTTTTTAAAATTTAAATAGAAACTAAATGCCCCTCATTAAAGAGCTGACAGCTTGCACCGTCCAGCAGATGTCCTGACTGCCGAGCCCCAGCAAATGATTCAGCTAGCCCTTGCTGAACAAAAGGTGACCCAACAACTAACAGGACTGACAAAGATTCTTTGTTGGCCAAACTTTATTCAGCCTCCTGAACCTTCTCCTAGGTAGGCCCCTCTATACACGTTTTTGTAAAATCCAGTTTTACAAAGAACCCTGCTAAGTCACTTTAGCAAGAACCCTACCCTTGGCCTCTGGTCTTCTCTGATATCTGACCAGGCTCCTTACTGCCTGCCATCCCCCAGGTGGTGTCTGGTCATCCTGGCCTGGCTGCAGCAGGACTCTGTTAGGTCACTTAAGCCAGAGTCCTCCAACCCTGATGTTTCCTCTTGGTCATTTTCCATCCTCAACCTCACCCTGCTCCTTGGCTATAAATTTCCATTTGCATATGCTATACTCGGAGATGAGCCCAGTCTCTCTCCTCCACTGCAAGACCCTGTTGCCATAGTCCCCATACCTATGGCAGTGGTCCTGAACAGAGTCTTCCTTGCCATGCTTTAAAAAAAAAAGTTTGTCCTCTATAAGGATTCTTGGGAATTTGGGTTTTTTTTTCTTGGTGGTGGTTGTTGCTGTTTTTAATTCAGGGTCTCATCTGTGTTGCCCAGGCTAGTCTCAAACTCCTGGGCTGAAGCCATCCTCCCACTTCAGCTGGGATTACAAACCATCACGCCCAGTTCAGGATTCTTATAGTTATGGGCAAACATAATTTAAATCCATGATTGCTGTTTAACCACTAGAAAAGGTTTTGAACCATTGTTGCAGAGATGGGATAATACTGATAAAAATAATAAACTAGAATTGCCCAGTTATGCCAGTATAAACTACTTTATTTTTATGCATTGTTTTCTAAGGTCGTTCTTAGAAAACAGATATGGTTTTTCTCTGTCCTTTACTCTCCAAAGGTAAATTTAGTCATTATCCAGGATGTGAATGCAGGTATATCCAACCCAAAGAACACATACATCATTCCATGACACACATGAACATCATTGACAGCAACTACAACTGCCATATAGCAAACTGCAGATCATGAAAACTTTAATAAGGCTATCTATCGGTTAACCTGCAAAAAATTCCCAATTCTCTCCAGTTCATCCTGAGGGTTCAAACAAATCCCAGCTCTTGATAAAGGAAGATCAGCCCATTTATTGTGTCCGTGAACATATGGATAAGTGGTTTACCCAGGGCACCTTTCTTCTACAACTCCCTTGATCCCAGGTCCCCAGACACTGAGAGCCATTCCTACACAATCTCATGTTTCCCCTTGAGATAAGATTTGGCTTATGGTTGCCCTGACACTAACATTTCCTTTTGGACCATGACTCAGCTTTTTGGATCCCTTAATTTCCTACAGGAAGGAAAGCCAGAGGAAATAGGCTACATCTCCAATCATCATATTAACTGGATGGATCTAATACCAACACAACAGCCCCACCCAGTGAATAGATCTCAGATTTTTCAAAATATTCTACCATGCCCCACCCTATTCCCCATCACCACCCCTACCAGAGCAGAAGCAGCTTCTCACTGCTCCCTCTAGCAATCTCTCATTGGCTTAATTTTTCCTAAGACACAGGCAAATGTCTCTCATTGGCTTAGCCACTTTATCTTCCTTAAACAACTTTAATAAAGCAATCTGGCTGGGTCATAACGACTAGTATGAAATCTCCATTAACCCTGACTCTTGGCTATGGTCTTTCCAAAAGTTTTTTAAAAATCTACAAAGGAGAAAGAAGAAATATGATTCATATTTTTCATTCCAATTCCAAAGTTGTAAAAGTATAAACAGAACTTTGAGTAATATCCTCTATACATAATACCTCATTTGAAATGGCATTTGTTCTAATTATATTTCACATAAAGATTTTTATTAAATAGACTTTTATTTTAGGCCTTTCTTTTAAAAGTTTAATATTAACTTTGTTATAGTAAAATCCAAATTTTAGGTTTATCATTTTAAGTGGGGATCAGCAAACGTTCTGTAAAGGCCAGATAATAAACAGTTTAGCTTTTGTGGGCCACATATTTCTGTCACAACTGAACTCCGTGAAAGCAGCCAGGGACAAGCAGCCACTTATATGGACACTACATAATGAATGGGCATGGCCATGTTCCAATAAAGCTTTACATAAACAAGTGGCTAACTGGATCTGGCCCATAGACTGTAATCTGTCAACCTCTGATCTTAAGGAACCAGACTGGCAAGTAAAAAACCTGTGAAAGACAATACAGGTTGAGTATCCTTTATCCAAAATCCAAGTGTTTTGGATTTTAGAATATTTTCAAATTTTGGAACATTTGCATTATACTTGCTGGTTGAGTATCCCAAATCCAAAATGTTCCAATGAGCATTTTCTTTGAGAACCATGAGAACACCCAAAAAGTTTCACATTTTGGAGCATTTCAGATTTGGAATACTCAACCTATATAACATGTGATTCCAACCCAGTGAAGGCAGGCATTGACAGGTAAAACCAACCAGAAAATAATGTGGTACAAAATTTCCAGTAATTATAAATAAAAGTTATTCTGAACTTTCCAAATGCTTCATTTTTACAAGTAAGAACATTTTCACTGTCAATTATATAAATTCCACCACTTTAACAAACTCCAAAGAGTGGAAAAGATAGTTTCATAACATCGGGAAATTATGAGATACAATGTCAATTGACATTTTACTACATTTTATGGTTAATCAAACTGTAAATCTGTTTCTCAGGACCTGTTGTTTTTTTTTTTTTTTGAGACAGAGTCTCACTCTGTTGCCCCAGCTAGAGTGCCATGGCGTCAGCCTAGCTCACAGCAACCTCAAACTCCTGGGCTCAAGTGATCCTCCTGCCTCAGCCTCCCGAGTAGCTGGGACTACAGGCATGTGCCACCATGCCCAGCTAATTTTTTTTATATATATATATATATACTTTTAGTTAGCCAATTAATTTCTTTCTATTTATAGTAGAGACAGGGTCTTGCTCTTGCTCAGGCTGGTTTTGAACTCCTGACCTTGAGCGATCCGCCCGCCTAGGCCTCCCAGAGTACTAGGATTACAGGTGTGAGCCACTGTGCCCAGCCAGAGGTAGGCACATCATATCCTTTAACATACAGTTCTGGGCACATAGTAAGTGCTTGGTAACTGTTCCAAGGTGAGCAGATCTATGCAAACCTAACTGCAAAATCAGACGGAGCTAAGAGGCCAAAGAAAGGGGCTGGCAAATCCAGTTTCTCAGAAAAAAACATTTAATAGGGACTTATGAACAGAAGCCACATTCTGGTAGACTTGAGACTATGGATCTCAGGACCATTTCCCATCAGATTCAGGGCTTATATACAAAAGAGAAGGAATGGGTAGGATAATTGAAGTGACCACTCAGGGAAAGGAAAGAATGCTATGTGAATCTGCCCAAGTGCAGGATTTAACAATTTAATAGCAGATAAAGCAAATTAAAAAGTAGATAAAATAGTAACAGTAGATAAAGTAGAAATCTTAGAGACATTCCCAAAACAGGGGTTAATCAGAAGTTAATACGGCCAATTAGCATCCAAGATGGAGTTGCTTTGGCCTCCACAGTAATAGAGGTGCTAAATAAATAGTACTGAAATTTTAACTCCTTTAATAATAAGGCTGAGATTCTGGTTAAAAGTCTATTCAGAGAAGCTGCTGGATAGAACATCACAAGAGGCACTGGGTGGCCTGGTTAAGAGGCCTAATTCTAGACCCAATCTCCTATCTCTTACTCCCTTCCCTACACGGCACTTGGGATTTCTCAGTTTTGCCAAACTTGGGAAGGAGTATAAGATGACTGCCTCTCCCTCCATCCAGATCTCCACTGCACTGGGCTTTTCCCTCCTACTGTGCTCAAACCCCTGGGCATAGATCTGGGGTTCCCAGAGATGTTTCTGCTTTAGAAATGTAAATGAGAAAGCAAAAAGGACAAATTAGAAAACAGTTTGTATAATACAAACTCATTTGTGTTTAATGAGAAAGAAAAGGTAGTATTTGCACAGAAAATCCCAGAGAGAATAGACCAAAATAGTTACTTTTGGGGAATGAGAATGTGAGGAAAGGGTGGTGGACATTCCTGTGAATTTTTACCTTTCACCCTACAGCCTTCTTTACGGTTTAAATATTTATTTTTTAACCAAGAATATAAAAACAACATAATACCAAAACCAAAACAAAGAGCCTGTCTTTAAACAACATATATCTGCTATATCAGTACAGGTATATTTACTTTGCTATTAGAGAGATTCAAAGTTGAAGTAACGATAAAAAACAGTTCTAGTAACAAAAAAGGTAAAAATCAAATGAAAAAGCACATCAAGCATTGTGGACTTAAAGGTTAAGTTCAAGTGTACCTGTCAACAGGTCTCAACTAAAAATGAAGTGGCTCCCTAATCAATTAGTGGTGTTCCCTGAATTCCTTCTTGCATGTTATCCTCCTCCTCCTAACACAGAAGAAAAAACAAGAAATTCCATAGAAACTAGTATGTGGAAAAGTTTTTGTTTATGCACACTATATCTTCTACTATAAGAGCTATACTCACAGTTTGAGGGAAATGTCTTACTAACATTCAGATACTTAGTCTCAAAAATGAAGCTACTGAAAAAGCTTCATTCTCACAAAGGATTGGATTATTACACATGAGCAACTCCAGATTTTTAACAGCCAAAATTGAATACTCCTGAGCCAGTTTCAGTTAAAGCAATTTCTTCATTAGTTTTACTTGGTCAAAGGTCCTAAACTACTAATTTAGACTACCATTTCCAAAACAAATCTCCAAACCGTACCTAACTCTCTAAACCAGCACTGTCCAATACAGTAACCACTAGCCACATGCAGCCAATGCACACTTGAAATGTGGCCAGCAGGACCTGAGATTTACTGCGTGTAAAATACACACAGGATTTCAAAGACTTAGAAAAGACTCAAAAAGGAGAATGCAAAATACTTCATTAATAACTTTCAAATTAAGTATAGGTTGAAATATTTTTGATAAATTGGGTTAAATAATACATATTAAACTTAATATCACCGGTTACTTTTTACTTTTTTGACGTGGCTACTGGAAAATTTTCCATTATTTGAAAATTTCCAAAATTTGCAATGCGACTTGCATTTTATTTCTGTTGGACAGCACAGCTCTGAACCTTAGTTACCTCCTTGGTGAAATGGAGATTCGCCCACTCGAGCGGGTATTGTAAGGATCGAGCGAATTAAGACCTGTAAACGCTTAGCATATAGTTGCTATTTGCTAACCAAAGGCCAGTTGCCAAGGCAGGCGCTTGCACTAGAAGAGACTCAAAAGCGGTTGACGCCACCGTCACCAGGCTTCCAGCAACTACTCTAAGGACAGCCTTTGGGGGCATGCCTTCCTTCTCTCGCTTGCAGAACAGAAGCTGGAATATCACCCCCGGAAACCGAGGGCGCCCCAGGGACTGCGGCGCGGCCAGCGAAGGCGTTGGTGAGCGTGGGGCGCCTCCGCTGGGAGGGGGCGCCCGCTCCTGCCCACAAGCCGCTTTCACCGAGCAGAGTCAGGGGTGCGGTGAGGAGGAACCCCGAAACCCATGTCCGGCGGGCGGCCTGCTAGGAGGAAGGCCGTGCAGGCCAAAGGGCAGCTCGCGGACCAGGAAAGGAGGCGGCTGGGCTCTCCTGGTCTCACTAGGCGGCTCCCCTTACCTGCCGCGCCGGTTCCCTGAATGGCGCAGCGGCCGCAGCTCCCGACGCTGAGACTTCTCCTCCTTCCACACGGCCCACTGGCTCCGGGTCCATCGCGGCCGCCGCCACAGGGCTGCTGGCGCTGGCAAGACAGAGGGTAATGGCCGATAAGCTCACTGCCATCCTCCACCTCCCCGCCCAGGCGCTGGCCGAGCCCGGCTACCGGGAAGTGGGACTCACCGGCAGCGCCCGCCTCGCGCCGCGCCGCGCCCCGCCAAGTCACGGAGAGAGCGACTGGGTGGCCGAGAGGGGTGGGGCCGGCCTGAGGGACGGGCCGTCCCGCGCCCCGCCCGCCGGCTCCGCGCCCGGCAGCCGGCTGACTGCAGCCCGAGAAGCGCCACTGCCCGCTGGCCGGGCGGGGCCTCGGCCGCGCTGCTTCCGGCCCGGCCCACGTCCGGAGCCAGCTGAGCCCCCGCCTGGCACCACCTGTGACGTCATGCCTCGTACCTGTACCTGAAGCCTGGCGTGGGACGCCGGCGCAGCCTTTCCGGCCGCGCGCCTGGCAATCACCCTCCCAGACCCTGGTTGCTGCACTTACAAAATGACAACAGCTGCGTACCGTGCTTCAAAGGCTACTGGTGAGATGTGGTTGCTGAAATGCATTGTAAAATGCTCGGCTCGTGCCACACATTCCGTTCCTATCATGGATGACAGTCCAGCCCAAATACCCTCGAAATAAGAGCCCCAAGGATGATTTTTGCTGACACTTGTCTGAAGTGCTTAAGTATAACTGTAGGAAAAGTTACGTGATAATAAGACCTAAGAGCAAAGGGCGGTAGTAGGCTTCCATCTTGACAATTGACAAACATATGATCTGTGTTGTAGGCCGAGTGTGTGTGTGTGTGTGTACACGCGCGTTCACGTGTGTAAGGGAGGCATCCCAGACTTGTTCCATTTTTCCCTGTGTTCAACTATATTTTAAAAAGCATCGCAATGATTACCGCATGACTTTAACATCAAACGAATTGGAGCATCTCTAGGTAAATGGTATTTTATTGTTGTTTTACCATGAAAGTCTTTACAAATATGTAGAGGTAAAAAATAAAACATACATTATTTCAGCCACACACTTCATTTGACACTTTAAATTCCATTTTCATGGCAGTGCCAATTAAGAAATGCTCCCTAAAGTATTATGACCTACTATATATTTTTTTTCAGCATATTATGGGGGTACAAATGTTAAGGTTAACGTATATTGCCCTTGCCCCCTCCCCCTCGAGGCAGAGCTTCAAGCGTGACCATCCCCCAGACGTTGCACATCTCACTCATTATATTTGTATAGACCTATCCCCTCCTTCCCCCTCCCACCTGCCCGACACTTGATAAATGTTATTCCTATATGTCCACTTAGGTGTTGATCTGTTAATACCAATTTGCTGGTGAGTACGTGTGGTGCTTGTTTTTCCATTCTTGAGATACTTCACTTAGTAGAATGGGTTCCAGCTCTATCCATGAAAATACGAGAGGTGTTATATATCACCATTATTTCTTTTTTTTTTTTTTGAGACAGAGTCTCATTCTGTTGCCCGGGCCAGAGTGCCATGGCGTCAGCCTAGCTCACAGCAACCTCAAACTCCTGGGCTCAAGCGATCCTCCTGCCTCAGCCTCCTGAGTAGCTGGGACTACAGGCATGCGCCACCATGCCCGGCTAATTTTTTCTATATATTTTTAGTTGGCCAATTAATTTGTTTCTATTTTTAGTAGAGACAGGTCTCACTCTTGCTCAGGCTGGTTTCAAACTCCTGACCTTGAGGGAACCACCTGCCTCATCCTTCCAGAGTGCTAGGCTTACAGGCGTGTGCCACCACGCCCAGCCACCATTGTTTCTTAAAGCTGAATAGTACTCCATGGTATACATATGCCACATTTTATTAATCCACTCATGTATTGATGGGCACTTGGGTTATTTCCACAACTTTACAATTGTGAATTGTGCTGCTATAAACATTCGAGTGCAGGTGTCTTTTTTGTAGAGTGTCATTTGATCTTTTGGATAGATGCCCAGTAGTGGAATTGCTGGATCAAATGGTAGATCTACTTGTATCCTTTTAAGGTATCTCCATATTGCTTTCCACAGAGGTTGAACTAGTTTGCAGTCCCACCAGCAGTGTAGGAGTATTCCTATCTCTCCGCATCCACGCCAACATTTATTGTTTGGGGACTTTTTGATAAAGGCCATTCTTACTGGAGATAAGTGATATCTCATTGCAGTTTTGATTTGCATTTCCCTGATGATTAGAGATGTTGAGCATTTTTTCATATGTTTGTTGGCCATTCTTCTGTCTTCTTTTGAAAAATTTCTGTTCATGTCCTTTGCCTTCTTTTTGATAGGGTTGTTTGATTTTTCCTTACTGATTTTCCTGAGTTCTAAATA
>VBSM01002121.1:27487289-27499394 GCA_008086735.1 Cheirogaleus medius
AAAAAAAAAAAAAAAAAATCTGTCATCTGTATATACTCATTCTTTTCAGAGTTATTCATCTTTGGAGCTTGCCTAATCAATATTTTTTAAAATAATATATTCATTTTAATAGTTGTTTACATTATAGAAAAAAATTAAAAAGAGGACTAGAACAGTTGGTCAACTCTTTGGAAAATCCTATCTTTTTATCTTACAAAATATACAGCAAATTAAATTCTAGTTTGGAATAAAGAGTCAAATAAAAAATAAAACCAAAAATGAATAGAAAGAAAGTGCTGTGGAATCAACATGAGGAAGGCTTTCAAGAGCATAAAAGAAATCAAAGGAAAAGACAGATAAGCTTAGCTACATTAAAAATGGAAACTTCTGTTCATTATAAAATATAAATAAATAACAAATGAAAAACTGGAGAAAAAATACTTATAGACATAAACCAAGAATTTTAAAGAATTATTACAAAGAAGTAAGGGAAAACATGGAATGACTGGACAAGGAACACGAAGAGGTGATTCATAAAAGAAATTCAAACTAGTAAATGTACAAAGAAATGTTAAACTTAAGTAGAAATCTAAAAACACTGAAAAATATTTGACCATTAAATTAGAAATATTTCAAAATTATTCATCATATATTTCTGATCAAAACAAACAGAATCCCTGGTCTTATGAAACTGCACAGAAATTGATACTGATACAGAAATAGATGAAATCAGACTAACTGTCCAATAAAGAGGCATTACAGCTGGGTACAGTGGCTCGCACCTGTAATCCTAACACTCTGGGAGGCCAAGGCTTGAGGCTCAGGAGTTCAAGAGCAGCCTGAGCAAGAGCGAGACCATGTCTCTATAAAAAATTATAAAAATAAAAATAAAAAGAGGCATTACATTAAACAAAGATACATGAGTAACAGGAATAGTGGTGGTTAGTAGTTAAAAATTACATTTTGAAGAATATTTGACGACATGGAAAAATATTCATGATGTATCAGAAGAAAACAGTTATAGCAACTGTTACATGAAATACGATCCACTGGATTCCCCAGAGAGTGAAGGTAATATGGTTTTTTTTCTTATATTCTCTAAATTTTCTGTAACATGTATTATATGTTCATAAAAATAAAATCATTAAATTTGCTTTTTAAAAATATTAATGTTTATTTTCTTGAATCTGAAGACAGATAAATCACAGATCACATTATAAATCCCGAAAGTACTTGAATATAATATGAAATTCAATAGTGAATTTCAGTGGCGAAATTAAGTACTGGCAGTACTCCCTGACCATAATATTTAGTTTCTCAACTTCTTTCTTTTTGGTCTGTTAACTAATAATAAGTTTATTTTTCTTACCTTTGAAAAGTCCTTTGATACCTCCCATCTTTTTTACCATCTGTGCAAACTTGGTATATTGTGTCAGAAGTTCTTGAACATCTCTCGTTGACACACCTGATCCTCTTGCTACTCTTTGGATTCTTCCTGGTTGCTTACTAAAAACCTTGGCACCATCCGTACTGTCCAGTTCTGTAGGCAAGGGTCAATTACTTTCACTTACATATAATTATCATTCATCTTGAAAGCAGTTATATGCAAATGGGCAATATGTAACTTCACAAAGCTTAGCAGATAGGTTTCTTAAAGAAATAACTCATTTTTCTTTTTATGTTATGAAATATCTTACATACAGAAAAACAAATATAATAAATGATCAAACTATTAAATACCACCCAAATTTAACAAATGTTATAATTTTCCATGTTTGCTTTTAATTTTTAAAAATTAAACATAGGGGCCAGGCACAGTGGCTCATGCTTATAATCCCAGCACTTTGGGATGCTGAGGTGGGAGGATCACTTGAGCCCAGGAGTTCAAGACCAGCCTCAGCAATAGTGAGACCCCGTCTCTACAAAAAATAGAAAAATTAGCTGGGAATAGTGGCATGTGCATTTGCAGTCCTAGGAAGGCTGAGGTGGAAGGATTGCTTGAACTCAGGATTTTGAGGCTACAGTGAGCTATGGTTGCACCACTGCACTCCAGCAACCTGGGTGACAGAGTAAGACCCTGTCTCTAAATAAATAAATATTAAACATGGAATATATTCAAAAGAATACGTATAGTATTTATAAGCTATAAAAACAAACACATGTACTTTCCCTACAGTTTAAGTAAAATAAAACATTCTGAGAACCTTTGAATTCCCATATCCCATATGTTCATCCTTTCCATGCCCTCCAAACACTAAAGATATATGGTATATTTCAAAAAACAACAAAAATGCTCACCTTAAACTCTACCCTAAATAATTATTAATCTTTAATTCAAAAATTTAGTTACATAAATAAGCAGAAGTAGGTAGATTTTATCTATAATCAACAGAACAATTATTATATTTCCTATAGCTAAGCAATTACTACTACTAGTATTCAATCCTCTCTGTAGTATACAAAGAACAAGTTCATTCCCTCCACTGTTTTGATCACTCTTAGAATATGAGGTACATTTCTTCTGGTTTCAGTTGCATGCAATCTCAGGAATGGGATGGACTTTAGTCAAATGTCTGTTATGTCTGCATTCTCTCTATATCACTAGATAAATGGTTATCTAGCCTTGGTCTTAATATCTTCAGGAAAGATGACCCACTATCTAAAATAAGGCAGTCTGTGCCATTCTGTTATACCTGTAATTATGGAAAATCTTTTCACATATTAAATTGAAATATGTTTGCATGGAATTTCCATTCTTGTTCCATATTCCATTATGTATATGTCTTCTTGTCAGGCATAAAAAATAAGGCTTTCAAATACTTAAGAGCCACCATGTCTCTTGTGAATTTTCTCTAGGTGACAAATATCCAGCTGTTCCTCTTATAACATGGTTTAGAGCCCCATTTACCACCCTAATTTCCTAATACATCTTCTAATTTGTCTATACCCTCTAAGTAAGTATATTGTCCAGAAGTGAACTGAAATTCAGATGAAGTCTGATTACCAATTTAATATAAAGATACAATCTCATAATAAACTTAGTTAAAACCTCTAAATCCATTTCATAGATGTACCTTTTAAGCTATTATCTTTATTATAAAATATTTAGGAAGTACACATCATATTACTTCCAAGATCTCAAATCAAATGAGAGAAAGAAGGTAAACTAATAACACATCATGGCAAGGAATATGACAGTGGAAAGGGAATTAATGTAAAGAAGAAAATAAGTCAGGAAAGGTTCTTAGCTGGTGGCTTCCCTTTAACTGGGTGGTCCTGAAGGACAACTATGAGTTAAGCAAAGACAAATGAGCAAGAGTCATTCTAGGAAACAAAACATGGATTCCTAGAATAAATAAAATAAGTTTTGTATGGAAAGAACTAAGCTAAGAGGCTACAAAGGTAGGTAAGGACAAGATCACAACAACTTATATGTCAGGCGTAGGAGTTTGGAATTCATCATGAAGACAATAAAAAGCCACTGAAACATTCTGACCCCAGGATTATTATTTTGAGAAAGACCATTCTGGTGGCATTGAGGAAGACAGATCAAACAGAACAGGGAAGATATGAGAAATATTTAGGAAGCAGGACTTACTAAATCTAAGGTGATGTCAAGGTTTCTACATTTCACTTGAACTGGTAAAATACTGACACATGTAGGCTGTGATAAATTAAGTACTGTATATATATATTATACCTAGAGTAATCACTAAGAAAACTATTAAAAAAGATATACTCAAAAACACTATAGGTAAATTAAAATGGAATACTAATAATGTTTAAGTAACTCACAGGAAAGTAGAAAAGGAAATAGAAGAAAAAAGACCAGTGGGAACAAACAGAAACACATTTTTAAAATAGCAGAACTAAATCCTAACCTGTCAATAATATATCACTTAAAAGACAGAGATTATCAAAATGAATTTAAAAAAATAACCCAACTATATGCTGTCAACATGACCAAATCTTACTTGGGTTACTATGAGAGCCTGGAGCTCAGGAAAGAGATAGAGAACTACAAAATATAAACAGTAAATCAGGTATATAGCACATATATGGTTGAATTATTCAAAGAAAATGAACAGAATGATAAACACTGGCTGAGAACAGAACCCTGTAGCACATATTCTATTTAAGAGGTGGGCTGAGAAAGCAATCGGTGAAGGAGACTGGGCAGGAGTAAACAAAGGTAAGGTTAAAAGTGGGATGATGGAATAATGGAAACCAAGAAAAAAGGTGATTAACAACATCCAATATTATAAAGATTAAGAAAAAGACTGAAGAGTGTCCACTGGAGAAGATCAGTAGGAAGTTATTGGAGGCCTTTGTGTGATCTGCTTCAGAGTAATGGTCGGGATAGAGGTCAGATTTCAGTGGTTTGAGAAGAATATAAATGGTTCTTTCAAGAAGCCTGACTAAAAAGAGATAGAGTAAAAACTAGCGGGAAAGTATGGACAAGAATATGTAAATTTAAGAATGTTCATATGCTAACTGAGATAAAAAATCAGTAGATAAGGAGAGACTGAAGCTACAGGAAAGAATTTTATTGATGGAGGGCCTTGAAAAAGTATGAAGAGGATACAAATGGTTTGTGCTTGTCACAATCTGGCAGGTAAATTAGTCAAAGGTTGAGGGAATTCAACCCCAAATTTTCTTTGTAAATGAGGTCAGAGGTCAAGTTAGGAAAGTGGTAGAGTAGAAGGCCTAAAAAAGAGTGATAAATGTTCAACATACTTATTGGGTGGAATGAGAAAGGGTGCTAAAAAACTAAGGAAAAAAAAAAATAATAAAGGGATCATGGGACTAGAAATACTAATAGGCTGAAAACCAGGTTAAAAGACCTGAAATACAGGAGTCAGTGATAATACAGGCATACTGAATTTCATTGTGCTTCACAGATATTGTGTTTTTTTACAAACTGAAAGTTTGTGGCAACCTTTTGTCAGGCAAGTCTATCAGCATTAATTTTCCAACAGCATGTGCTCTGTGTCACATTTCGGTAATTCTCACAGTATTTCAAACTTTTCTATTATTATTATATCTGTTATGGTGATCTGTGATTAGTGATCTTTGATGTTTCTACTGTAATTCTTTTGGGGCACCATGAACCCTGCTTGTATAAGACAACAAATGTAGTTGATAGATGTGTTCTGACTGCTCCACCAACTGGCTGTTCCCCCTTCTCTCTCTCTCTTCCTCCCTTGGTGGCCGTTCTCCCTTCTCTCTCTCTCTTCCCCTGCTGGGTCTCCCTATTCCTTGAGACATGACAATATTGAAATTAGGCCAATTAATAACCCTACAATGGCCTGTAAGTGTTCAAGTGAAAGGAAGAGTTGCATGTCCCTCACTCTAAATCTTGCTATGAATGATTAAGCTTACTGAGGAAGATATATCAAAAGCCAAGATAGGGAGAAATCTAGGCCTCTTGTACCAAACGGCCAAGTTATGAATGCATCGGAAAAGTTCTTGAAGGAAATTAAAAATGCTACTCTAATGAACACACAAATGATAAGAAAATGAAACGACCTTATTGCTGGTATGGAAAAAGTTTTAGTGGTCTGGATAGAAGATCAAACCACCCCCATTCCTTTAAGCAAAAGCCTAATCAATCCAGTGCAAAGCCTGAACTCTTTTCAATTCTATGAAGGCTGAGAGAGGTGAGAAAGCTGCAGAAGAAAAGTCAGAAGCTAGCAGAGGTTGGTTCATGAGGTTTAAGGAAAGACATCGTCTCCATAACATAAAAGTGCAAGGTGAGGCAGCAAGTGCTGATGCAGAAGCTGCAGCATATTATTCAGAAGACCTAGCTAATACCATTGATGAAGGTGGCTACACTAAACAACAGATTTTCAATGGAGACAAAAGAGCTTTCTAGTGGAAGAACACGTCATCTTAGACTTTCATAGCTACAGAGAAATCAATACCTGGCTTCAAAGCTTCAAAAGACAGGCTGACTTTCTTGTCAGGGGCCAATGTAGGTGGTCACTTTAGGTTGAAGCCAATGCTCATTTACCTTTCCAGAAATCCCAGGGCCCTGAAGAATTATGTGAAATCTACTCTGCCTGTGTTCTATCAATAGAACAACAGATAGCACAGCTGTTTATAACATGGTTTACTGGATTTTTTTTTTTTTTTTTTTGAGACAGAGTCTCACTGTTACCCAGGCTAGAGTACTGTGGCATCAGCCTAGCTCACAGCAACCTCAAACTCCTGGGCTCAAGCAATCCTCCTGCCTCAGCCTCCCGAGTAGCTGGGACAACAGGCATGTGCCACCATGCCTGGCTAATTTTTTCTATTTATTTTTAGCTGTCCAAGTAATTTCTTTCTATTTTTAATAGACACAGGGTCTCGCTCTTGCTCAGGCTAGTCTTGAACTCTTGAGCTCAAATGATCTACCTGCCTGATCCACCTGCCTCGGCCTCCCAGAGTGCTAGGATTACAGGTGTGAGCCACTGCGCCCAGCCAGTTTACTGGATATTTTAAGCCAACTGTTGAGACCTATGCTCAGAAAAAGAGATCCCTTTCAAAATATGACTGCTCAATGACAATGCACCTTGTCAACCAAGAACTCTGATAGAAATATATAAGGAGATTAATGTTTTCATGCCTGCTAACACAACATCCATTCTGCAGCCCATGGATCAAGGAGTAATTTCAACTTTCAAGTGATCTTATTTAAGAAATATATTTTATAACATTGTATCTGCCACAGACAGTGCTTCCTCTGATGGATCTGGGTAAAATTCAATGAAAACCTTCCAGAGTCTATGGTCATACCACCTTCAAAGGGCCTGATCTCATCTGATCTCCAAAGCTAAGCAAGGGCCTAGTTGGTACTTGAATAGGAGACTGCCTGAAAATGCCAGGTGTTGTAAACTTAATAAAAATGTTTTTAAAACCATCTGGAAAGGATTCACCATTCTAGGTGCCATTAAAAACACTGTGATTTATAGGGGAAAGTCAAAATATCAACATTAACGGAAATTTGGAAGATGTTTATTCCAACCCTTATGCATGATCTAGAGGGGTTGAAGAATTTCAGGGGAGGAAGTAACTGCAGATATGGTGGAAACAGCAAGAGAACTAGAATTAGAAGTGGGGCCTGCCTGCAGAGGAGTCCCTCAGAAGAAGTGGAGCCTAAAGATGTGACTGAATCTCCTAATAAAACACAGATAAGCAAAGAAAATAGTTTCTCGAAACAGAATCAATTCCTGGTGAAGATATTGTGAACATTGCTTAAATGACAACAAAGGATTTAGAATATTACATAAAAAATTGATAAAGCAGCGGTAGGGTTTGAGAGGATTGACTCCAATTTTGAAAGAAGTTCTATTGTGGGTAAAATGCTATCAAACAGTATCACATGCTACAGAGAACTCTTTTGTGAAAGGAAGAGTCAATTGATGTTGCAAACTTCATTGCCTTACTTTAAGAAATTGCCACAGCCACCCTAACCTTCAGCAACCACCACCCTGAACAGTCAGCAATCTACATCGAGGCAAGACCCTTCACCAGCAAAAAAGATTTGACTCACTGAAAGCTCAGATATATTTTTAGCAATAAAAGTACTTTTTAATTAAGGTATGCACAGTGTTTTTTAGGTATAATGCTATTGCACACTATAGGATATATATTGTAAATATACTGTATATATTATAAATATATATTTCTAGTTTACATATGGTAGAAAACAAAAATCATGTGACTTGCTTTATTATGATATTCCCTTTATTGCAGTGGTCTGGAATAAAACCCACAATATCTTTGACATATGCCTGTACAGGATTACAGAGACAGGGCAGTAATCCAATGTATAATGTTACAGTTTCCCAATGTATGCTAGCATATTAAAGCTCTGAAGACTTTCAATAAATAAATGTATTTAACTTTTTAAACCTGCATTCCCACAAACCTGACTGCAGATTTCCCCTTTTATTTCTGTCCACATCATGAATAGCGTTCTTCCCTTGTAAATCATTTGGAGAAACACTGTACTAGACATTTCTCTCAATGATGAAGTCAATCCAGTAATCATAACCCTTTGAATAAGTGCTTTCAAACTACACATCTACCTAAAATTAATTTTTCCATCTAAATTTCCCAATCTTGTCCACAGAACAAAGTGAAACTCTCACCTTGCTGTTATTCAAAACATTGTCCCCTGAGTCAAATAATCTACCATCTTACCTTGATCATTCATACTATCCATTATCGTCATTAATTTTTTTAGCCTTGCCATTGACTCCTGTTCATTTCCTTTGCTCATAAAATCTGTTCCAAAACCAGGGATCATGCCCTAAAACAGATTTAAACATTAAGTCAATAACAGTTGAAGATTAATTGTTCGGAATGTCCCCATTTAGCTACCGGCTTTCAGACTGACACTAAGTCTTAAAATATCCATTTTTACCCAAATATTAAAAATAATTAAAACAAGTGTACAAGTTCTTAGAAAATTTAATGAAAAACACAAGAAGGTATAAAGAAACTTTTAAGGATAACTAACCAAGATCTGACTGAAGGGGCCCATTTTCATGATATTTTGAAATTGTTCATACATGTCTCGCAACGTAAACTGACCTGAAAAACAATTATAAATGATTCAAATATATTAGAGAATGTACATTTCCATTCAATAAAATTAATCTTTTCCTTAATCATGAATTCATCTTGAAGCACACTTATAAAATATCCAATTAATCAACATTCACTACTGAGTGCAATGACAGAATGAGTGGTCTGAAGAATATCCAGACACGTAGACAGAGCCCATTCTAGAGAGATTTATATTCTATCAGAGAAGACAGACATATACAAATACACAAGAAACCTACCTGAAAACAAAGCACACAATCTATACCCACTAGGATGACTAAAATTAAGAAGCCTGACAATACCAAAAATTAAAGAGAATGTAGAGCAAGTAGAACTTCCATATACTGCTGGTAAGAATGTAAAATAGCAAAAACACTTTAGAAGATTTGGAGTTTCTTAAACAGCTTAGCTGTCCATGAACAGGAAAATGGATAGAATGTAGATAAAATACTACTCAACAATAAAAAGAACAAATGATAAATACATATGACTGTATGAATGAATATCAAAAATATCATGCTTAGTCAAAGAAACAGATTGAAAGAAAAAGGACATACTCTAAGATTTCTATGATATGAAGCAATACTAGGAAGGGGCATAAGCAAATTTTCTAGAGTAATGGAAATGTTCTGTTTCTTGATGGGATGGGGTTTACTATGTCTTTGTCAAAAAAGATGGATTGGAGTCTGGGCAACATTCCTACAAAAAATTTAAAAATTAACTGGGTACGGTGGCCCACACCTATAGTTCCAACTATTCAGGAGGCTGAGGCAGGAGAATCACTAGAGCCCAGGATCTTGAGGTTGCAGTGAGCTACAATGACGATAATGCCACTGCACTCCAACCTGGGAGAGAGTGAGACCCAGCCTCAATAAATAAATAAAAGATGGAATGGTATCTTCAGAAAGCCAGTGCATTTCATTGTACGTAAATTAATCTCATTTTAAAAAGGGGTGGGGAACAAATAAAAGGGGAAAAATAAAAAAGAAGAGGTATTTGGTTTCAGGCATTCTGACTTTGAAATGGCAGTAAAATATTTTAAAAGAATTGTTACAGCAAGCAATTAAAAATGCAGAATTAAACAGTAGAAGAAAAGGCTAAGGCTGAAATATATATTTGGCCATTTATACAAAAGTGATAATTAAAACTATGATAATATAAGAAATCCACTGTCATGGAACTCAAGTGAGTTTAAAAACAAAAAAGACAGATAACATTGTCAAATATTAGGAACCAATGAAAATGAGAAAACTTACTACCTCTGGAAATTAGGAGACCCTTGGTAACCTCAGAAATGAGTAGAATTATTAAAAGCAGAAAGAAAAAAAAGCAGAGATGTAAGGAGAGCCGGGAATCAGAAAGTAGACAGACTAGGAATATACTACCCAGCTTTGTAGTAGCAATAGAAACAGTGCTAGGGTTATTCAAAATAGAGAAAGGCAGATGGAAAGAATCAGGCAATGAAGGATAAAACTCATTCATTCACTAAATATTTACTGAAGACCTACTATGTGCCAGACTCTGTGCTAGGTACTATGAACACAAAAGATGAAGAGCACAGATATGAACCCTACTTTTACCTCTAAGCACGGAAGATAGACATCAAATAATTATGATGAATAATATAACAATTAATTGTAGGATGTGACAAACATATACCAGAGGGTTCCAATTTAGTCTAGGGATCAGGTAAAATGTCCCTGAAAAAGGACATTTAAGGAGAGATCTGAAGTGCAAGTAGGAGTTAGCTACCCTGGCCAAGGAAGAGGACGGTAGAGATAGGAGGCTGAGAGGATGTATCTATCAGGTAGAAGGACCAAAAAGGCAACAGCCAGAGGTTAGAGACAATGTACGTTAAAGAAACAGGCTGGTGCAGTGGCTCACGCCTATAATTCCCAGCACTTTGGGAGGCCAAGGCAGGAAGATCACTGAGTCCAGGCATTGGAGGTTGCAGTGAGCTATGATGATACCACTGCACTCTGGCCCAGGCAACACAGTGAGACCCTATCTCAAAACATAAATAAATAAATAAAAATTTTAAAAAAAGGTGTTCAGCATGGCTGGCACATAGAATGCTAAGAACAACAGTGTCAAAACATGATGGGGAAGATGTGGGCTACATGATAAAATCACTTAAAATATTCTAAGGGCAATGGGAAGCTAATGAAGAATTTTAAGAAGGGCGGTAAAGGGATCAGATTTGCAACTTTGAAAGAGCATTTTGAGGCCGGGCGAGGCGGCTCACGCCTGCAATCTTAGCACTCTGGGAAGCCACAGTGGGTGGATCATTTGAGCTCAGGAGTTCGAGACCAGCCTGAGCCAGAGTGAGACCCTGTCTCTATGGAAAAAATAGAAAGAAATTAGCTGGATAGCTAAAAATATATAGAAAAAATTAGCTGGGCATGGTGGAACATGCCTATAGTCCCAGTTACTTGGGAGGCTGAGGCAGTAGGATTGCTTGAGCCCAAGAGTTTCAGGTTGCTGTGAGCTAGGCTGATGACATGGAACTCTAGCCCAGGAAACAGAGTGAGACTCTCAAAAAAAAAAAAAAAAAAGTAAGAAAGAGCATTTTGGCTACAGTATTAAAAAAAAAAAAGGATGAAAGGGGAAGAGTCCAGAAGCTGAAAGATCTGTTAAAAGATTTATAATAAACAATCTAAGTAAGCAAGAAGTAAACTTGCATAGTTGCAGGGAAGCTGAAGAGAAGGGAATAGAATGGAGATATTCAGCAGGTAGAATCACTAGGACTAACTGACTAATGGGGAAAGGGGTGGGCACAGTGAGGAAGAAATAAGAATCAACAATGACACCCAAGTTTCTGATTCTGGCAACAAAATAAATGATATTAATATTCATTAATGATAACAGTGGGGTAGAAGGTTGGGATGGGAAGATAAGGATATGTTTAATTTGAGGTGTCCATGGAACATCTCAGAATAGTCTAATAAACATGCAGATATGAATATGACTTTGAAGTTCCAGACAAAGAAGATGGCTTAGGAGGATCTCTGAAAAACACCAACATTTGAGGGAAAGACAAAGACACAAGTATCTAACAAGATGAGCGAGAAAGAGCAAAGGGAGAATAGTTACCATGGGAATTAAGGGAAAAGATCACTTTCAGAAAAACTGAAATGGTCAATAATAACATACATTGAGTGCTTATGATGTGTTGGACATTTTACATGTATCAGCTAATGTAATTTTCAAGACCATATGAAGCAGTTAGTATTACCTACTTTTTACAGATATAGAAATTGAGGCTAAGTAATTTGAAAAAGCTACACAGCTAAAACACAGATCAGAGATACAAATACAAGTATGTTATATTTAAGAACCTGAGCTATTACTCACAGTGATATACTTCTCTTTAGGAGTGTTCTTTCATGAGGAGTAAAAAAAATGTTTGTGTATTTAATCTCATCCTTTTAAATTTCTTTTTACATATTTTATAAAATATATAGAATTTATAAGAAAGCAAATAGGTTAGAAGAATATGTTCTAACTTACTTTTTTTTTTTTTTTGAGACA
>VBSM01002121.1:27499494-27522259 GCA_008086735.1 Cheirogaleus medius
CTCAGCCTCCCAGAGTGCTAGGATTACAGGCGTGAGCCACCACGCCCGGCTTCTAACTTACTTTTAACCTATTTTACTTCAAAGAACCCAATGAAAGCCTTGATTTTAATCTTAAGATAATTTGGTTACGAGAAAAAAAATAAAAACACTTGATTCTGTAACTGCTCAGATGTCTGAGATTTAAAATGATTTACATATAAATAATCTGAAATAATAAACATTTGAAGAATTGATGCTAATAACAGATATTATCATTTCAAACAAATTAATAGTAGCTTTATCAAAAAGAAATCAAGGGATGACATCTGAGATCAAATGCTTTTTTGCCACTCATATACCATGTTTCAACTTCTCTATAAGTGCTTCATTGTCATCCAACTTCAACTCGTTGACTTTATCTATCAATCCTTCAATGTCACCCATACCTGTAAGACCCCAAAAAGAAAAATTAACAACTAATACTATACTCTGCTTTATGTTATACAAAACACATTGATACACATAATAACCTTGTGAAGTAGGCAGGTTAAGTATTCTTACTATACAGATTAAAAAAACTGAAGCTATGGAAGTTAAGCAGCAGCAAAGAAGTGACAACGCAGGGATTCCAGCCCAGGGCTTAACTCTAAATTCCATGCTCTCTAACTATAACACCTTCAGTCATTACCAAAGTTTTACTGCCATTACAACTGCTGTTACTACAATCACATATTTTTGTATTGTTCTCTAAAACTTTTCCACAGAACTTTCCATCAAATATCTCATTTTACCATTCTAACCACAGAAAACAAATAACCATCATCCCTATTTTAGAGGTGAGGAAGGTAAGTCATAGAAAGAAATGATCTTCCTAAATTAGTTAGTGATGGAAGGATTAAAATCCCAATCTGTCCTAAAGATCCATACTATTTCTCAGAGATTTTTTCTGGATCCCTACCACTGTACATACCGAGAAGTTTGCTGATGAAAGGCTGTGTTTTGAAAGGTTCAAAGTCATCTATATGTTCCCCTGTACCAATGAAAATGATTGGACTTTTTGTGGCAGCAACTCTGCAAAGAAAAAGAAGATATAAAATAACCTCAAAAAAACCCAAAAAACAAAAAAACCCACAAATTTCCAGCAGATCTGGAATTCAAAGGGAATCTACGTTCAACCCTAATCAAACAAAAGTACAAAGATTAAGTTTCTTTTTATTAGTTAAAAGAGAACTATATCAGGGAGGCTCCAAAATTCTGCTTCTATTTAAACTTATTTTATAAATCATTATTAGGCCCACTATTAGAATATATTTTAAATAATGAATAAGAAAGCCATAAACACACACACATTCCCCATATAACCCCAAGACATAGGACATTAATGGTACTTACGCACTGAGTGCACCACCTCCTTTTGCATGACCATCAAGTTTTGTCACTATTACTGAGGCTACATCTACTTTATCTTTAAAAGCCTTGGCCTGGGCTTCACAAGCCTGACCAATGGAGGCATCCATCACATAAACAATGTTATCAGGTTGCTAGAAAGTTTAAATAGAAAAGATACATATTTTTACTGATCTTAAGTAAATGTTATCATTAGAAACTATAAAACAACATTTACTATAAATAATTATTCAATCAATAAATATTTGTTGAGGGAGTACTATGTATTATTAGGTACCATCCAGGTCCTGAAGACAAAGAGGTAAATAAGAAAATACTTGTCCTCATGAAACTTCTAGTCAGAAGAGACAAATAATAGGTAAATAAACATTTCAGATGTATGACAAATAAAATGGGATACAGAATATCAGTTTTGAGGTGTGGGAGGCATCTTTTGATAAGGTAGTCAGAGAAGGCCTCTCTGGACCTAACATTTGAGCTGAGGCCTGAATAAAGAAAAAAAAATTATACAAGGATCTGAAAGAATGGCATTCTATGCAAAGGAATAGCAAAAGCAAATTAGAAAAAACATAGAGTAGAAGAATGTATACTGAAACCAAAATGGATAAAATAGACTGAGACTATTTCCCTTATATCTGCTCAACTTGGTCAAAATAACAGCATAACTAAAAAGAAACTTATTAGCATTAACCACCAACCAAAGAATTACTGCCAACACCTGAATAACTAAACATGGGTTCCTAATATTTACTGCAAATAAGCTGCAAACTGCTTCTTCTCCCTCAAGTTATTTCCATCACAATTTTAAAGAGATACTAAATGATGATTAATATTTTTAAGTGCTTTATTTTGAAAAACTTCCAAAATTCATCTAAAGTATAATAAATGTTTCCAACTGAATTTAATTCACAGAAATTCAATAGATACTAAAGGTGAATTCTTAATTTTTTATGGTTTTTTTTTTTGAGAGTGTCTTGCTCCGTTGCCCCGACTAGAGTATACAGTAGTGTCACCTTAGCTCAGTGCAACCTCAAACTCCTGGTCTCAAGTGATACTCCTGCCTCAGCCTCCTGAGTAGCCAGGAATACAGGTACATATCACCATGCCCTGCTAATTTTTTTATTTTTTGTAGAGATAGGATCTCACTATGTTGCTCAGGTTGATCTCAAACTCCTGGTCTCAAGTGATCCTCTTGCCTCAGCCCCCGAAAGTGGTAGGATTGCAGGCGTAAGCCACCACACTTGGCCTATGTTTTTCTTATACATACTAGTAAGATGATTAAGTGAGAAAGGAAATTGTTTTTTTGATACTTACTCATGAAAATTTCATATTTATGGGAGACCAGAAATGACAAGAGTAAGTCCTTATCACACAGATACAGGTGTCCCAAACAGAAATAAATTACTTAGAATCTACCCTACAGGAAAGGAGTAATTTATATTGATCATATACACAATTAGGTTTTATAATTAAATTAAGCAAAGCCTAAAAATGGTGTTACATTCAAAGTTACTTACTATAGCATTAGCAACTTGAAGCATTTCTTCAAATAAAGAGTCTTCTTGTTTGTGGCGGCCACTTGTATCAACAATAATAATTTCAAAATTTTCATTTTTGAATTTCTCCACTCCTTCAGAAGCAATGATAACAGGATCCATTTCTGTATAGCTATTTAACATGGACAAATGATTTAACAACAACCACAACAGCAAAACTTTCAAATATTCTTAATCTGGAACTTGTTAGTCTACCTTTATTCTGAAGAGGCCAAAATTTCACAATTTCAATTTAGAAGAATAAAATTTAATAAGTATTAAATATAGAAATCTACTTCTAGAGCAGCATGAAGCACTATCCAATTTTCCAATTACAAAACTCTGTATGCTGCATGTTTTTTCTGAATGAGGGTGCTTCCCTCAAATTTTTTTTTATATCTTCTTTAATAATTTAATAATTGAATTCATGTTACATAGTGTTTCATACTTGTTTTTCCACTTAACACCCTAATGTAAACATTTCATAAAACCATTAAATATTCTTATAAAATATAACTTTTAGGTTATACAGCATTCCATCACGTGGCTACGCTATCATTTATTAAATAAATGCCCTATTATTGGACATTTAAGGCTTTTCCAATTTCCTGGTATTAAACATATAGCCAATATAAATAGTACATAAATGTTGTTTCTTTGAAACTGTTATAACACACTCTTACAACCTGAATTTGGATCAAATAGTATGCCATTTAAAGCTTTTGGCTTTTAAAAGAAAAATGTCCTCCATGAAAGTTCAATCTCATTCCTATATTAGAAATATTATTGCTCTTCCAGAATTTGTCCAGCAGGTTTTCTGGTTTTTACCAGAAACCAACCCTTCCCCCCAACACATACAAAACTATATTAGAAATGGTTCTTATCCTAAAAATAACTCTAACATTACTCTTTAATCTATCTGTAAGAAATTATCATTAAAAAATGACTGAAAGGAAAAAATTTAAATTAAGAACATATCATACCCAAAGTTCACTAGCTTTTTTGGCTGGCCAAAAAGTAGAAGTCCTAAGTAAGAAGTCTCTCAAGTCCTTCTAAATTCAAGCTAGACTCTCTTCTTTAAATTAATCATTCTAACATGTACGGACTACATAACTGAACAACAATGTATCAAGTGAGAGATAGCAGTAATCAATCTCTGAGATAACTAGAGATTGGAAGTCATTTTAGGATGATTTAATGCAAATGTTTTTAAATGATATACTAAAGAAGCAATATGGAATTTACCAGTGTTGTGTGTATTTAAGTGTGGAATCCTTCAGACAAGTCTTAAAAGAAACAATAGGAATAGAGAGGCAGAGGAAGTAGGAAAGCATGCCAGGCAGGATGATAAATACAAGCAGAGTCATGAACTAAACAATGTCCACTCTGATCTACCAGTATCAGGCTGGATCAGAAAGGTCATGTAATAGTAATAAAAGATAAGTTATTAATTATACCCCCACTTTGTTCCATATATTATGTTAAAATGCAACCAGATAGCATAAAAAGACAAGGCCAGCCGTGGTGGCTCATGCCTATAATCCCAGCACTTTGGGAGGCCAAGGTGAGAGGATCACTTGAGGCTAGGAATTCAAGACCAGCCTGAGAAAGAGCAAGACCTCTATAAAAAATAGAAAAATTAGCTGGGCATGGTGTCACACACCCATAGTCCCAGCTACTCAAGAGGCTGAGGCAGGAGGATCACTTGAGTCCAGGAGTTTAAGGTTACAGTGAGCTATGACCAAGCCACTGCACTCCAGCCTGGGCAGCAGAGCAAGATCCTGTCTCAAAAAAAAAAAAAAAGTCAAACAAGGCACATGAGTATCAAAATAAAAAACAGTCACCTACCTTCCATAAAATGGAATTCTTGCTTTGGTAGCATTCTGTTTTAGTTGGTCAAAAGCCCCTAGGAGATAAAGAGTAAATGAATCCTCAAACTTGAAGATAAAAATTATGGAAAGCAATTTTCAAATTTCGACACAGTACCTGCTCTGAATGTGTCTGCACATATCAAACAGGTTTTCCAACCTTTCCTCTGGTAATAATATGCTAACTGGAAAAGGAAGATTAAAAAAATATAATATCATAAAATATAATAAATTATGATACATATAGTATCTTCTGTTTATCTTTATTATTTACCTAAGGAGTAAAGTAAATCTGCTCATAATTTTCCTGAAACTAATATCAAAGACTTGTAAATACAGCAAATTTCCTAAAGAGTTTAAATTCTAATTTTCGTACAGTAGCATTCAAAGGATATAAAATGATCATAGACAAAAATGTTAACCAGTATTAATGTTAATTGAAAACAAACAATAGCAAAACCCTCTTTTAAAAATCCTCTTTTTTTTAACCCCTAACACAGGTGGGGCTTATGGGAAAAAATCTGGTACAATGTTGAGGCACTCAATTCTGGAGGAAGGGGTGGTATAATGAATTAAAAATTTGCATAAGAATATGCAAAATGAAGGTCTATATTATGCTGGGTGGGAACCTGAAAAAGGAGTCTTGAGTCATAGGAGGTAAACTCCATATTCTCTGCTCCAAAAATCATACACTTACATCCTTAAAAGAGAAGAATGGTCTTCTTTTTATAAAAGAAATTGCAATTATATGAAAGTCTACCATTCCTACAAAAAGCAATCACAAGAGACTGTGAGATTTTTTTTTCTTATCTTACAAAAAACATAATAAACATATCAAGTAACACAAGTTATAAAGCAACAATATTATAAAGCCTGGCTTTAAAATAAAACTTGATTTATACAAACATTATCTTCTATATGACTTTTTAAAAATTAAATTTACCTTTGAACATGTTGTTGTTTTACCACTCCCTTGTAATCCAACAAACATGATGACATTTTGTTTTCCTTTAGTGGGTGTCCATGCTTTAACTCCGGGATCTACAAGCTACATACCAAAAATAAAAATAAAATCAGGTTAACATATGCTTACATTAAAAACCCTTCCCCTACAACTTTTAAATTATAAAAATAATCTAAGGACATTTTCATATAAAATGAAGCCACCATATACTACCATTCTAATGTAACTCTACTATTCCCCTTCGTACACACAGAATGAAATTTAAAAATATAAAATAATAGGTCTTTCTAAGACCAGACTGGGGAAAAGAAAAGAATATAAACTAATGCATTGTATAGTCATAATCAAGCCTATACTCCCAAGCCAATTCAGAAGTAAGAATCTCAAAACATTTTTTAGAACAAGCTGGAGTCTAAAATAAAATGTGAGACCAAGTTTGAGCCACAGGAACAATCTACATCAGCAATGCAGAAATGTAACACAAAAATATATGTGCAGGCCACATATCAATTTGAAAATTTCTAATAGTGACCTTTAAAAATAAAAACAAGTTATATTAATTTTAATATTTTATTTAACCCAAAATATTATCATTTCAACATGTAATCTATATAAAAAATTAATGAGATATTTTATATTCCTTTTCCCATACTAAGTCATCAAATCTAGTGTGTATTTCATACATAAAGGACATCTAAGTTTGGACTAGACACATTACAAGCGCTCAAAAACATGTGGCTAGCAGCTACCGTATTGGAGAGTACTTATGTCCGTGTTCAATTTGACAAATGTTTATATATGAGCAAAATTACAAATTACACATGAAAGACTTTCCAGGTCAAATGCTAAATTCAACAATGCCAAAGATCTACTGTACAGTTATTACATTTAAAGGGCTAGTAAAAAATATTCACCAATTTTATAACGACAATCATTGGAAAATTAAGGTTCATATAGGGACAGTCCCCAAATTAACAAGCATGAGGCATTTTAAAAGTTCATTTAAAATAACAATTCTGTGTCAGTTGTTTGAGCTTGAAACATGTATCCCTATGATTAGTAAATCCATAATAGTTGTTAATGTCCTAGACTAGGGATTAGCAAACTTTGTGTGAATAAATTTCAATGGAACACACCACACCCATTCATTTATTACTTTTGTACCACAATAGCAGAGCTGAGCAGTTGCAACAGAAACTACGTGGCCCACAAAGCCTAAACCTATTAAGAGAAAGTTTGCCAAGTCCATCCTAGACAATACCATAAAGGTAACATAATCCATAGTACACTTGAATTTCAAGGAAAGCCATGCAACAGAGAAGAAAGGAAAACATATTTTCTTATACCTTTCCCAGGCATAGGCCTACCCTTAAGCAAACTTCTGAAATAGGCAAAATCTACCTGAAACATAAACCCACTCCCCTTCTTCCTACATCCTTTCAGTACACTGATGCTGCCCTACAGTCACCTCCATCTGTACATCTCATGGCAGAATCTCTCAGCTCTCTACGAACTCATTATTTGGAACACACATGTTTTACTAAATATTATTTTATAAATCTATCTTCTCTTCCTTCCATCCTCTATAACAGCAATTTTCAACTTTTTGGTCTCAGGACTCCTTTATAATCATGGTAATTTGTAAAGGTTAGCTGCAATGTAGACTCTGAAAAACCACATAAACTTTCATACTCTGTTACATTAAAATCTGTGATTCTATCTTGTAGTTTGAAGGGATCTTACTTATACTGGTGCATGATCTTGTAATATTCACTAGTTATTTAAAAATAGTGGTTCATTGAATTATGCAGATCACCCATTATTGACACATTTCACTATACAACATCAAAAAAACTTTATTCGTTAATATCAACACTAACCCTCATCAGAAAGTTTATACTTGAAAGCTCAAATTTTATCACTGGCCACAATACTGTCAATTATTTTCCTTAAAGTGATAGGCTCGTTTCACTTTGGAAAAAAATGTCTGCCAAATGCTTGAGTCTGAATAATCACAGATTATAAGTCTGTTGTTCATTCATATAAAAGTGGTGTTTTATGAAAGCAGCAGCTAGTTCAGCTTGCAATCACACATGTGCTTTTCTCAAGACAACCATGAAATTTCAGCACGCAGAGAGTTTTCTGCATACTTCCCATTTCATTACACAGAATCTTAAAAGACGTGTACTCAAGCATCAAGATTTAATACAATTAATAATTTCTACTACTGCATCAAGGACATTCTTAAGTGAAACTGGCTTTTTTTTTTTACTACAAGCATGTGGTAGTAAATAATACAGTGACTACTAATACAGTTTGGTACCACTGCCTTGATTGATGCATTCACTATTGATTTACTATTACATTTGTACTACTAGTACAAATATCAACACAGTAATAAAGGCAAACAGTGTCTTATTATTTTTATGAAAATAATTTTGCCCTTGCTTTGTTCCACTGCTCTAGACCTTAAGCTTCTGAGTATAAGAGCCAGTCTTACTCATGTCTGCTTGAATTTCAAGGAAAGCCATACAGCAAAGCACAATTACAGCTCACTGTAATCTTGAACTCCTGGGCTCAAGGGGTCCTTCCACCTCAGCCTCCCAAGTATCTAGAACTATAGGTGTGCACCCACACCTAGCTAATGGTTTTTTATTGTTTGTAGAGACAGGGATCTCTCTATGGTGCCAAGAGTGGTCTTGAACTTCTGGCCTCAAGTGATCCTCCTGCCTCAGCCTCCCAAAGTACTGGCAATACAGGCATAAGCCACCTCGAGCAGCCAATAAATGCTTCTTAATGAAGCACTTGATGTTCCAGAATTGCCTATAGATACCAACCCCTAACAATAAAAATATCCACTCATCCTGTGCTGACCTCAGGTGCTAGACAAAAAGCAATCTGGAAATAATTTGAAGAATCCTAAATAACGAGTTTGGAGATCAGATCTCAGTCTGCCACTAACTAGCTGTCTCACTTTTCTCAACTGCAAACTGGAAAAATTCTCTGATCTCTTTTATGTCTGAATTTCTTTTTTCAAAAGAGTAAATGAAAATATTCATACAATGTGGGAAAAAATAATTGTAGACTACTAGCAGGTATCTATTGCTCTCAAAAAAATTTTTAACACCTTTTTTTTATTCCTACCACTAGACCCATATATATTTTTTAAAGCTTAAGATTTTCACCAAAATTTGCATGACTGCATCAGTAGTAACAGTTCTAAGGTGAGGCAGGGCAACAGGCTATTATTTACCCCTTGAAAATAAAACTTCACTAATTCAAAACTGCTCATAATCTAGGCAAGAGTTGGAATATTTGGTCTTTTCAAAGGGAATTCTTTACACAGTGGACAGTGTAGAAAAGAATAATTTTGTACAATAAAGTCGAGTGTGACTTTCCTGAACAAAAGTAGGAACATCACTAGGTAATACTTGGTATTAAAAGAAAAACTCAGAGAGGCCCTTGCATCAATTAATCTGTAGTGAAGTTTTACTCTATGCATCTTGGCTCTGGCACTTTTTGCAGGAATAGTACTAGCCTTCATATCTGTACTCAGAATTCTACACTAAGTAAGTCTATAATAAAAATAGGCCACTTTAGAAAATTTAATAATCCTTCAATTAATATTTTAATACAGTGAATATCCCATAAAAATATATTTTAAAAGATTCTAAAATAATATATGTTTGTAGTACTAGCACATTTTTATCCATGTAAAGAATCACAGTACAATCCTGATATTCTTTTACCTTCACAAGTTCTTTAAACACAGCATGTTGAATCATTTTTCTTTTGTTAAGACCAGATGCCATCTCTTCAAGATCAATAGCAGACCTTCATGACAGTAGTGATTGGGGTAAGGAGGAGAAAGGTCAGTTAAGACATTCTAAAAAAGAAGTTTTTGCCCCAAAGAATGTAAGAATATTCTATCATTCATATTAATAGTCTTCCAATTCTAACAAGCTTATAATTATTATAGATTCATAAGACTACACCATAAAGAACTTTACCATTAAATATCAGATGCAAGACTTTGGTCAGTTTTTCAAGGCTTTTATTTTGAAAGTATAAATATTAATTTGTCCTAATATCACTGCAAAGTGCTAATTTTATTTATTTTTCTTGCAGCTTATATATTTTATACATCTTTACAACTAACAGAAAACAGGACTACTTTCTCTAGTTGTAAATGCTTAAATGCTAGTAGTCCTATACTTATTCCCAGTTTAACAATACAAAAAGGAGAGAGGTCTTGACCATGATAAGGGCTGGGATTCAATTGAGGTACCTGTATTGTTCTATGTGTCCTGCCCAGTTGGTGTCTCTTTCAATGAATACAATAACTGACACCACACACATTACTTCTTCATTCAAATATGGACAGAGAAACCAAAGGAGAATAAAAGAGAATACAATTCTCCAATAATGAGGAGGCTGATTAATATGATCTTAAGACTGAAGACAATAAAATGGCACTAATCTGAATTGTTAAAAGGCTTTTATATTAAAATATTACACAGTATGTAATTGAATCCACCCAAATAAAGGACTAGTAAAACAGAAAAAAATCCATAATTAAATGAAAGCCACATGTAGTTTATTCTTTGAATCATCATTATGGAAATATACTAAACACAGTCTTCCAACATATGAGTTCTTTTTCCGTGCTGTAGAGTAGAAATGATTCAGGATATAGCAAACTTTTCTAGTTAGCTCCTCAACCCAGTAAATTAAGCTAAGTTTTACATGTTTATTACCTGATTAATTTAACTTACTTAACATTTTCTCTTAGTTGCTTCACTAGTTTAATATTAACATCTGCTTCCAATAATGCTGTACATACTTCTTTTAGCATAGCATTTAATACCTGAAAATAAAAAACAAAAATTTAAAGCACCCAGTGTATCATTTCAATGACATAAAAACAATGATTGATCAGTTATCATATACTACCACAGCTTAGTAAAGATAAAATAATACTACATTATTTGGAGGGGTAGGGAGCTTTTCAGTTAGCTTTGGTGAGATAATCTTATTAAGTGCCCAGTTATTTTGTCAAAATAAGACATCCCATTTAGTTTTATATAAACAAGTATTAATCACTATAATTTTATTTCTTTATTAGAGTAATAATAAACACAATGTTTAAGCCAAAGAAAATTATTATGCAATAGATGCTGCCACTGATGTTTTCTATGTCACCGAAGAGCTCTTATTGCCGATATTAATACATAATGGTATATAGTAACAACATTTGCTTTTCTTAACTGGACAACCATGGAGGAAAACATTGACAGAAGAAAATTACCCAGTCTTACCATTTCTACTCAGAGCAGAGGAATAAAATTGGAAAGGAAGCTATCCTCTACTAATAACTATCGTTACATGTTTGTTGAAGTGCAAGGCACTATGGCTAAAAGTAATAGATTACAAAGTCCTAAGAAAAGATGAGGCTTTAGCTACTCAAGTATGTAAATGCTTACAAACTACAATGTAAGCTCCATGAAGGAAGGAATTTTGGTCTATTTTATTCACTGTTATATTTCTTGTGCCAGCAAAAATGTCTTCAAAAATGTAGGACCTCTCATACTTCTTGAATGAATTCTCTCCTTCAACTGACTTCATATGCCCTACAGAGGCTTATCAGTTTTCTCTATCCCTCATTAAAAGTGTCTTATAAAACTGGAACTGATCTTTCATTAGAGGGATTCCTTCTTGTTAATTCCCTAGCACTACAGTATCAAAAACAGAGAAGTGACAAATTCAAGCATCAGAGGTTACTTTATTTCCCACCAAAGCACTTCTCCACTGGTTTCCTTTTTCTTGACTATAAACACAAAGAGCATAAGGGCTACACAACAGGGAAAACTGTTTGGAAAGTTGTTTTATTTATTCTGAATTACAAGACTCAACAATGGTTTAAGTTTATGATTTATTATTTAATAAGGATTATTAGAAAAAGCACGGGGTGAAGAATCAGAAAAAAAGATTCTACTCCTGGTTCTTCCAATAAATAAGCACATGAAATTGATTTTCCGTTTCCATTAAATAAGAGGCTAGACTAGGTGATGTTTAAGATGGTCTCAAAATTATTTAATTCCATCAGCTTATTAAAGTGTTGAGATCAGACTCTATATTAGAATTATTTTTCCAACCTCCAAGTTAGAAAGTTCATTTGATCTTTAAACCATTTTGTAAGGTAAATGCTATTTTTCCATTTATACATTAATGAATCTGTGGTTGATTTGCCCAAATTTATATCACACAGCTACTAATTAGCTAAAGTGGGACTCTAAACAACATCTTCTAATACCAACTTCAGTACTTTTTCCATTGTTAATACAAAACATAAAATACACTTGTGAACTATAATCATCTTTTTCAATTAACAAGCCATTAAGATAAATTTGTGGGGAAAAAATGGGAGAAAGAAATAGCTTAAACTTAAAACAATATAGCCAAGAAGAAGAGTATTTCAGATATGATATAAGGAGTCGGCTTACAAAATCCCCAAAACTAAATGAGGATTTCAATGAAAATGAATCAAAGTAGCCAAGATAAAATGCTAGCCCTACAAGGAGAATGCTAAGTAAAAGTCACACAGAAAAGGTCAGAGAAGCACATGCCTAGCCAAGAAGAAAGAAGCAAGATAGTCAAGTTTTACATCTATGTCAAGAGAAAAAGCAAAAGTACATTTCCAGATTTAAGGCATTTTCAAAAGTTAAAATATATGTATCATTACATGTAAGCTCAGGTCATTTTTGTTTTTTGGGTTTTTTTGCAGAATTCTTTATAGAAAGTTGTAGTATGATAGTTGATTTATCAATAAAAAACACTACTTATTGTATACAGCTTTAAGTTTTTACCTAAAGTATTAAATCTACACTAAAATAAACACAAGGATTACTAATAATCCATCTCCCCAATGCTAGTGATGATACATAACCACACATATTGAACAATTTTTTTTTTGTTTTTTGATACAGGCTCTTGCTCTGTTGCCCAGGCTGGAGTATAGTGCCATGATCACAGCTCATTGCAGCCTTGAATTACTGGGCTCAAGCGATCCTCCTGCGTCAACCTCCCACGCAGCTGGGACTGCAGAAGAGCACCAACATGCTGGCTAATTTTTAAATTTTTTGTAGAGACGGAGTCTTGCCATTTTGCCCAGGCTGGTCTCGAACTCTTGGCCTCAAGCAATCCTCCCGCCTTGACCTCCCAAAGTGCTGGGATTATAGGCATAGCCAGCCTCACATAATACTTTACATACCTCTTCATTGATAATGGTGGCATTGCTCAATGAGCGTAATGCTGATGTTATTTTTCTCCCAAGGTCTGCTAGAACCATCTTGAAGGCTTTAAGATGTGCTTATAATGAACCCTAGAAAGGAAAAAAAATTAAATGAAAATGTTCAAGAACACTCAATTTCATTTTCCATGACTGAAGACTTCTAAAGAAAAGTAAAATTAAAGTACTCTAGTGTTTAGACACAGTAATATCAGCTTCTATTGCCTCAACCTGTGCTTCAATATAGTCATATACAAAAGATAAAACTGCCACTTGGTTATGATGTCTATGTTTGAACACCTAATTGGAATCTTGTATATGAATCAGCAAAAATTAACATGTCAAATAATATCCTTTGAGGAAATAATGACATGATCTCAAATTAAATATGTTCTCTTTTTGGTACACTTACGAATGTGAATAACACAATGATGTATCATGTACATCTTAAATGAAAAGAAAGATTAAAAAAAAGGTGAAATCTCCAGGAATATTGCCTAATTTCCCACATTAAAGGACTCTGCAAACTATTTTGATTTTTGCTCCTAAGCAAAAAAGAAAAGGTTTTAATTAATAAATCACTTAACTTTTTTAGTACAAAGAAAAGCAACTATTGAGCCATTAACTGTATTAACTATATGACAGGCACTGTGCTAAATGATTCCACATACATTATTTTATTTTTCTAACCACCAAGGAAAGAGGCATATTATTACTCTTCCCATTTTAAAGCTGTTCCTGATTCCTCAACTCTAAAGATAACTGCAAAAACACTTTCCAGCTCTACAAAGTATACAGATAAACATGTAAGGATACAAGGACTCATGGATGGTAAACAAGCAAATACAATTTGGAGACCCTGATCTCAAGATGCTTATCTATTAGCTGGTAAGACAAGGCACACGAATGAACGGCAAAATAAATACTAAAAAAGAATTCTCCCTGCCTGGCTGTCTAGGAACTGGGACATCAGCATTTTCCTGTCTTCAAACCGAAACATTGGTTCTTTCTGGGTCTCAAGTCTGCTAGCCTTCACATGGGAACTATACCATTGATTCTCCTAGTTCTCAGGCCTTTAGATCCCAGCTGGATCTACACCACTGCATCTCCAGCTTGCCAAGTCATCTTGCAGATTTGGGACTTGTCAGCCTCCATAATTGCCTGAGCCAATTCCTTGTAATCAATCAATCAATCAATCTCTCTCTCTCTCTCTCTCTCTCTCTCACACACACACACACACACACACACACTTACACACACCCTATTGATTCTGTTTCTCTGGAGAATCCACTAATAATGGTAAAGACATGCTTCAAAGCTAGCAATGGCAGTTTATGGTTAACTGCCAATGATTAATCTACAAAAATACAAAGGAAGAAAAAATATTCTAGGCTAAGGTAGACAGAATGAACTATATTGGAACGATTGAATATGAATTTGGTTCTGAAATATGGGTTGGATAAGTGGAGAAAAGGATGAAAGGGAATTTGAGGAAGATGAAATGGCATAAGAAATGACAACATGGAAAAGCCTAGGACATAGTTATGCCTCCTGTGTGCACTGTACTTACAGATTACTGAGCACTATCTGAGGGACAGTAAATGAGACATTCTGATCAGGACAGAAGAGTATATAGTTAGAAGGAAATATAAGTTTCAAAGGGCTCTAAAAACTAGGTTTAAAGAAATACCAATTGTCCAATATATGTAATACTGGCAGAAAAGTTAATTGTTCAAAACAACTTTTTTGGTAACCCTTCCAAGCTAATCTACCAATTTAGTCAACCAAAACTACCCAGTCTAGATCCCATGTACAGAGTACATAGGAGATTAAAAATAAGGGAAACAGGAGACAAAATAGCTGATTCATCCGATAGAGAAAAAGTAGAGAGGTGAGGGGAGTCAAAAGAGTCAGGAAGGAAAAATGCATTCTAGGACTTATAACTGGCAAAGAGACATCTCCAGGTTGAGCTATACATTAAACACTACACTTCCACTCAAGTAAAATTTGTAATTTAGAACTTAAAAAAAATTATTACCAACACTTGATAAATTAAAAAAAATGTGCTTACCATAAGTTTTTTTTTTACAATTACATGGTTACTTAACCTGAAAGAGCAATTACTTCATGAAAAAGATCCTGGACTTATTATTTCTTATCCCATACCCATTATACTAAATAATTATTAGTACTTAAGTTAATATTATTTATGTAAGACATAAGATTCAGATGTTTCTGTTCATCTCCTTTACCACTGTGCTACCAGGAGTAATATAACCCTATTTATGACACCACAATTAACTTTTCTGGTGATCATGTCATAAACAGATCATCCTTCATTTTAAAGAGCTATAAATAAATCTAACTTCCCAGGTTAATTGGTCCTTTTAAATAAATTAAATTAAAAAATAAACTGTGAGGTTTTCTGATATACTTTTCCTTATATATGTACTTATTGGCAGTGTATTTTAAAATATTTTTGCCTTAAATAAAAACCTGCACTTTAGTAGAGGAACAAGACACCTAATAATACCTTTTAATTAATAGTGTTTCCTCTGCAATTTCCAACAATGTGTTTCTGAAAACTGTTAGAATTCTGCTTAAAATCTCAGTGACTTCCTATTGCACACAGAGGTAAAGTCCTCAGAATGGACTGTAAGGCACCCCCAAATACATAAACACGCTCATGTGCAAGTGTGTGCACACACATACACACACATATACACACGTCTGTGCTACTGACCTCCTTGCTGTTGCTGCTAGTCATCTCCAGCTCAGTACCTTAGTATTAGCCAGCATGCTCTTCCCCTCGTTGACAAACATAGCTCTCTCTCTCATCTCCTTCAGATCATTGTCCAGATGCCATTTCTCAAAAAGGCCTTATTTAAAAATGCAAACCCTCTCCCTTTTATTTTTTCAGTTGTTCTATTATCAATTGACACATGAAATACTTATATTATTTGTAATCTATAATCTCCCTATTGAAAAGCAAGCTGCATGAGGGTAGGGATTTTTGTCTCTTTTGCTCTCTCCTGTGTGCTCACTGCTTTATCTATTCTCAGTCTTACATATAAACCTTTAATAAAAATGAACTTTATAAATGAATGAAATGATATATTTAAGACCGTAGGGAAAAAGCAAGACCAGGTAACCAAAGTCATGAAAAGTCTTACAAATATCTGTTAAAGGCCACTAAAATAAACCAATGAAGACAATATGATGAATCAAAAGACAATCAATGACCTGGGTAACTGATATTGTACATTTAATATATTCATTTGCCAATACTTACTATAACTTTCCAGAATTTCCCTACCATGCATTTCCAAGACTTAAAAATTAACCTTACCTTGTTATAATATATACACTAAAATTCAAAACATTTTTTTTTGTGTTAATAGCTAGCCCTAAATCTCAAATTAATCTACAATTCAAGTACATTCACTCAAAATTCTCTTGGCTAACTAAAAAGATTTACAGAAATAAATCTGTATATGCTAGAATTTCACACACACAAAATCTCTATTTATATGGGGTTTCCAGAAAGGTAAGGGATTATGACACAGTACTTACAATAGTTTAACATCTATTATCTCATTCCACCCTCACAACAATTTTATGATAATAAGCAGGTTAGGGAACGGAACAGCCATTCCCTACCAAAAAGCAAAATGAATTCCCACAGTCCTTTGGCTACCCAGCCTTAAGTCCTAGAGTATAAATGATGCTTTAAATGATAGGGTTGAATAAGTCAGCTGGGACAAATTATTTTTTCTTTTTTTTGAGACAGGGTCTGGCTCTATCGCCGAAACTGGAGTGCAGTGGCATGATGATAACTCACTGTAACTTCCAACTCCTGAGCTCAAGCAATTCTCTGACCCCAGCCTTCCAAGTAGCTGGGACTACAGGTATGTATTACCATGGCCAGCTAATTTTTTTAACTTTTTGTAGAGACGGAGTCTCACTATGTTGCCCAGGATGATCTCCAAATCCTGGTGTCAAGTGATCCTCCCACCTCAGCCTCCCAAAATGCTGGGATTACAGGCATAGGTCAACATGCCTGGCTCCAGGGACAAATTTTGTTGCTATACTATAATAGAAGAAATCATATTTTGAAAGCAAAGATGCACATTGCTCTTTGTGGAAGAGTAATTGCAATGCCCAGAAAGAACTGATAAGTACCACTGCAGTAAAGTACAGTACATACAAGGACTGATCTTGGCCCAAGTCATAGGTTCTTCTAACTGGAGTGTGACCAGGAGTTGAATAGTGAGTAATGGAAACAGGTTCAAGTTGAGGGTGCCCTAAGTAAGGCAAGCACAGGGCCAAGTATCATACTTACCTGCTGTAGTGTGAAGTACTGGAAAGAGCATGGGCTTTGAAGTCTGACAGACTTGGGTTCAAATCCCAGCTCTGTTACATACTGGCTGTGTTACTTTGGGCAAGTTACTTAATCTCTCTGAGCCTCACTTTCCTCACCTGCAAAATGGAGATAATACCATTACCCTGAAGGGCTGTTGTGAGGATTAAATGAGACAATATGTATAAAACTGCCTGCAATTTCCTAGCATATTAACTATTAACTTCTTTTCTTTCTTGAATGATACCAACTAGCTCTCCCTATATTATCTAGAGCAGGTGTCCTCAAACTATGGCCTGCGGGCCACATGTGGGTGTTTTTGCCCATTTGTTTTTTTACTTCAAAATAAGATATGTGCAGTGTGCATAGGAAGTTGTTCATAGTTTTTTAAAAACTATAGTCCGGCCCTCCAACGGTCTGAGGGACAGTGAACTGGCCCCCTGTTTAAAAAGTTTGAGGACCCCTGATCTAGAGTATAAGTAAGCTGGAGATTTTCTGAACAACCCTACTAAATGCCTGTCCCATCATACTGGAAACACCCCTGGAATCTTTAACATTTAGTGCCAATTACCTGGTTTTCATTCAGTAGCAGCTGCAATGCCCAAAGAGCCACTCTTCTCTACATAAACAATTACAAGTATTCCTGCCAGAACTTTCCCTGATCTGAGATTATATAAACAAACTCTAATAATTAGAAATTTCAAATCCTATTACAACAAAATCCCTACAAAAAGTTCTTCTAAGTCCTTGTCAATGACTAACTTTTTGAATCAATTAGACCTAAGAACAAAATATACAAATATATTATTTTTTTAGCAAAATCCTTAGAAAAATCACTTCTACATAGTACAGTGGCCCTCTGTATCTGTGGGTTCCACAACTGTGGATTGAACCAATCACAGATCAAAATATTCTGGAAAAAAAACCTGCATCTGTATTGAACATGTACAGACATTTTCTTGTCACTATTTGCTAAACAGTACAGTATAGCAACTATTTACATAGTATATAGAGTATAACAATATAGTAAACAACTATTCACATATTGTGTTAAGTACTGTAAATAATCAAGATGCTTTAAAGTATACAGGAGGATGTACATAGGTTATATGCAAAAAACACAGGGACTTGAATATCCACAGATTTTGGTATCTGTGACAGGTCTTCTAGAACCAGTACCCTCAGAGAATACTGAGGGACGACTGTATACCTTTTTAGATACTAGTCAAAAGCTCCTAATCAATATTTGCTTTCCTGACTATAATACTAAAAATATATATTTTTAAAATTCTGCATAGCATATGTGTTCAAAGTCTAGGACCACATAAAAGTAAATTTAGTTAACAAAATGGCCTATAGATATTGTATCTGATAAAATTATACTTGAATGACTAAATTTATGATGTTAATTATGACTTTCACATTTAGGAATTGTTTTTCATGCTTAATCTACTTTGTCCCCCAAGGAAATAATTCACCTTTATGTTTTGTTATTATAAGAGGATACATGTTCATTGTAAAAATTCAAACATAGAAATATTTTAGGTAGAAAATATAATTCCCCTAATCCTACCCACTCCCATCCCCTGGTAGCAAGAAATAATAATTTGATATATATTCTTATAGATTTTATTTTCAAGGTATATTAATGTAGGCAAGTTTTCACAAGAATTATGGTTTGGGGGGAGAGTAAAGAGGAGAGCAGAAATTAGGAAAATTCTTTTGTGAAATATGCTTGCTAATGCTAAAAACAGGCTTAAATACAAAAGACTACAAAACTGCATATATTGTCTAATCCATATTTTGATAAACACAGTCTAAAAACAAATATCAAAAAAATAACATTAGAAATCAGAGAATTGTAAATCAAAATCATAATGAGATATCACCTTATACCCACTAGGATACCTATAATCAAAAAGACAAAAGTAAGTGTTGGCGAGGATGTAGAGAAATCAGAACCCTCATACACCACTGGTGGGGATGTAAAATGGTGCTGCCCTTTGGAAAACAGGTGTGGCAAATCCACAAAATGTTAAACACAAAGTTACTATATGACCCAGCAATTCCACTCCTAGGTGCATATCCAATAGAAAGGAAGGCACACATCCAAACAAAAACTTGTACATGACCGGGCATGGTCCCTAACGACTGTAATCCTAGCACTCTAGGAGGCTGAGGTGGGAGGATCAATTGAGCTCAGGAGTTCAAGACCAGCCTGATCAAGAGGGAGACCCCATCTCTACTAAAAATAGAAAAAATTTGCCTGGCATGGTGGTACACGCCTGTAGTACCAGATACTTGGGAGGCTGCGATAGGACAATCACTTGAGCCCAGTAGTTTGAGGTTGCAGTGAGCTATGATGATGCCATTGCATTCTAGTCAGGGCAACAGAGTGAGACTCTGTCTCAAAAAAAAAAAAGTATACATGAATGGTCACAGCAGCATTATTCATAATAGCCAAAGAGTAGAAACAACCCAAATACCCCTCACTGATAAATGGATAAGTAAAATGTGGTATATCCATATAATGGGATAGCACCAGGCAATAAAAAGAAATGAAGTACTGAACATATGCTACAACAGGGATGAATCTTGAAAGCATTACACTAACTGAAAGAAGCCAGTCACAAAAGACCACATATTATGATTCCATTTATATGAAATTTTCAGACTAGGCAAATCTATAAAGGCATAAAAGTGGATTAGTAGTTGCTTAGGGCTCAGGAGATGGAGTAAAATGGGAGTGATTACTAATGGGCATGGGGTTTCTTCACAGGGTAATCAAAATGTTCTAAAATTGACGATGGTGATAGTTGCACAACTCTGTAAATACACTAAAAACCTTTAAATTGTACACTTTAGGTAAACTGTATAAGAATTATATTTTAATACATCCATTAATACATCTATTAAAAATAACATTTGTAATCACTGGATGATGAATAACTAGTTAAATTTTTATTTTATTATTTATACCTTTTTGTAATTTCCAAGTTTTGGTAATGACTAAAAGTATTATTTTTTAAGTCAAGGGGAAAATTATTTTCCAAAGTGCTTCTTGGGAGAATTAGAGAACTATTAATCAATAGACTAGAGATTAAGATAGAGTTGCCACTTATATTTAGTTATTCATTCCTTAAACACCTACTATGTGCTCCAAAAATTGTCCCATAATGAGAAAAATTCTAACTCCAAATCAATCAATTACACCACAGTTTAACACAGACAAGGCTCCCTTCTTAACTCTGTAAGACAAATTATGCATCATACCATCAGACTCCTCTGCATTAATTTTGCACAGAAGGTTATGTTCAATTATATCAAACAGCAAGATGGGGGTTAGAGGAGCAATCGGTTTGGAAGGAGGGCTTGAAGATGATTTTGCATGGTACTCTATATTAACCTAGAAAATATTAATTGACCATATCAAAAAATTGAGGAGAAGGGGTTTGAGGGAAATGTTTCCCTCCCCTTTGGCACGACCATTGCTATGTTCTGGGCTCTATACCAAACATGTTACCTAATCTCCTTTCATCTTCATAATAAGCCTAGTAGGTAGATGAGGAAACTGAGGCTAGATTGGAATAGCAACTTCCTCAGGGTCACAAATCTCCTAAGGAGCACATTAACGCTTATGTGTTCCCATAGCTCTGTATGGCTCTTTATACCTAACTAATGTTTCTCATTACTCATCTTGATATAATGTATATTTATGTGCATTTCTCTCTGTACTGTTAGTTTATCAATGGCAAGGTTAACGTCCTTCATTTTTGTACCCTACAGCCAAGAATGATTAAATATTTTGTTGAATTAAGCATATTAAAGAATCAGGTGAGGACAGTTACGAAGAAAGCCAATAGGGGAAAGTTTCAGAAAACGGGTTGTCAGTAGTGTCAAATGGTACAGAAAGAGTCATCAGTATATTTTAAATCATCACTGGCATTGAACTGATGTTCCTTATTCATTTATTGAACATCTGCTACACGCAGGACATGTGTTAAGCACTATGAACACATAGGGGAAAAATCTGGTATATGTCAAAAGGTTTTCAGGGAAGTAGCCTCATCTAAATTCTTGTTCAGGAAAGCAAAACAAAGTGTCAGGCCTGCGACTGCCTACATCTTATTTGGCTCCGGTAAACGTGAAGACAACTTGAAAGGGTCACATCGCACCTTTTAGTAAAACTTCTGATGGAGGACACGAGATAAAGAAGGGCCAAAGCACCTCAGTCCCGGTGACGGCGGCCAGGGAAGTCAGGTGGCCAGGGTATCCGACTCACTCTAGAGTCTCTCGCCCCCTAAGTAGAGCTGGGGCTGCCCCTCCATAATCTGGGGCGGGAAAAAGAAGACACTTACCGCAAAAGGCACCGCTAACACCGTGGCCCTAAAGGGCCGGGAATTCCTTGGCGAGGCCTCAGGCCGTGGGAGGAAATCCAAGAAAGCTGGGAGCAGCAGACAGGTACGACCCCACAACCCGGCTTCCGGACTATATAAACTAGGGTCCCAGCGCCCAGCACCGCGACGCCAACTCCCACCAGCTGGAAGACCGACGAGTGCCACCGAACCTTCCGCCCAATGAGGAAACGTCACCACTCAGTGTAGTCCAGCCTTTCATGAAGGGGATGCACTTCCGCTTCCGGGGCACACCGCTGCGTTCTTTCAGCGCTTCTCTTGAGAGTGTTTAGAGAGGAGTTTGTTCGCTTCCACTGGTTTTGGCTTTAGTTTTCTACTGCTGAGTAACTGCAGCAGCAAAGTTAGTGGTAAAATAGGAGGCTCTGTAGCGCTGTGACCTCGAGCAAGAAGTCAGACCTCTAGGAGCCACCTTAGGAAAATGTGACTACACTGAGCACTGCCAGCTAAAAGTGGAATGATGAGAAATGGGGGTGGGATTGAAGGTAGGGATTCCCGGGCGCACGTGAAGACTCCATAAGGGGGCGGGTCTTAGGGCTTTCGCAGCGAGAGGCGTTTCCGCCGAGGGCGGGGTCGCTGTTCGGGCCGGCCTCTGCCTGCGCGTGCGCAGTGAGAGCCAGCTCGGCGCTGCTTGCTGTGGAAACATGGACTTTCACTCTGCGAAGCGAGCAATAGTACAGCTTCTCCGTAATGTAGCTCCGGCAGACTGCCCGGCGCTGCTCCAGTGGATGCGAACTACCCGTAAGTGACTAGAGGCAGGAGGCTGGGGCAAGGATATGCTGTGTGGGTGCTGGCCTGGGGACTTAGGCGGGGTGAGGCCAAAAGCCTTCCACAGGGTAGCTGTGCTGGCCTCTGCTCTCCAGTGGGGTAGGTTGACCGAGGCACGCCTCAGGTGTTGGGCCCGAGTACCGGTTGCGGTTGGGTGCAGGAAGACCGGGCCCAGGTGGTTTAG
>VBSM01002121.1:27523552-27536554 GCA_008086735.1 Cheirogaleus medius
TTAAAAAAAAAAGTTAAAAAAAAAAAGAAGATTTCAATCTCGTGGAGCCATTTGCAACGTAAATATCAAATTTTAGAGGCATCAATTAAGACTCCATTTTTCAAGATCAGGAAGACTTGAAAGCATGTTTTGGATAAAAATTTTTTAAACAAGAAGAACCAGTATCACTGGCTAAAGAATAGATTTTGACTTTTTGTTGAAGGTACAGAAGTGCCTCTCAAACTGACCCTGTAGTCAGGAAACTCAAACCAATTTGTTAAACAATTTAGAAAACAACTTGAGTTTCTGAAGAACACTTGTTAACATGAATATTTTAAGAAGTGAGAGTGTCAGCTTAAAATGGAGTGTCTTTTTTTATAATCCAAAAAAAGTGGTGTATTAGTATACCTTTTTTATTGTGGTAAAATATACAGAAAATAAAATTCACAATTTTAACCATTTTTTAGTGTACAATTCAGTGGCATTAAGTACATTCATATTGTTGTATAACCATCATTGCCATCCATCTCCAGAACTTTTTCATCTTCCCAAACTGAAACTCTTAGTGTGCCTTTTTATGAAGTGGTCTAACAACAGAACAAAAGATTCTCTCAAACAACTGTTTTTCATTTTCCTAATTAGATTTCCTTTTTCCAGTGGGCGGAAAATATTTTTTTTTCCATCTCTAGGATTAAGTCGTTTAAATAATACCTTACTTGGGTAGGACATGGTGGCTCATGCCTCTGTAATCCCAACACTTTGGGAGGACAAGGCAGGACAATCACTTGAGACCAGTTTGAGCAACACAGTGAGACACAGCACTACAAAAAATTTAAAAGATTAGCCGTGCGTGGGGGCACACTCCACTATTCCTAGCTATTCAAGAGGCTAAGGCAGGAAGATTGCTTAAGCCCAGAAGTTTGAGGTTGCAGTGAGTTATGATGATACCACTGCACTGTATCTATCCTAGGCAATAGAGCAAAACGCTGTCTAAAATAAATAAAATTTCTTGTGTAACATTTGCTTAGACCTTTAATAATTATAACTTCTTGAATCTTTATACCATTTAATGGAATAGCAAGGACAATAATACATGTTCAGTATGAGTTTCGTTTTGAGTTTCATCAAGTTTATTAAAAATAGAAAACATCTAAATATTGTTAGGTAAAAATCACAATAATTTAAAATAAAAGGAAGAATAAAATTCTTGATCTCAAAGGGGTAGTGAGATTATTACACCGAGATTTGGGGTCATTTAGGAACCAAAAGCTTGGACCAGGGCAGAGCCAAGGACATGTCAATGTCTATTACAAACTAAAGATGTAGAACATACAAAGGTAGGAGCCTACATTTTTACCTTGGTACAGCTTAGCCCAAATGTGTAGGAAAGAGTAAGCACTTACTTTTAGTAAGACTAAAAGTCTGAGGGGTCAAAGCAAGCAAAGATAAGCTCCCCTCCCCTGCAAAAGTAAAAAGCAGTTTAAAATACAGCAATAGCTCAGCTCGTTGTTTCTGATCCTGTGGCAGATGATCTTGTTTTCTTCTATTTCTGGATGTGTATAAAGTGAGTTTTTGAGCTGGGCTCAGTAGGTTATGGGCTGGGGGGTGGGGAGAGTTGCTTGAGGCCAGGAGTTCCAGAACAGCCTAGGCAACTTAGAAAGACCCATCTCTGTAGCATGTGCCTGTAATCCTAGATAGTCAGGAGACTGAGGCAGGAGGATTGCTTGAGTCCAGGCATTTGAAGCTGCAGTGAGCTATGATCCTGCCTAGGCAACAGAGAGAGACCCTATCTCTTAAAAGATAAATAAATAAAATGAGCTTTTGATCTAGATTTTAAAGTGTGGGACTGTGGTTCCCAAACCCCAGACCAGGTACCAGTCCATGGCTTGCTAGAAACCGGGCCAGCATCACCAACCTGTGCCCCCCAGAAAAAATTGTTTTCCATGAAACTGGTCCCTGGTGCCAGAAAGGTTGGGGACCGCTGGTGTAGGAGACTGACTGCAGTCCTTTAAGTGAAGGAAGCTGAGAGCCAGAACTACAAGTGGGGTTGGCAATAGGCATATAAAAAAATACATTGGACTAACAATCTATTAAAAAATGCTATTCTGAAACTTCTCAATTTTTCCTGGATATGCCAGTATAAATTAGGAAGTCAAACTAATAGCCCATAACATTTTCAATTAAGGATCAAGTTCCAAGGGATAGAAAATTAGGATTTGCTATAAGGAAATTAACAAAATCATCAAGAAAATATTAAATGCTTAAAATAACAGTAGATATCTAGAAACTTGTAGAAGTTTCTCTGTATCCCTTATTTTAAATGTATCTTCATTGAGCAGAATTGAACATGTTGCTGAGCAGCAACTACAGAGCCATTAGAAATTCTTTGAAATTCCCACAAATCTAAAAAGGAGTCTAGGATCTAGTTATATTTGTCAGACAGCATACTGCTCCAATTCTACATTGTATTAATATTAAGCATCCATGTAACTTAAAGATTTTATGATCTTTATTGAAACTATAAGAATTTGTGAAAGTTATCAAATATATGAAATAATATTAAAAATAGATTGTTTTTTCAAAAACAATATTTGTTAAAAATTAAATTAAAAAAAAAATAGGGCTAGGCACAGTGGCTCACACCTGTAATCCAAGCACTTTGAGAAGCAGAAGTGAGATCACTTGAGACCAGGAGTTGGAAACCAGCCTGAACAACATAGCAAAACCCCATTTCTACAAAAAAATTTTAAAATTAGCTGGGCATGATGGCATGAACTGGTAGTCTCAGCTACTTGGGAGGCTGAGGTGGGAAGATTGCTTGAGCCCAGGAATTTGAGGTTACAATGAACTATAAATCACGCCACTGCATTCCAGCCTGGGTAACAGAGCAAAACCTTATCTCAAAAAAAAAAAAAAAAGGAAAAAGAAAGAAAATAGGATGGTTAGACTCCAGTGATATGGAGGATTCACTGAAAAGTAAAAAAATAAAAAACATTAAAAAATTATGAGGGGAATAAAATGAAAATGAAGTTTAAGTAAATCTAGTTTAAAATAGATGTGCAAGATATTTTCTAGTGGGGAGAAGCTGATAATCAGGGAGCTAGTTAGGAGTTTGTAATGCCATTTGAAGTGTAAGGTGATGACTGGCTGCGAAGTAGTTGAAGTGGAAATGAAGAGAAAATGGGATTCAAAGGAAAGAAAAAGAGGTGTGACTCAGTAACTGACTAGATATAAAAAGTGAAGTTTGACTCATAAACATCAGCTTTGGTGACTTTTCATTCCCCATATATTTAATTAAATATATGTAGGAAATTGTAAAGTATTAGATTTGCCCTTTAGAGAAGCTCTTCTTTCTCCATTCCCTTCCCACTTACATATGTAATTTGAAACTATATGAATTTGTGAAAGTTATCAAGTATATGAAATAATATTAAAATAGATTGTTTTTTCAAAAACAAAAAGTATTATTTGTTAATTAAAAATAAAATTTAAAAAAATAGAGCTAAGCGCAGTGGCTCATGCCTGTAATCCAAGCACTTTAGAGACGCTCTTTCTCCATTCCCTTCCCACCTACATATGTAATTTGAAAAAAAATTTTACTGTCCTCAGGCAGCTGATTAGCACCTTCCTTTAATCCTTTTCCAAGCAGCATACTGTTACCACACATTCTGAAATAGCTATTACGCGAGTTAAAAGATGTTCCGCCTCACTAGTAAATAAATAAATGCAAATTATTAATAAAACAACCAGGTTTGTTTTAATGGTAATATTTATTGCTGTGAGGGCATGATGAAACACATATTCATTTGTTAGAGTAAATTGATATAATCTTTAAGGAAAGAAATTTGCAAATATGTAGCAAAAGCCTTTAAAATGTTTAAGTACTTCCATTTGTAAGAATTCATAGTAAGGAAATAGAGATGCAAAGAGATGACGCATGCCAAAACGTTAGTTGCAGTGTTCCCAGTTTTCTAGTTTTTCATAGTTACAATTATATCTAACTGTCCAGGGATAGAAGTGAATGGTTAAATAAAGACTATATGTATGATGGGATATTACAAAGCCTTAAAAAATAATAATGTTTTAATTTTAGTGATGTAGAGTAAATGCTTATGGTATACGGTTGGCTCTCCATATCCACAGGTTCCACATCCAAGAATTCAACCAACCGAGGATCAAAAATATTAGGGGAAAAAAATAAAGAAGAATGCAAATTTTAAAAAAACAATACAGTTTAACAATTACTTGTGTAGCATTTACATTGTATTAGGTATCACAAGTAATCTTGAGATGATTTAAAGTATTCAGGAGGATATGTGTAGGTTATATAGAAATACTGTGTCGTTTTACATAAGCGACTTGAGCATCCATGCATTTTGGTATCCATGGGTAGTCCTGGAACCAGTTCCCCCACAGATGCCTAAAGACAACTATAATGTTAAAGTGAATTCAAGTTTTATACACTTGAGTAATATCCTATCATATGCCTTTCTAATCTGTTTTCATAACCATTATTAGGAAAAAAGTCTTGCTATTCTTTTCAGAAGTTAATTGCCTACCACACTACAGATAATAAAACTAATTTTAACCTTCTCGAGCTAAAAATTTCCCCTGTAAAGTCTGAAAGTACCCATTAACAATTATGAATCAATGACATTTGAATAAGAAGACACTTAGAATAAAAACATTTAGGAAAAACGTAGATGAATTTTTATATCTTACCAAAATGATTAAACCAAAGTGGTTAAGTAGGTTTAATAACATGGACTCATTTTCTAGAGATGTTTTGGGGATCAAAAGTGAATGCATGTAGAGCATGTCAAACAGTGCCTTACATACAGTATTCAGTAAATATTAGCTATTAAAGATCTATTAACATTCTTCCTGGAAACTTTATATATATATTTATGTATGTATCCAAACACACAAATTTAGGCCCTTTGTTGACCATATAAAGCCCATGTTTGGATTCCCTTAACTAGGATCAGAGTGAAGAATCCCTGTTATAAATAAATCTCTTTTTACCCTTGAATATGTTTGAATCAGGGTTCGTTGTCCAGGGTAAGGGGTGCCAATTCTCATTTTTACCTGGTATTGAAGTAAAACAAATGCAGTCTTCATTTATTAATGCCTTTTTTTGATAATGGAGTAATTTAATACACAATTTCATAGTGTTTCTCATCTTGACTGGTGATACATTAATTGAGGGATTGACTCCTAAATAAACACATTTAATTAGGGGAGCAGGTGGAAATCCATTGTGATTGTTCAGAATTTGCAGCCTTTCCTGACTTTTATTTCTCCAGCTTCCTAGATCTTGACATGTGATTGTTTAAGACATTTAGGCCTCTATTGCTACCACCACCCCTTCCAACTAGATTGATAACCAGTAGCAGTGGCATTGGAGCCCTGGAATGCTGCAAAATGAAAACAGAAGAAAATAAGCTAAGGTAATCATGGATTAGAGAACTAGATTGCCAAACTGTGTTCAGTTCCAAGGCCACATTTAAAGGAACTATTGAGCAAATCCAGAAGAAAGCAACCAGATGACAAAGAATATGGCTACCACATCATAGGAAGAACCACAGTCAGAGCTAGGGAGAAGGGAAGACTAAGGTAGTGACAGAGAACTGTTACTAGCTGCTGCCTTTGCACTTTAGAGAGGCTGCCTGGCATAATAATTCAGAATTCAGATTTAGACAAGCATTCAAATCCCAACTCTAACACTTTCTGGCTGGTAAAACTTGAGGCAAGTAACTTAATCTTGTGATCCCAGATTCTTTGTTATACAATAGAGATGATAATAGTGCCACCTATAGGGCTCTTAGAGTTAATGACAGTGTAAAAAGCACTGCATAAAGTCTAGCATGCCTTAAGTGCTCATTCAGTAAATGTACAGCAATAAAGATGGTACCTCTCAGGCTGAAATTTTTAAAATGAGTTAATATTAGAGGGAGGCTGATTCTGGCTCAGTCTGAGGAAGAAATGCTGTCCCTGGATGTGTTAAAGTAAAAACTGAACAACTATATATCATATATCAAAGATTTATACATAGTGTTCTGCCATTTGGTAAGAGGTCATTGTCTAAGTTCCCTTTTCACTCTAAGACTCTGGTTTTATAAGCCAAACTCATATGAAACCATGTTTTTTATAACATGGTTTGTTTATGTTACAGAAGTAATTCCAAGGAAGTTGGATCATAAAATATTTTAGTTTCATATAATGAGATTTTTTTTATTGGCTTCTTTAGATATACCATTTACAAATTGAGAGAAGCACTGGTGTGAGTGATATGAGAATTAAATTTGAGTCATAGAAGCTTCCATACAATGTTCTATCTATGGAGGGAAACTAAGCAGATTTAGGTATTAATTAGCACCTGGGAAAAATTAATTAGATTGTAGGAATACAATGAAAAAGGTCAGTTTAGGGGGCAAAATGCATAAAAAATGCTATTTAAATTCTGCCTAAAACAATTTGGAATGTATCTCAATAGTATTTTTGTTTCCCTGTAATTTATTCTGCCTCCTCCCTGTAATGCCTATTCCCTGTAATTCTGCCTCCTCCTAGGAATAATTTGAAGCAGTAGCTTAGAGCATTATACTAAATATGTGAGAAAAGAAAAAAGAGCTAAAAAGCCTTCCTACATCAAGCCAGAGAGGCAAATACAGGTAGTAACTACTATGGCTCAAGAGAAAGTTATGCAGAGAAAGAATCTTTGTATGTAGGGACTCAGTGGTATTGTGGGGGTTGGGGAAGAGTACATTTTTTATGGGCAGCAAACAGGTTTATGTCCTTGTGCAGCTGTTGGCCTGCTTTGCAACTTTTGGTAATTCATTTACCTTAGAACCCTCAGTTTCCTAGTCAAGTAAATCTAAATCTGAAATGTAATTTTGCTTTTCTTCCTCACATGGATGTTATAATAGTTAATTGACTTTGTTTCTACATGAAAGAACTTTGTAAGCTATAAAACATCATCCAAATTTTAATTATTTATTATATGAAAATAGCATTCTGAATAAACACAAAATTATTTTATGTTTAAGAAGGACATCATGAGTTGACCTTAAAATATCCAAAGATTTGGAGGACAGGGAATGTGGAGATAAATGACATTTTCTTTAGGATATCCTTGTTTTCCTTTTATGGCTATTTTTAAATTGTAAGAAAGACAATCTCCTTAGGGACTTTTTTTTTTTTTTTTTTTTCCCCCTTAGGGACTTTTTACCCTAGCAAAAATTCCATATAAAGTCTTTTAAGAGGAAGGTAAAATATTTTTCCTACCTTACTATTCTTTTAGTAATCTTTTCCAGTCTACATTTAACATCCTAGACAATAGCTGACTTCAAAAGTATTTTACTTTCAGATGAGATAAGTCACATCCTATTTTAAATTGTATATGTACTGCTTAGAAATTATTATTTTTATTGAGATAGGATCTTGCTCTGTTGCCTAGGCTAAAAGTGCAGTGGTGTCATCACAGTTCACTACATCCTCCAACTCCTTGGCTAGAGCGATCCTCCTGCTTCAGCCTCCTAAGTAGCTGGGACTACAGGCACATGCCACTACACCTGGCTAATTTTTCTATTTTTTGAGACAAGAGTCTCACTGTGTTGCTCAGGCTGGTCTCAAACTACTGGCCTCAAGATCCCCCCTCCCCCACTCCCACCTTGCCCTGCTAGGATTACAGGTGTGAGCCCCTGTAACTGGTCAGAAATGATATTTTTTTAGAGCCCATTTCCCACAGAAAATTTGAAACAACAGAACAATGAACACAACAACTTTTATACCCTCATCTAGATTCACCTACAATCTCTTTCCATACCTTTTCTACCTTTATTATGACACACACACACTTCTCTTTTGCCAGACCATCCAAAAGTAGACCACAGCCATCAGAAATATGATATTTTAATTATTATTTTATCTGCTGCTCTAGTACAGCAGAACAACATTATTATTGTAGTTTATTGTATAATTGGTGCCAGATGTTAGGATGTTAGTGTTTATTATCTGAAGTCTTGGTAACATTTTATTGGATCAGGGATACCCAGATTAGGGTTATCTTTTTAATAATCCCTGAGTGATACCGCCTAAATTTCTAAGATCTGTGTGCTCACAGAAGAAATATTTGACAAATTATTAGTGAGTTTAAAACCCTAAAAATTAATGGCAGTATTATTCTTGAGGAAAAATAAGTAATTAAAATAATACATATTTTTAAAAATATCTTTGCTTTTATATGATAAGCAATTTGGAAAAAGGAAAACTCAATTTTTTTTTGGTATGTACCCCCATAATATTGTAAAGTATTATTGCTTTCATACAGCTTTTGAGTCAAAGTTATAAGTGTGCCCTTCACTCAGATAGTGTACACTGTACCCGTTAGGTATGAATTTACCCATCCTGTCTTCCCCCTCCCAAAACACTCAATACTTTAAGTAGAACTTGTGTTAGGACTTGAATCTCTTATTGGCTAGGTTTATTTATTGTTATTGTACAAATTGATGCTATCTGATGGAAAATATATCCATTGTATGGATACCATTAGTCTAGGTATAATGACAACTATAAGAGCTTTTTTTTTTCCCCAGGAGATTTTGATGAATTCACTCAAGATAATAATGACGTTATGTTGAAAAGCATAGCAGAAGACCTCCGGAATTGCTTACCTATAGAAGCCATGCTTTCTTCAGAACATCTAGCCCTTCAAAAAGTAAATACATTAAATTAATTTACTCTTAGTGCTACCTAAGGATTATCCTATTCTTCCATAACCCCACAGCCTTTCTAGTCTAATTAGCCCTAACTTCAGTTTTCAACAGTTTTTCATTTATGCTTCAACTATGTCCCCAATTCTTTTGAGTCCTTAACCCTTTGGCTCCCTACTGCTATTCATTCAACAAATATTTTTTGAGAGCACCCTGTTTGCCAGGCTCTCAAAAAATGATCAATGCCCAACAAGGGCCAATGATATGGCCCTGCCTACATCATTGTCCTGGTTTTCTCTTCCCTGTTCCACTTCCCTCCCTCTTTTCAAGGATGAAGCTCACCTTTTTGTTTCCTTCTCCTATATTTACATTGCACATTTTTTGCTTATTCTTCTATTCCTTTATTTTTAGAATGAGTTCTCATTTTTCTTCTCCATACAAGCCCCTCATTCAAGTTCCTTCAAATCTCATTCCTTATGGGAGACATATGCTGTGAATATTGTTTTGCAAAGCAAAGCTAATAATAATCTATTCTTTACCCACTAATCTGAAAACAGCAATCTTCCATGTGGTTTTCAGCCTATAAACACCTGCACAGAGAAATGAAATCATGCACATTCTTTTTTTCCCCTATAGCTCCTTATGCATAATCTGCACATTCTTAATAGTGTTAATAGTGCTGTGCACATTGTGAACACCTAGCAAATCTTAGTAAACATCCAGCTATTCAGAGTAGATTCTCAATGGAGGAAAATAGTGAATAGTATAAAAATTGAAAGAAATATTTATAATAACAGTTTGGAGGGGGTTTTTTCGTGGTTTTTTTGTTTGTTTGTTTGTTTTGAGACAGGATCTTGCACTACCGCCCAGGCTGTGCTCAAGTGATTGTCCCACTTCAGCCTCCCAAGTAGCTGGGACTACAGGCATGCGCCACCAAGCCCAGCTAATTTTTTGTTTGTTAGTTAGTTAGTTAGTTAGTTAGTTTGTTTGTTTGTTTGTTTGGAGAAGGGGTCTCACCATGTTGCCCAGGCTGGTCTCGGACTCCTGGGTTCAAGCAAACTTCCTGCCTTGGCCTCCCAAAGTGTTGGGATTATAGGCATGAGCCACCACATCCTGCCTGGATATTATTAATAAAGTAGTCTTTATTGGTATATGATATACCACAATATATAAAATGAGGGAAAAAGTATTCATTGTCTGTATAATGGAACCACAATCTTTTAACAAATTAAACTGTTCTTATCTTCTTCAGTTTCCTTCTGATCCTTATAGATATCCATACCTGATTTTTACATACTTACAATATAGGTGTCTTTGTATAAATGGATATATAATTTTTAGGTATCCAAATAGGATTCTTTATTATAGTTAAATAGAAAGAATCAGACACTTTTTTTTGTGGCTAATTCTTATTATATCTTGTACCACAAATATTAATAAAGAGCTATTATTTGTAAGCATTGAGTTTTAATAACATTTTTATTTGAAAACTTTGCTTTCTGGGCCAAGATTACTTGTTAAATGTTTTGATGGTAAGTCACTGACTTGTAAGACTCAGAAGACTTGGTATTACTTTCAACTTTTCCCCCTATTGTTAACTAGTGTAATTCTTTGAAGAAATCTCTCTGGGTATTAATTTCTTTGTCTATAAAATATACTACTTAGGATAGACAAGATGATCTCTAATATTCCTTTCAACTAAAATTTTATGTATTTCTCATAGCCACATTTTGCATCATTCCAGGTCAAATTAAAAGTTGCTAGTGTCTCAGAAATAAAATGTTACTGGCTTGAATAAGTAAAACATATCTTTCTGTGCCTTCTTTTTGCTCTCAGAATTTTAGCATATGAACCACTGATGTTTTGCCTTATTTAGCAATAAAAAGAGACTTCTTTGTACTTTGTTTCTTTTGATGTTTTTCTCTCTCCACCAGATACAGCAGCAGCCAGACCCCACAATTCACGTTGATGCATTCCTTTATGATGAAGACTTGATTGATTTATTATGTGAGGAAGGAAAAATGAACAGAAACTACTGTATGTTGTGTGGCTCACACCAGATAGCACCTTTAGGTAGGCACTCAAGCGTGCAAATCTGATGATTTTATATGTGTACTTTTTCCTTATATGTCATGAGTATGCAAATTTTCAACCAAGCCATTTGATGTTTTTTGAAACATCTGCAGCGCCATGGCCTTTACCAGATATTGCAGTTAAGGAGACTAAGTACAAATATTATCTAGGGAAGCTAGGCTACTTATTGTCCCCCAAGCCACGTCTAGAAACTGTTTTTCACATCTAAAAACTGTTTAATCAGAGGTAACTCTTCAGGTCCAGATACTAATCAGAAGTGACTGAATACTTGACAAACAATTCATACTCTACATACTCAGCAGAGATTGGTAATATTAACCATACACTGATTTATTTACAATGAAAAATAAAACTTCCAAAGGGGCTGAAATATTCTTCCTATAAAAACATCTACTTGTGAAGTCATATAGTGATCAGATATTATTGGGTGGGCTTGGACTCAGAAGACAGAGATAGATAATCCTGAGAAAGATCTAATTCAGGACATAATTTGACCCGGTGAGGCATCCTGATCCGTAACAGAGAACATCTCTAGTGACAGAAGGTCTCCTGCATATCTGCCTCTCAGCTACAGCACCTGTGTCCCAAACAGGAAACGAGACTGACTCCATTCTGCTCATATGTTAAGTCTTCTGTTAAGAAATTCTTTGTTCCAACTGGCTATGATTGCCAGGGGTCCTCAAACTTTTTAAACGGCGGGGGGGGGGCCAGTTCACTGTCCCGCAGACCGTTGGAGAGTGCGCCCTGTGGGCCCGGGACGAGTCAGCTGCTAAGCAGAACAGGCAGCAGCAGCAAAAACACCCAGCAGGCCTGATAAATGTCCACGGCAGGCTGGGCCATTGTTTGAGGACCCCTGGAGTCTGTTGCTTTAGGCATGCATCTCCCTGCTCACTTAGATTTAGAGTTACTGCATAGGGTGGGCTACCCTTCCTGGTAAATAATACAGGAAGAACTAAAGAAGTGAATTATAACTCTAACACTGTATGAAATAGATCTGATTTATGGAGATTCATAGAAGAGCTATATTTAACAAATAATAATTAGAAGATTAAGATGCATCTGTCTATAAAAATCAGTTTTTTAATGACTAGGTACCCAGGCCACCCCAGATAACTACAGTGACTCTGAAACATCTATCACTATGCAGGACTCTTCCTTCCACACGACATGGGGCATGTCTAGCAAAAAGATATTAATAGTGACTTTGTAGCCCAGAGAAGAAGCATTAGTGTGGCAAAGAGAGTGGTGAGGATGAAGATCCTAGGGAGATACGGATTACACTGGTCAAGGCCCACCTACCCCCAAAGAGTTACCTTTGAGACCTAGTCACATCCTTTGTTCTCTTCCAAAGGATTGTCCTGCCTGCTTCCATTTTCCTTGCCACCATCCATTGGTTGTGATCAAGGTTTCCCCCATCCTGCCCATTATATTATATAGAACATAATATAGTCTTTGGGTTACCTCCATATCAGAAGAAAACCAGACACAGGCTATTGCAGATATTTCATGACAGAAACTGGGGTGAGAAGATAGACTAAGAGGCTAGAAATGGTGGCAATTAAGCTAACCAGAATAAGAACAATTTATGAAGTTATCTTAATCTCCTTCTATACTGCTCCTCTCTTGCGCTCCAGAACACATTCTAGGTTGGTCAGGGCAGCTATATCACACAATTCCAGAGATAGTCATTCATTTGGTAGTCTACCATCAATGCAGCAGTATATGCTAGTTCTTAGGTTGATTCTGGGGTTAGGTGAGAAAGTCAGGAGGTATGGAGGTTAGGAAGTTATCCCTGGCAGCAACAGGTCATATGTAGAAGAGCAAGGGAAAAACCCAGGACATCCCAAGCAGAAGCAAAAACAAATGAAGGGCACAGGGATAGGGACAGTCATCTAAGTAGCTATTCCCTAGAGGTCTTTTATATGGCAGAGACTTAATATGTGTTCTTTAATGCAGCTCGGAGTGGATGAACACAAAATTATTACATTAATTTTTTCTAAATAACTTCTGGATTTCATTGATTAGGGAAAAAAACATAAAATATACTTTCTAAATATAGGTGAAAAAATTAGAAGTACAGAATACAATTGTTTATGCCCAAGCAAATTTGATGTTCACTCTTTTCTAATTCTCCAGGATTTATTTCACATTCCTTCTCCCTCATGGAATTGAAGTTCATTTATCATCATGTACTCCCTGATCTGTCCGGAAAGGTCTT
>VBSM01002121.1:27576701-27595187 GCA_008086735.1 Cheirogaleus medius
GAAATTCAAAAAGTGGCTAAGATATTCAATAGATATTTCTTCAGAGAAAATATACACATGGCTAATAAGCACATGAAAAGATGCTCACCATCACTAGTCATTAGGGAAATGCAAATCAAAAACTACAGTGAGATACCAGTTCACACCCTTTAAGATGGCTATTATAAAAACAACAACAACCACCCCAAAATAGGAAGTGTTGGCAAGGATGTGAAGAAATCGGAAATGCTTGGGCATGGCTGATTGGAATGTAAAATGATGCAGCTGCTGTGGAAAACAGGACAGTGGTTCCTCAAAATATTAAACATAAAATTACTACATGATCCAGCAGTTCCCCTTCTGGGTATGTACACAAAAAATTGAAAACAGGAACTCAAACAGATACTTGTACACCAATGTTCTTTGCAGCATTATGCACAATAGCCAAAAGGTGGAAATAACTCAAATGTCCATTGACAGATGAATGGATAAACAAAATATGGCATATATACATAACATGAAATATTATTCAGCCTTAAAAAGGAATGAAATGTTGATATATACTACAACATGGATGAGAACATTGAAACCATGAAAACATTATGATAAGTGAAATACACCAGATATAAATGTACAAGTATTGTATGATTCCACTTGTATGAACTATCTAGAATAGGAAAATCCACAGAGATAGAAAGTAGAATAGAGGTTACCAAGGGCTATGGAGAGAGGGGAAAGAGGAGATAATGTTTAATGGGTACAGAGCTTCTATTTGGAATGATGAAAACATTCTGGAAATGAATAGTGGTGATGGTGGCACAGCATTGTGAATGTACTTAATGCCACTGAATTGCACACTTAAAATGGTCAGAATGGTACATTTAAATGTTATGTGTATTTTGCCACAATTTAAAAAATAATTTTATAAACATAGGAAATATTATTGAAAGCCTCTGTGATCTCCATGTTTCTGCTACAGAGTGAACAGGTAAGCCACCACAGCATGAGAATACCAGATACAGATGTGAATTTAATTAAGGAATTTCCTGGTTGTGTGTGTAGACAATGGATGTTTTGTCTACATTAGATATGATTCTTCTTCTGACTGATTTACCAAAAATATCAGGCCTCTTTTGCTTCCTTTCTTCCATATCCTGTGCCCTGGTTATTACAGGTAGATGTGGAAAAGAAATTGCCAGTGATGCTGCAAATAATTTCCTTCACCTTCTTACCTCAGAGATTGGTTGAAGGAAGAAGAAAGGTGACTGACAGAGTCCCTGCTGGCTATGCCTCTCAACCACATGACTACTGAGCCACTTAATTCCTCCCCAGGGTCAGAAATGCCCCAGTGCCAGATTGTTTATGGATACCCTAACCACCTTTTCACACTTCTTGAAGTTTAGCTTTAAATGTGTTAATAATTAGCAAACCAATTATTTGTTCCTGGTGAGTATTGGCAAATACTGAGGATTATTGTAGAATGTTGACCTTGAACAGCAATTCTACACAAAACTATTAACACCTTGGCAAAAGGAAATTTGTTTAGTAAAGCACTAAATAAGGTGGTAAAGATATATTAAAACTAGTTCCCCTTCTGTGATTAAACTATATCATCACTATCATTATTTTAGAAAGTTGAGAAGTATTAGTTTGTAATACTTTAATATCATTATAAATAATCATTTATAAATCATGGTCATTTTTCTTTTGTTAAATGTTCAATTTATATATATTTTTTTTCAATTTATATTTTTTGAAAAAAGGTTTATTGAGACCCTTTTTCTAGCAAACAACATAAAAAACATGTTTAGTAGTTTTACTAGGAGACCTTTATCAAAATTCTCACTAGCCTTATAATGAATAGAAAATACATGATAGGAAGTGTCAAAAGATATTTGAAGTTTAAAAGCAACTCACCTACCAACAAATTATAATATGATCTTAAGGAAGTCACTAATCACCATTTAACCATTGCTTCTTCATCTACAACCTGGAGGTAATAATGCATCTCCAATCTAGCTAAGATGGAAGTTTGCATACAATAAAATAATAGATAGGTAAGCACTTTGGGAAGTATAGCATACTGTACTTGTAATTATTGTTGTAAAGATAGTTTAAACAAAAATCATGGTGGGGAGAGGGAAAAAGAAACTATATATGCCTAACATAAGATGGAGGCATGAGAAATCAAGGAATTTTAATTATTCTTATTTTATTCTATTAGAATAATAAAATAATTATCCTATTTATTCTTTTAACATTTAAAAGAATATTTTCCTGTGGCTTAGTCCTATTCAGACATTAGTGGAAAGTAATTTAGTAGTTGACACATGTAGTCCAATCCACAGTTTCACTAAACTAATGAGAAAGTGTTATAATAGTTCATCTTCAGAATCCTGGGTTGTTTCAAAGATGTAAAGTAGGATTAGGATAGATCTAAGAGGCCCAACTCAAGGGAGTGAGAGTAGGGGTTCCTTATAACCAAAAGAGCAGAGACATTATAGTCTCCTAGGAGTTTTGACAAGTTTCAAAAAGTATGTGCTACCAAGGAATTCCAGTTAGCATAAGCATAAAGAATAACAGGACTAAACTGGGTTCTTTGGGATCACCAAAATATCCTGTGCTGGGGATTTTCTGGAATTTAAGAACAACTCCAATGATACATTAAAGTGGAAATTGATAAATTAGATGCCCCAAACTTCCCAAATCATCATGGACTACCGATTGAGTTACTGATTTTCCCAATAGTATAAGTTTGTGGTTTTGTACTGTGGTATTATACTAGTATGAGGTTCAAATATGGACTTTCTTTTTTTTCCTATCTTAAGCGTTTTATACTTATTTATTGTTAAACATTTACATTTGAGGAAATTAAGGGTTAGATAGATTAAGTAATTTAAACAGTTATACAGACCTGAGATTTGAACACAAGCAGCCTGGCTTCAATGTCCATACTCTTAGCCATTGTATTATACTATGTTGTTTATGCTACTGTGATCACTTTGCTTTTAAATTAACTCTCACATGGCCCTAAGACTGTAAGAAAATTATGTGCTTTTTCTAAATAGGTTGGTTAGATTCAGGGCCTGCATATATGCACATCCATCCACACACAATTAGTGGACAAATAATTTTGTATGTCTTCAGGAAAAATATATATGAAAGCTGCAAAAGTATTATAGATTATAAATTTTTATTTTTATAAAACACCAAAAGAAGAATGAGTAAAGATGTGTGGCTTAGATAGATTGAAAGGTAGAAGACAGAAGCATTATGGCCATTTCTGGACATTTTGAGAAATGTATAAATGTTTATAAAAGTGTGTTTTCATGAATAACTTCAGTAGCCATACAGATAATTCATCCAAACTCTGGCCATATCTTGTGTATTGTTATCATTTAGAAATGTTTCACTTCTAAAATAAAAGGTTTAGATATTCTAATCTATGACCACAGTCTCCAGTCTTTTATTCTCTCATTAGAGAGATTCCCACTATTCCTCATCTCTAGCTAACATCCCTCTCTTAGTGTTCATTTCCTTCCTTCTTTATGATCCATAACTTCAGCCACTCTTTTGAGAATATACCTAACTCCTTAACTCTAATGTTCTTGTCCTTCTTAAGTCCTTGACTCTCCCCTGAAAAAAATCTCAACTCTATTTGAGCCCATTTGTTTCCTTCTCTGATCCTGCACCTGGGCTGCTGAGTATTGCTGGAGAAAACAACATAACTGCGGAAATTTATTTCACTGCAAGTTCTTGGTCACCAGTCTTCTCCTGGGGCAGGACCCCCAGTGTTGCCCACTAACCTTACTGTATTTCCCTATTTCTAATCTCTCTCACATTTTCATCAGACATTTTCTACTCCTTCCGTACTTCGACCCTTCTGCCTACACTTCCTTATTTTTCAGCAGCTGACCTGAATATGTATTACTCAAAGAAAATAGAAGTCCTCAGATAAAAGAATTGTATTCTTCAACTTCAACAACTTCAATATATGTAATTTCACTTCCCCCAGTCAGCATCTTTCCTCCTATTTAATATCAATAGTTATCGATGTTCTTGAACCCATTCTACACCTCCGTGCTCTCTTAATCATTTTACTATTTGTCATCCTCCTCCCCAATATATTTAGTTACTTCCTGTCTATAGATCTTTTCATTAGCATTTTAACCTACTCAAGCTTCTCCCATCATAAAAACCAAAACCAAAACCAAAATATTCTTTGGCCTTTCATCTCTGTCAGCTAGTGCTCTGTTCTTCCTCTTTTCACCTAACCTTCTTGAGAGAGTTGTATATACTCACTACCTACATTTCTTCACTTACCACTCATTCTTTGGTCCATTATAATCTGTCTTTGACCACCAACATTCCTCTAAAACTACTTTTGCCAAGGCCACCAATGACATCCCAATCCCAAAAGTCCAATAAAAACTTTTTACAAATTGAGATATAATTCACATATCATATAATTCACCTTTTAAAGTATACAATTCAGATTTTTTTAGTATATTCATAAATTTATGCGACTATCACCACTAATTCCAGAACATTCTCATCATTCCTGTATCCATTAGCAATCACTCCTAATTCCCCCTCCCTATAGCCCCTTCCAACCACTGATTTTCCACCTCTACGGATTTTCCTATTCTGGACATTTAATGTGAATGAAGTCATACAATATTTGACCTTTGTTACTGGCTTCTTTTAGTATAGTATTTTCAAAGTTCATCCATGTTATAGCATGTATCAGCACTTCATTCCTTTTTTGTTTTCTTGTAGAGACTGGCGTCTCACTATGTTGCTCAGGCTGGTCTTGAACTCCTGGGCTCAAGCAATCCTCCTGCCTCAGCCTCCCAAGTAGCTGGGACTACAGGCGCTTGCCACCTTGCCTGCCTTATTTTTGTTTCTATTTTTAGTTGCCCGGGTAATTTTTTCTATTTTTAGTAGAGACAGGGTCTCACTGTTACTCAGTCTGGTCTTGAACTCCTGAGCTGAAGCAATCGTCCCGCCTCGGCCTCCTAGAGTGCTAGGATTACAGATGTGAGCCATTGTGCCCAGCCTAGGTATCATATTTTAGAAACCATTGCCTAATCCAAGGTCATGAGGATTCATACTTATTTTTTATTTTAAAACTCTTGCAGTTTTAGCTCTTACATATAGCTCTTGATCCATTTTGAGTAAATTTTTACATACGGTGTGAGGTAGAAGTCCAAATTTATTTTTCTGCATGTGGATATCCAGTTGTCCCAGCACCATTTGTTGAAAAGATTATTCTTTCCCCCATTGAATAGTCTTGGCACCCTGGTTGCAGATCAATTGACCATAGGTCTATGGGTTCAATGGGCCCTTTCCCTACTTACCTTACTTGACTTCTCATTAGCATTTAATTCTATTGCTCATTCCTTTGAAATACTCATTTTCTATGACTCTGTTCAATTACCTGGCATCATAAGAATCTGCCTGCTTTAGAGATAATACAAAGCATACCCATAGACTAGTAGTTGGTGTCAGTATGCCTTAGTGGAATAGGCACTGGCATAGGAATTATCACAGGTGTTCATATGTTATTTTTTGTGAACAGTTTGGTCATATACTTTTTTGGAGGGAAGGGGTTAGAAGTCTTTTTTATTCTTCTGTAGGAACTCTTTAATATTGTAAAAATTAATTGTTTTCTTAGAATTTTTTAGTTAAAAAAATTAATTTTGTCTAAGCTATGAGTGAGACATGTTTTTCCCCAGTTTATTCTTTATTTTGTGACTTTTCTTTTGGCTTTTGGCTTTGTGCTGTGTTTAGAAAGGATTTCCATTTTTAGACATACCAGAATAGCAATAACAACAACAAAAAACCTTCTATGGCTTTTTCTAATATTTTCACATTGTTTTACATGTAAATCCTTGATTCATGTGGAATTTATCCTAGGGTAAGCTGTGAAACATTGATCTCACTTTTTATTTCTGGATAATTATTTTTTCTTTTGTTTCAATTAAATTTATTGAATAATCACCCCGCTGTTTAAATAGCCACTTTTATCATATTCTAAATTCACTTGTTTTAAAATGTATTTCCCTACTTACTATTCAATTTAATGAATCTACTTATAAGCCAATCCCATACTGTGAAATTATTATTTCTTTATAACATATTTTAATACCTTCTTGTTTCAGAATTAGCTTATATGATAGACTTTAAATGTCCCTATTAAGAAATAAATTTCATCTTGTTTATTTCAGCCTGTGAAAAGATTTTTTTATCTTAATTCTAAGATAAAACTACTATGTCTATTTTTGTATAATCATATATTAATAACCATATCTATAAATCTTAATCTAATATGAAATTTTGAACAAAAAAGGGCCAGAAAAAGGGTCTTGTAGCATTCTCCCAGAGCCTAATTACTCTGAGTGTGGTCTCTGGACCAATCCCCCAGTATTACTTGGTTATTATAAATTTTGAACCTCAGGCCTCAACTCAAATTTACTAATTCAAAACCTGCATTTTAACAAGATATCTCCCAAGTGATTTGTATGCACATTAAAGTTTGAAAGAAGTATAAAATACAGACTTCTCTCTATGATAATAATCCACAACCGTCACTGTACATTAAATTCACCTGGGGAGTTTTAAAAAAAATACTGAGGACTGGGTTGCACCCCCAGAGATTGATTTAATTGGCCTAGGGTTGGAACCCTGGGCATTGGTATTTTTTAAAACCCCTAATTGCATCCAGGGTTGAGAAATAGTACTCTAGAATTACAGCTTGCCATTGTTAGGGTACCAGTTACTTAAAAACCAGGAGTGGTGCCTTTGTCATCTAATGGGGTATCATTAGAAAACAACAGTGATCTGAAAGCATTATCCATCCAACTTGCATCTCCAGAACTTTTTAGCTGTTGTACCTGTGTGGCTTGGTTTTTTGTCTCACCATATCTTTGGTTTCCTTGATAAACAACTCTTGCTTCCTGATAACTTAACCACCTCTTCATCATTGTTGTTCTGACACTCAATATACTTGCCTACTCACTTTAATAAGGAGCCACAAATTTGTACCTGTGTTTCTATATGTTATTGTTCATGAACCTAATATAATTTGATCCCTCCCTATTAGTTCCAGCTTTGGTGGTATGAGAGATTTTAATTCTTTTGTACTATTAAAATTCCATACTCATAAATACTTCCTATCACAGCAGTTAGCTCATCTCACTGTCCAGCTATGGTGATTAGTGATGGCAGGCTATGGAATTCCCAACCCAGTAAACTTAGCAAAAGATATCTTTGATGATCATTTCATCAAAATGAAAAGGGATTCATTTTGAATGACATTCTGCAAGAACCATTTTGACTTCTAATGATCACTATGTATTTCCATAAATGACCATAAGCCAGTGTTTAATAAACTGCTGTATAGGCCGGGTGTGGTGGCTCACGTCTGTAATCCTAGCACTCTGGGAGGCCGAGGCGGGAGGATCGCTCAACGTCAGGAGTTTGAAACCAGCCTGGGAAAGAGCGAGACCCCGTCTCTACTAAAAATAGAAAGAAATTAATTGGCCAACCAAAAATATATAGAAAAAAAATTAGCCAGGCATGGTGGCGCATGCCTGTAGTCCCAGCTATCCGGGAGCTGAGGCAGGAGGATCCCTTGAACCCAGGAGTTTGAGGTTGCTGTGAGCTAGGCTGACACCATGGCACTCTACTCAGGGTCACAAGTGAGACTCTGTCTCAAAAAAAATAAAATAAAATAAAAATAAAAATGAACTGCTATATAGAATGTTGCAGGTTATCGGAATCAGGCTTTCTACCATGTAATTATTGGAATATTATATTATTGAAAATTTGGAAAGTTGTCGGTCTACAGTTTTCCAGAAACCTGCTCACCTCTACCTCCTTTTTTCTTGAGCCGAGGTCTTGCTCTGTTGTTAGGGCGAGAGTGCAATGGCTCACAGCAACCTCAACTCCAGAGCTCAAGCGATCCTCCTGCCTCAGCCTCTCAAGTAGCTGGGACTATCGGTGCGTGCCACAATGCCTGGCTAATTTTTCTATTTTTTGTAGAGACAGGATCTTGCTATGTTGCCCAGTTTGGTCTCCAACTCCTGGCCTCAAGCGATCCTCCCTCGTGGCCTCCCAAAGTGCTGGTATTACAGGCATTAGCCACCGTGTCCAGCCCCTACCTCCTTTATAACATAATTTCTCAGAGATTACTATAATAACACTGACTCTGAAATCAATGGGCAGATTCTTTCAGTTTCTAGGTATAATTCTTTGGAGTCCTGGTATCTTCTTGAACTCTGTTGAAGTGAATGGATGATCCTTTATTATTCCTTTATACATTGTGAGCTTCTAATCTGCCTTCAGTTGTTCATTTAACATATGTGAATGGAGGGAGCATCATGATATGCTGAACTTGGACAAAGTTGTAACCAAGGAGTTTACTTCTCCATTCATTTGGAGGTAGAAATACATCCCCAACCAATACATACTCTACCTAGTGTGAATGAAATGGATCGAATGGGGTAGATGAAGTTCTGTGTGAGAAAGTAGCTGGTCTTAAAGTTCCAGATTTCTAATACTGTACTGGTATTACAGATTTGCAAACTTTAATACCTGCCTCAGGGGTGTGGATAATGTTTAGAGTTTTATCTGTGGGGCCTAGAGAGCAGTTTCTAAGTAGTATTTTGATGTCTTTTTTCCAGCTTGAAAATATTTCTTATTGCTCAGGAGATGGAAACAATATAGTAATCAAGTAGCCCAACTCTTTTTTTCAGCTAAAAAAAAAATACCATTTTCTTCAAGCAGTAGTTTTATTTCTTTTTTGAATTATTTCTTTCTCAAACCTCTAAAGAGTCTGCAGGTAAAAGATAAAGACAATTTATTTCAAAATAGAGATAACTTATATCAAGATGGAGATTTTAAAATTTTGGTATTATGACATAAATTTCAGTTTTTGGATATACAGTCAGTACTAAAGACAGATTTGACTTAACAAATATTTACCAAGTCACTTGTAATGTATTTTATGATCTGCCTCAAAATCTGCCTTTTCCGACTTTAGAACAGTGATAGGCAGGAGAATTAATAACAATGACTCTAGCTCTCTTGGAAGCCGAGGCTGGAGGATCACTCAAGGTCGGGAGTTTGAAACCAGCCTGAGCAAGAGAGAGACCCTGTCTCTATTAAAAATAGAAAGAAATTAATTGCCCAACTAAAAATATATATATAGAGAAAAAATTAGCCGGGCATGGTAGCGCATGCCTGTAGTCCCAGCTACTCGAGAGGCTGAGGCAGAAGGATCACTTGAGCCCAGGAGTTTGAGGCTGACGCCACGGCACTCTAGCCTGGGCAACAGAGTGAGACTCTGTCTTAAAAAAACCAAAAAAACAATGACTATATAGCTAAAAGTTACTCCATGCCTATTTTTTTGATCCTTACAAGAGCCCTTTGAGGTAGGCACTATTATTAACTCCATTTACTGATCAGGAAATAAGTACAGAGAATTAACTAATTTACACACATTGTTTAGTTGTAACTAAACAAAGGTAGGATTCAAATCCAAGCCTACCTGACTAACTTCAGGGAATAAGTAACCATGACGCAAACAGCTCTTCTTTCTGTTGTAGTTCTTTGCTACACTATTAGGTAAAACTTGCCTTCCTGCCCTCCTTCAGATTGTCAGCAGGATATTGGGATATTGAAGATTCAGACTTGAAATGATGCTTGGAAGTCTGAAAACTAAGCAATTGTATCCCATGTGTGTGTGGCGGAGGGGAGCAGTGGTTATTAAACCTGCCTGCTTTCCATCAGTGAAAGATGAAAACAAAAAACAAACAAAAAAAAAAGAAGGGAACTTTTTGAGCCCTTCTGCTCTGCTCTTTGAGGAGTTCATGGACTCAGTGGTGCCCACAGGAACTACTTCAATATATGCTTTCTTTTCTATCTCTGGCATTCCTGCACATATCTGAAACAGGCAGAAATATGGACATGTACCCTCCCCCAAGTACTCTTATATTACATTTTCAGGTTTTGAACTCAACATCTGATTACAGCCCATTTATCAGAATTTTGTACAGCAAATAACGGAAAGGAGAATATTTTTCTCTAATAACTTATTTTAACATTCAGTAATCTCATCTTCTTATTCTAATCAAAGAGATTAAAAACATACACCTCTGCTTCACTATAAGTTACAATAAGTGACATTACCACTTCAGTATTGGCTCAGCTACTAATTATGATCAACTTTAAGAGAATGTTGAGATTATACTACTATTTCCCTGTAGTTAACTGCTAGAAGGAAAAAAACAGTAGAATAAATAGAACACATTCACAGCAATATGAAATTCAGCCTATAACTTTCCAACACAAAATAAAAGGTAATTATTTAAGTATTTCTAAGCTGTTTAGAGCTTTCGCTATCTGTAACTACATTTAGTATTTAAGATCTGACTATCTCACTTGAATACTGCTTGGAATCAACTATATAAATTAAATAATCCAGATTACTTGAAAAAAATCGTGAAATAGGTGAAGATTTTCTCCATGAATCCTTTATCTCTTTTCTGGGGCATCTTTCTGCATTCTCCAGTCTTCCAATCACTTCCATTTTTTTGCTACTCCCCAAACTGGCTATTGCTCTCCACTGCAGACTGAGCAGACTAGCTTCACAATTGCCATTTCTTTCCCTCTCCCCACTGAGCTCCCAGGTCCTATTTCCTACAAGTCTTACACAAGTTGGTAACTGATTCAGATGTGCATATTGATGACTGGCAGCTGCCTGGGGAATTTGGGGAGGAGAATTTGGGGAAGGCCTTTCCCTGCAATTTGAAATCCCACCTGGGCAATATCTTAATTAGCTAATTTCCAAGAGTGTTTCTAATCAAATTAATTGACAAGTATTGCATATTGGGAAAGACTACATTATTTTATTTATTTATTTTACATAATCCTAAATCTTTCATAAGGACTATATTGTTTAAATGTAAAATAGTTCCATTTCCTTGGTTCTCATGGGAAAAAAGTAAAAAAAAATTTTAAATAAACATAAAATAGTTCTTTATTTAGGGGGCTATTGTTTAGATTTAATTGTGTCTCCCATATGGGAATTTTTTTTTAATCCAGAGTCGAAGTGAGCACTAGGAGACTAATTCCAAAATCACAGATGAGAAACTCATGTTTTTTCCTAGTTTTGTTGCTATTGGATAACCTATATACATTCTTATAGTAATCATTTATAAAATAGGAATAAAGTGTGATCACATTTATAAGAATGTCATTAAAATTGATGATTATTCATTACATTAAAGATATAAAATAAGTAAATAATAATGGTGATAATTAAAACCATAATCTTGTGGTTTTCTACTGTATTACCATTTATAAAATTATAGAGGTAAATATAGCATGATAAATTTATAATTTACAAAGTATGTGAAAATTTCAACTTTATATAAATATTACATCAAAATGCATAAAATTTTTGGAAGTGTTAAATACTCAGAACAAATTTACTATAGAATTTAATATTTTGTGTTTGAAATTTTTTCCTAATTAGCAAGTCACAATAAAATAAGAAAACTATTGGCATCTTATATCAATGCTAATTATAAGCTCTAAATCAATACTGCTGATTGATAGAAACTTAATTATAATTTTTAACTTCATACAGGTATAACCGAAGTATGATTGCAGTTGTAGATCCTATTTTTAAACTATAGTAACTAGTTTGGGTTTCTCCCTGAGGTTTTAGAATTGGTATAAAAATCGAGCATAGCTTTGAAAGCAGAAATGTTTTCAGTAATTTTGTTGAAAGAAACTTGTACATGTTTACCATCATCCAGAGAGTTTAATTAATTTTCAATACTTTTGCAGACAACTTGAATAGTATGTATTTTTCAATTAAATAAAATTTTGACATGAATATGAATATTGTACATAATTGGCCGGGCATCGTGGCTCACGCCTATAATCCTAGCACTCTGGGAGGCCAAAGTGGGAGGATCGCTCAAGGTCAGGAGTTCGAAACCAGCTTGAGCAAGAGTGAGACCCCATCTCTACTAAAAAAATAGAAAGAAATTAATTGGCCAACTAAAATAATATCTATCTATATATATATATAAATTAGCTGGGCATGGTGGCGCATGCCTGTAGTCCCAGCTACTTGGGAGGCTGAGGCAGGAGGATTGCTTGAGCCCAGGAGTCTGAGGTTGCTGTGAGCTAGGCTGACACCACAGTACTCTAGCTCGGGCAACAGACTGAGACTCTGTCTCAAAAAAAAAAATATTGTACATGATTTAACAAACATATTTGCTCATTTATTTTGCTTGGGTAAATGGTGAATCAGAATTTTTTGATCAATCAGTAACTATAAGTTAAGGGTACAATTATGTTTCCTTTTCATTATTGAATCAAATTGTAAAAATTAAATTGGACCTGTATTTCTAGAATTTAATAAATCAAAGATAAAACTCAAGTAATTTGGCAAATTCTGCTTATTCTTTCTGATGCATATAAAGAAAATGTTTCTATTTACCCATGAATTCTTCATGCATTTTTTTTGTGTTGTATGATATTCATTCAGTTATTTATCATGAATTTATTAGGTATCTTTTATAGGTTTAGCACTTGGCTAAATGATATTTGAGTATGAAATCTTGTATTCTAAACCAAAAAAATAGGACACATGTTCTCACAAATATGTCTGTGGTGACAGTGTTTTTGAATCATAGAAATGGACTATCCTGGAACATCTAAAACACAATGTTGCCAAATATATGAGTTACTAAAAAAATAAAATCATATAAAACAATAATAAAAAGTGATTTATTCAATATCTACTATGTTTAAGCACTTTATATACATTATACTTAATTTTTATAGCAACTCTGCAGGATAGGTGCTATTATTTCCATTTTATAGGTATAGAACCTGAGGTTTAAGGGTGGGCGTGAGAGGGTTAGGTAACTTGTCTTAGATCAAATGGCTGCTCTGTGTCAAAGCTGGGTCTCAGATTCAAAGCTGGGCTAATGTCAAAGCCTGTGCTCCTTCCACAAGAGCATGTTATCTCAAAGAACTTGTGATGTTCTGGCGTCTGTTAGCATACAGATTATTCGTGGTTAAGAAAGGATGGGGAGGGGAATCAGGAGTCAGACCTGGGTTGAATATGGGCTATACTGTCTCTACCTTTTAATAGTTTGTATGACTTTGGGCAAGTCAACTTAACTTCTCTAAGCCTTAATTTTCTCCTGAGTAAAATGAACTTAATAATATCTACCTCAAAGAGTATGGAGAGGATTAAATGAGGTAATGCATGTTTTGCACTTAACACAGTGCCTGGCACATAAAAGCATTGGATAAATGCCACCTGTTATTTTTGTTGTGATTTCATAGTAGCTGTTCAAAGGAGAAAGTGACATTAATAATATGCTAGTAAAAATGTTATTGCTAGTGAAAAATTTTGCGCCATAATTCTTCTGATCTCATGTAATTCTCCATTATCAGATCTAATAATTTAATAAAAATAATTTCTGTTCCAGCAGGGTGGCACATGCCTGTGGTCCCAGCTACTCGGAAGGCTGAGGAAGGAGGATCACTTGAGCCCAGGAGTTCAAGACAAGCCTGAAAGAACAAGACCTTGTCTCAAAAAACTTTTAAATAATGATTTCATTGTCTGGTGATTCTGCTTCTCAATTCCCTCTTTTAAATCTTTATTACATTGGTACCTATGGCAAATCTGGGTGAAGTATTAATAGAACAGAATTAACAAATATTTATTTACTTATTCTGTACTGTGTCAGGCAGTGTTCTAGGAGCTGAGAGTGTAATGGTAAGAAAAAATAGACAGTCTCTGTCCTCATGGAGTGTACAGTCTAGTGGGAGATGCAGGGTAATAAAATAATTACACAAATAAATGTAAAGCTGTATTTGTGATAAGTGCTATGAAGGAGAGGTGCACGGTACTATGAGAGAACAGCAAATAGGGATTTATTGAACTTAGTCACAGAAATTAAGATAGATTTTCATGAGGAAAAAACAGATGTGATATAAAATATGAACATGAGTAGCCAAATGCAGTGAGAAGAATATTCTTGACAAAGTAAAAAGCACCAGCAAATATCAGGAATACTAGGTATTAAAGTGTGGCTAGAGAAAAAAGCCAAGAGGTTGTATTATAACAGGAAGTCAGAGTAGATGAGGGACCAGGATACTTCACCCAGGGTTTTGAAGGCTGTGCTAAGGAGTTTTGGCTTTAAGAACAACGGAAAGAGGCCGGGTGTGGCGGCTCATGGCCCTGATCCTAGCACTCTGGCAGACCAAGGTTGGTGGATCACTTGAGGCCAGGAGTTGCAAGAGCCAGGACTCATCTCTAGCAAAAATAGAAAAATTAACCGGCATGGTGGCGTGAGCCTATAGTCCCAGCTACTTGGGAGACTGAGGCAAAGAGAATCACTTGAGCCCAGGAGTTTGGGGTTGTAGTGAGCTATGATGATACCACTGAAGTCTAGCCAGGGCAACAGAGTGAGACCCTGTCTCCAAAAAAAAAAAGCCAGTAGAAAGACATTGACAGAATTAAATTTAAAGTGACATGATTAGATCTTTTTTTTTTGTTTGTTTAAACTGTAGTTTGGAGAGCTCCTAGAGAGGAGGAAGAGTAAATACAGATAGATAAAGAAGTACTATTTCAGGCAAGAGATGATTGGCTTGGATTAGAATGGTGATAATACATGATAATAGGAAAATTAAACTAATTTAAGAGATAGTTAAAAGAAAAAAGCCAAGAGTTTTTATGGATTGGATAATGGGAATTAATGGAGAATGTGGTTTTACCATGAAATACAGTTGTGCTTTAGAGATAAAATAATTTGGGAGCTAATTGATTAACAACCACCCAAACTATAAAATAAAACAAAAATCCCCCTAAAATGTAGTTGAAGATTAAGTTCTATTAACAAAGATAATATATTTTAACCAGAAGTGATCAACTATAAAAAGAATTAGTAACAACCTAAATTATTTCTAATTTTGGTATTAGCTATGATATGGCATGTTAGCATGTCTTCTCACAAAATTGAAGTGGTATTTTAGGTGTATTTTTAAATTTGCAGATTGTGGCTGCAGTGTTGATAATGACTCATTACTTGTGAATGTCTTTCATCCCAGCATGGTAAAAACCTTTATGGGTATTAAAGTTCATAACATCTCTGACAAACAGTTTATAGATAATTAAATTCTGTGATCTACCCACTTGACACATGAATCAGTTCTTAGCTAATACACTGTCTTACATATTTAAAATGAAATAAAAAATTTAAATAACAATAATGGCACAAGTCAGAGAAATACAAAGGAGTTTAAAATAACCATGAAAAAACTCCTAAATTAAAAAATAAAGCTCCTTTAGAAATGTGTGAAACTTTATGCTTGAATGAGTTCAAGGTGGACTTAAAATATTAAACATTTATTACTCAAAAAATATATTTGGTCTGTAGTCCCAGCTGCTTAGGAGGCTAAGGCAGGAGGCTCACTTGAGCCCAGGCATTGGAGGCCAACTTGGGTGACATAGTGACCCTATCTCTAAAAAAAAGTGTGATATGTGTATGTGTGTGTGTGTGTGTGTGTATAGGAGGCCCACTGTGTGCCTGACACTGTGCTGGAGGTGACTATACAATGATACATAAGAACTGGCAGCACCAGCACCTATCCTTGAGGATCTAGCTGTCTAATGAAAGAGAAACCATGAAGGAAACAAATAATTATAACCCAAAGTGACAAGTGCTACAACCAAGATGTTTACAAAGTACAATTCCACTGATGCACAAGCGCAGTGGCTTGTAAAAAGGCAAAAGATCTTACTATAATTAATAACAATAACTCCAAAGACTGTGTTAATAATACCAATTTTTCAAAAGCACGAGGATACATTTCTATGTTATGAAATAATGAGGAGCCTCACAAAATCTTTCAGTAAGCAGGCTCTCTGGCAAGCATCTAATTTAAACTTCTTGTTTTATATTAATAGATACGTTAACCCTACCACTGAGAAAATTGAGTTTCCTCATAAGTTTAGTGAACATAGTTGATAGCAGAGACTAAATCTTCTGGCTTCTATTGGCATCCTACTTTTAACTTGTATTTATTTCAGCCTTGTTCATGATTCAAGAAAGGAGAAACCCAATTTCAAATCTCTGTAAATTTTTATAATCCAAATACAAAAAATACAATCCAGGTTCTTCAAAGCATTCATTCATTCAGAATATATAAATAAGGAACTACAACGTGTCAGGTATTGTTTTAGAGGAGCACCATCCCTGTCCACCCCAATCCCAGGATTATTGACATATAAACAAACTGGTGCAATGTGTTATAGGAGCTGTGCAGGGGAATAAGGGCAACAAGAAAGAAGCTTTCAGTGTTATTGGTATTTGAGGGCAGGAGGCACAGGAGGAGTTTCCTATAGAAGATAATAGATGCTTAATCTATTAATTGTACAGAGGTGGGGAAACTTTTCACGTTGGAAGGCTGCATTAATTTAGCTATAATCAAATAAGGCTGCATTCAAGAAACTTCAATTAAATATATTTTAAAATGTACATTTATTTTGTAAAAATCTAACTACTATGCACTTCATAATTTCAAAAAATCAAAACTATTTGTTAATTTTAAAGTTAACTAAACTTTTAAGGACTTCATTGTGTCTGCTTTTTGTTGGAAAGCATTTGAATATTTGGTTGCAGCACGGAGGTCTGCAGTTTCAGTTGATCCTCTAGATGGGCATCAGTCATTTGTGACCTTAAGAGCGTCTTGATTTGGGTTAGGTAGGAGACTGTAGATTCGCCGCAATAAGTGGTTGAAAAACAAGAAAGCATTTTTCGGGCATGTTGCTGAAAGTGTGGGTATTCTGCTGCAATTTTCCATATTACAATTGGATCTTTCTTAGCATCAAACAATGACTTTAAAATGTCATCTACTGAGAGCTCAATCAATTCCATCTGTAGTTCTTTAGGTGCCTTGGTGATATCAATAGGCTGAAACACTAATTTGAGTGTGATGGCATGATTCTCAAAGTCAGTGAACCTTTCATTGTATTCTCTGATTAATAGATCTATAGCAGCTGTGTATTCTTCAAATGATTCACATGTATCATCCTACTCATCACTGACCTTTGCTAACCAGAGAAAATATTCATCTGAAATTTCCTTTTGAAGAAGAAGTGTTTTGAAAAAAGATATTTTTAAATTAGATTTTTTGCCACATACCTCATATAGACTTAGTTTTACCTTGCAAAGAAATATTCAAGTTGTTTTGATGACATGATATCATACAGAAATCCTGCATTCCTATAGAAATCTTCTTTCAATAATTCACATTGCAGATTCTGTTCTTCATAAAATTTAACTGTTCTCGAAGAGATAAAATTTTGGCTAACACTTGTCCCTGCAATAGCCAGTGCACTTTAGAATGATACAGCAAATCCACACTGAATACCTCATCCTTCAACTTTAGCATGTTACTGAAAATGAGGTGTTGCATTTGCATGAATATAGTTAACAATACTTATCACTTGTTGCAAAATGTCACTTAAAATAGTAGCTCTTAGGACAAAGATTTTGCTGATGCAAAATACAATGAAAAGAAATGAGAGCATCTGGATCTGTTAATATTTTTTAATATGTACAATAAACCCTTCATGTTTTCCTGTCATGGAAGGTACACCGTCTGTACATACATTCACTAAATTTACCAAATTAAGTCCAATTTCATGACATTTATCTTGAAAATTGTTGAAGATATCTATTCCCTGTGTTCTGTTTGCAAGGGTGCCCAAAATCAGTAATTCTATGTAGCAAAGGAAATCTTCCATTATGACCCAAATGAAGTATAAAACCTGTGACAAGTCAGTAGTATCAGTTGATTCATCCAAAGCAATTGAATAATATATATATTTCCTTTTGAAATATTGCATGAAGTTCTGTTAAGTTGAAGGCTAATTCATGCTGCTGATCAGTTTTGGTTCTCCTTGAAAGAGGCAGTTGTTTGTTATCGGGGTCTAAGCATCCTACAACTTCAGCAATGTATTCTTTCACAATTTCTATGTCACTGAATGGTTTCCCTTTTTTCCCAAGTATATAAGCTACTTTATAAGTTGGTTCAGTGGTATTACTTCGAGGTCTTATTGCTGCTTGAAGGAATTGTCTTTGCATTTGCTTTTCATCTTTTATTTTCTGCAGTACAAACTTTCACACCTCTCCCTCTAATTTAAAATATTTGTGGTCCTTATGAATGTTATAATGCTGATGAGCATTGAATTTCTTTAATGTTGATATTGCAGTAATACAAAGCAAGCAAATCATCTTTTAGCAGAAACAAGATAATATTGCAATTCCCAATCCTCAAGAAAAAATCTGTTTTCTTCCTTCATCATTCTCTTGGTCTTCTTTGACATGATGGGCTGTTGAGCAGACAAAGACTACTGTCAAGCTGTGCAACTATTCACAAATTCCACTTCAAACAGAAACACAG